>OX638304.1:0-531712 GCA_951812265.1 Taphrorychus bicolor
TACATTAATTCTTATTACATAAGCTTAGGTATATTTTATTTCTATGCTCTTCACTTAGTATAGGATTAATTATGTAACTACAGCTAGCAATTCTTTTTTCGAATCGAAGTCTGTCACAATATAGTTGAAGATAATCACTTTTTCGTGCTTGTCTATATGCAAAGTCCCACTTCACTAGCACATGTAGTTTATTACTACTTTCACTAATAGTCACATATTTCTTTATAATATTTTCTTTTTGTTCCATGCTTCTGCAGTCGGTTTTCTAACTCCTCTGGATATAACATTAGAAACTCCAACATGGTGCTGACATTCTCACTATTTGGATTTTCAGTTGGATTTAAAACATTATAAACATTGGTGAGCAAGTCGCCTATTTGATTTACCATCGTTGTTTTGTAAACATTAAAGTAATTTTCAAAGTTTTGTTCTTTTATAATAGAAATTCTATATGCCATCAAATCTTTTATTTTCCACAAGCTATCAATGGATTCTTGACCAAGATAAACATAATTAGAATCTGGTTTGTTAATTTTTAGAATTGGAAAATCATTAATTTTCTCAAAACTTAAAGTAATGTTTCCACACTGAATGGCAGACGTATCAACTCCGGAATAGTAAAAGTAGTTTGCAATTACACCTTCATACTTGCAAAAGTTTATCCACTCATCTTCACTCAGAGTCATGTAGAAACCATTTCTTCCACCAATTACTATTTTGGGTGAAAAATCATTTACACTTATTCCAACTAAAACAAATTTTGTGAAAGAGCTGTTAAGATAAAAAAACTTGGTATTCACAATATTTAAAACTTTGTTGGATGTTCCACTCACATTATTTTTCTTACTATTTGATAAGTAATCATTATTTTGACTAGCAAATTTAGAGAACGACATTTTGTGAAAATGAAATCAAAACTTTTCTGCTGCAATAACCGTAACTCTTGCGGTTGGTATGTCAACGTGTGTCTTCACTTGTGTATAAGTATATGTTGGTTGCGGTTTTTGTGGTGGGGTTTTTTGTAGTGGTGGTGGTTTTGTGGTGGGGTTTTTTGTAGTGGTGGCGGTTTTGTTGTGGTGGTGGTTTTGTTATGGTGGGGCAATTGATGGGTATGTGGAGATGACGGAGGAGGAGGCTCTTGCTCTCATATGTTTTTTGGAGGAGGCTATTGCTCTCATGGGTTTTTTTGGCGGAGGAGTTTCAAATGAGGAGTTTACTCTCCTATTATCTCTACTAGTGCGGATTGCACCACTCCGTATAGCATCATTCTCTTCTGGCTAGTTGGGCCCTCTATTTTTGGCATAATCCTCTGCAGAAAGCCCAGCCTACCGAGGCATTTTTGGGACATGTTTATGACATGTTGCGCAAAATACATGTTTTCGCCAAAATAGACACCAAGGTATTTCAAGTATTTCTTCGGGGTTATCTCAATATTTCCTATCCTGAAAGCGATATTTCTTCTGTCTCTTTTACCGTTGAGCACTACTGCTTCTGTCTTCTCTGGAGCTAATTTAAGGCCATGTTCTTCGAGCCAATTTTCGCATCTCCTGATCGCTTCGTTTGCTTCATGCATCATAACGTCACGATTTTCCCCCCATATGACCAGTGCTAAATCGTCCGCGTATCCTACGGATAGAACTCTCTCGCTCTTTGCTACGTGTAGCAGTGGATCATAGAGAATATTCCATAGCAGAGGCCCGAGAACCGAGCCCTGAGGGATACCCCTGGACATCCGGAACTCAACATCTCTCTCTATTTCAATAAGTCTATTTACAAAGTAGTCCTTCACCAGGTTTTGCAAGTAATTCGATATGCCCCTTTTCTCTAATTCGTGTATGATGCACGACCACGGTGCGCTACCAAAGGCATTTTTGACGTCTAATGTTATTAGGACACACCATCTTTCTTTCTTTCCATGCAACCTTTCGTAGTCAGCTTTTTCTAGCACGCATGTTAGAGCTTGCACTGTCGATTTTTGTTTTCTGAAACCGAATTGATTTTCTGCGAGGGGATGTTTATCTTCTATTTCTGCGTCCAATCTGGATTTTATTAAGTGTTCGTACAGCTTTGCAAACGTATCGATTAGGCATATAGGCCTATAGGAGCTAGGTAGGTTGAGGTCCTTGTTTGGTTTTCCTATCAGCGTCAATTTCGCTGCCTTCCAGCAGTTAGGAAATTCCTGGCTTTCCAGCAGGCGGTTGAATATTCTTAGAAGGGCGTCGGGGAAGGCCGCCACGGTAGCTGTAACTACTGTTGCTTTTATCCCATCTGGGCCTGGGGCCGCTCCACTTTTTAGTTTGTTTGTGGACGCCTCTAGTTCTTCCTTTGTGAACGGCGTATAAATAGCAGGGAACTTTCTTGCAGGGATCTTATCCTCTCCCTTCGGAAACAGATGTTCTGTTATTTCCCGTTTCTTAGCTGTGGTTAAGTCAAACGGACTTCCCAATTTTAGTTGCCGCATAACTATTTTATAGCCGTCTCCCCATATGTCGTCATTCAACCTTTCGCAGAGATTGTGCCATTTCTTCTTCTTTTCCTTGTTGATTAGTTTTCCAGTTGCTTTCCTTTTTTCTTTGTATTCCTGCCACAATACTTCCGCCGCTTCCGGCGTTGTGTTGCGATGTGCACGTGTTGCGCTTCTTCTGGCTTTGATACAGTCTTTTCTTGCCTCTTCTATCTGTGTGGTCCACCAGTATGGTTGGTCATTTGGTTTTTCCCTTTTCTCTGTGTGGCAAGCTGCGCGGTATGCTTTTTTGATTTTGTTCATGGTTTCGTCGATTGTGTTCGGTTGCTCTATGAATTCTCTGAGTAGGTTTATATATGATAGTTTGTCAAATTTAATCTGCGGTAGCATTGCGGTTTTTCGCCCAGGAGTGATGCCAATCTCAAAAAGGATGTGTTTGTGGGGCGAGCACGGCTCGTTGTCTAGGGTTTGCCAATTCTTGACGTGTCTTGCGAGTTTTTGTGATGCAAATGTAATATCAATGCATGATTTTGTGTTTCTGCGAATAAACGTTGGCTCGCCTGTGTTCAGCGTACTTAAGCTCATTCCTGCGCACATTTGCGATAGGCCGGCGCCTCTTACGTCCTCATAGCTGGATCCCCATTCCGGTGATTTCGCATTAAAGTCGCCCAGGAGGAGTACTTCTCCTTGGATTGTTGCGACGACGTGCTGTATTTTAATAAGGAACTCCTCGAAGCTTTGGACACTGCAATTTGGTGATTTATAGCAGGCTATGATTGAATAATTGTCCCCTACTAGAGTCACTATGTCTTCCGCACTTATGATCTTAGATATCCTTATTTTTTTGGTCCTGACATATATTGCCACGTTTGCTAGCTTGTCGCTCAACCATTTTTGGCTATTTTTGACTAGTTTTTTGTTTGGTTCGCTTGCCACAATAATATCCACTTTTTGTTTGGATGCCTCTAGAAACGCCATGTCGTGCGCTTTATTGGACCTATCTGCATTAATTTGGAGAAAGGTTAGTTTATCTTTTAGTCTCATAATGTTTTTTTTTTTTTTTTTTTTTTTTGTTACTTTTTACTCTGTTTGCCTTGTCTGCTCTGAAGTTTGAGTAGACTGTCTGCTGTATAGCCTTTGGGATTCTCTTCTGTTCTTGTCCTTGGCCGTCATTAGCGCGTTTTTGAAAAGCCTGCATTTGCTGCTCCCCGAGCCGTGTCCTTTGCTGTTGCAGAGAACACATGCTTCCTCTTCCTCCCTGCAGTCACTTCTAGTGTGCCCTGTCAGACCGCAGCGAAAGCAGTTATTTCTGCGATCGGGGCCATCGCAGTTGTCTGTGGTATGCCCATAGCTCCAGCATTTTCTGCAGCTGGTTATTTTGAGTTGGGCCTCAATCTTGCATCTGACTAGGCCAACTCTTAACTCTCTATGCTCATCTATGAGTTTCTTGGCGTATTCAGTTCTAATCCTTACTGTAACAGCCTGTAATGTACCCGCGTACGGTCTCAAATCTCCTACTGCTAGATCTTCCCTGCTCAAATCGTCGAAGAGGTCTCGTAGGGATTTCTCCACGTCCTGTTTTGAAGATGTAGCATCCATACCTCTTATGTAGAGTGTAGTTTTTTCTTTGGGGTCTTTTAGAAGCTTTACGTTTTCTTTTCCTAGTTTGGATTGTATGTCTTTGCCTAGGGCTTCTAGCGCTTTTTCATTTTTTTCTAGTGTTATAATTAGCTTGCCATCGGTGCTGGTCTTTATTGTTTTTATCGAGTCTTTTGAGGCATTATCCTTCAGGCATGTTTTTATGTTGTCTATAGTCGAATTGGTCACTTCCTTTTTGTTATTAACCACAATGGCATAGGTTCCGAAGGTTTTTGTCCTTGGCTTATGCTGCTTTTCTTTCCTTTGTGTTTTTTGTTCCTCTGTGTCAATCCGTGCTGCCGTGGTGTAAATGTTTACAGTCGTGTCTTGTCCATGGAAGATCATCTCTGTCATTTTTTTGAGCTTTAAAAGAGGGATTGAATTTGCGTGATGCATCGCCACTTCGGCCACCCCATATGTCTCTTGTTTTAGTTTGAGCAGTTTCTCCAGGAGTTCTTCTTCTCTCTCTGGTAGAATTAATTTTAATATCCTTTGCCCCATTGTTTGGCTCGTTGTTTTGGTTTTGATGTAGGTGGTAACCTCCATCATGTCCAGTTCTTCCAGGTTAACCAGATCTGGGTACCGTTTTTTGTAGAGCAATTGGATGCTTTTGGTCATCTCTAAGTCCTCTTTTTCCACCAAAACAACTTTTATGGTGTCGGCTGGTGTCTCCAAGGGGTTTCCTACTTTTATATTTGTTCTTCTGAACACACTTTTTTCCCATTCCTTATCAGCTATGTTGTTCCAGGTTTCAACGTAGCTGCTCAAGTTGAGCTCCTCTGGTAGCTCGTTAATCGCTGGGTCTACCCCTGTTTGCGTGCCGAAATCCCTGGTTTTGGGCATGGGTTTGTTGTTTTTGCATGATGTCTCTTCATTATAACCGTTTGGGTTCAAAGCTGATGCATCTTCCGGGTCATTTTTGGATTGCATTAGTTTCCACATTTCCGTTGTATTTGCAATTGAACTGAGACTTCTTATGCGGGCAGATACCTCTTCGAGCTCTTTTGCATTTTTATTTTGCTTTAGTAAGTGCATTAGCTCCTTGCTGGCACCATCAAGTTTTTTCAGGGTGTCTTTGAATTTGTATAGCAGGCTACTACTTGCCTCTACCTGTGTCTCTTCTGGGTTATCGGTGTTTTCCTTGTGTCCCAGCTCTGGATCCCATTTCCGTTTTTTGGAAATAGTTTTTCCTGCTTCGTCATCCCAGCAGAGGTCGATTACTTTTGCGTTTTTTTGTCCTAAATTAATTGTCTCACCTTTCTCGTAGTGGAGCGCCTGAGTCGGCGATTTAGCCAGACTCTTTTTTTTTAATTGGGGGCTCTTGTGCGTAGCTGGGACTTGTTTTTTTCCCTGTTCACCTGCATATATTGTTTTCCATCCGGTGGCAATCATTTTTAGAAAGTCGGTGTCACTCGACTGGTCCATGCTTTCTTTCATCCTATCGCCATATGATGGGCATGACGCTCGTCTGTTTCTCTCCATTACGAAGGTCGTGGAGCTACCCGCGGCGTCCAGGTTTACCGCCGCGGGGCCCTTTTCTCTATCCCCTATATTTATATAGTAATTATAGTGCCACACAAGAAGTTACAAAACTCTTATCCTCGATCTGGTTTTAACGGAATTAGAAAACTCCTAGCCTAGGTCGACAATTTTTCTGCTCTCCTGATACCTGGCCGCGACAAGATCCGCGATATCTCGCGTTCCTCGCGGGTTACAGTCGCGAAATTTTTGGCGGATTGTTTGTGGGGCTCTGGGGCATCCGCCGAACGAGCCAGCGAGTGGACCTGCGCCCCCCGGATGTCAGTAAGGCCAAAACTAGATTCCGGCCCACGTGTTTCGATAATGTTTGTAAACAAACGCACGTGTTAAAAGATTTTTCGCGGTTTTTCGCGGAAAACGAGAGCCCACACTCCCGCGAACGTTTTCCCGGGCAGAGCAAAACTGTCTCTGGGAGAATTTATCACTTTCACCTAAGAAACCCTTATGTAATTGTCAATTAGACCGAATTCCGAACTACACCGTATGGTACGCAGTCCAACCCGAACTAACCTGAGAACTAACCTGAACTAACCTGAACTAACCTGAACTAACCTGAACTAACCTGAACTAACCTGAACTAACCAACCTGAACTAACCTGAACTTTTTTTTTTTTTTTTTTTTTTTTTTTTTTTTTTTTTTTTTTTTTTTAGAGCGGAGGAAAACCTGCAATCAGGCACCGGGAGGATCCGATGTTTGTGGACCCTCATCTACACGGTAGTGTGGGGGTGGCGATGTTAATGCCGACCCACTAAAAACCTCCGCTGGTGGTGGGCGGGGCCCTCTTCCACCCTTCCCCGGAACCGCAAAAAGCATTACTTCAGGGGGAAAGGAAACGCTCTAAAGCGTGTTTAACTGTTGTCGTGCATTTTGTCTGCTTATTTCATCTTGGTGCTTAACTTTCATTATCCCTTCTAGCATACTGCAGATGGTTTGCCACGAGGATTCAGAAGACAGCAATAGATCTGCAATGTTGTCCTTGTTTATTTTTCGTTCACTCTTTTGTTCGGCTTGGTTTCTAATGACGTCGAAATTTTTACAGATGAAGATACTGTGCTCCGGGGTGTCTTGCTCGTTGCAGTACCAACACTGGTCCGTGTCAGTTTTTTTTATTTTTTTTAGGTACGTTCCAAACGTCCCATGCCCTGTCATTGCTTGTGTAATATAGAAGTTTATATTGCCTTTCTTCTGGAGCCATTTATCAATGTCTTTAATGAAGTATTTTGCCCAACCCTGATAAGAGCTCCACTGTATCTGCCAGGATTGGATCAGATTTAATCTCGCGGCTGTTTGGTGCGTTCTTCCTTGATTAAAGAATCTCGGGGGAAACCGAAGCATCCAGGGGCCACCGCGGGGAGGTGCGGATAGGACTTTAGCCCCCGAACTAACCTGAACTAACCTGAACTAACCTGAACTAACCTGAACTAACCTTTTTTTTTTTTTTTTTTTTTTTACGAGGTTTAAAAATCTTCAAAAGACTCCCGTCTTGTTGTCTGGCAGACGGGGAGTGTGGGATTCGCAAGTGCGCCTACCCACTAAAAAAACTTCCTCGGTCCTTTTCTTTTCTCACATTTCACATCGGAACTACCCTTGGGGTATAACATCGATGTGATGTGCTCTCATCGTCAGTTACCTTCTATCTTGACGGTTTCTGCCTTCTATTTCCTTTTCTTTCATCACCTCCATAAGGAAGGACTCGCCGCTTTTCCACCTGTCAGGCGACGCTATCATTTGGGTTATCAGGTTTTCCTCGGTTACTTCTGTTTCCCATCGAATTCTCAGCCATTGCCTTTGCCTCTCCCATCTGGGACAGTAAAACAAACTATGCTCTGCAGTGTCATTCTCCTCCATGCAGTGAAGACAGTTGCTTCGGGTTTTGCCTATTCTGTTGGTGTAGTGGCAGAAGCTACCGTGTCCGCTAA
This sequence comes from Taphrorychus bicolor, assembly GCA_951812265.1. NCBI lineage: Eukaryota > Metazoa > Arthropoda > Insecta > Coleoptera > Curculionidae > Taphrorychus > Taphrorychus bicolor. The sequence continues at coordinate 7,562 of OX638304.1, forward strand.
GTGCTTGTGTTAGAAAATAGTTTGTTCTTCTATGTTTGCATTCCACCCATGCCTGTAGTTTGGGTATTAGCTTCTTTGTCCACTGCCCTTTGAAGGTTTCGTTCTCCCATCTAGTTTGCCATTTTCGGATAGTTTCTCGTCTGAGCTCGTGTTTAGTGAGATCCGTCGTGTGTTTTAGTATCCTTTCTTCGATGAGGAGGTCCATCGGAGGGATGCCTGCAATCACTTGTGCAGCGGCTGTAGAGATTGTCCTATAACCGCATATTACCCTCAGGAGGCCTTTTCTTTGTACTGACAGCAGTAATTCCTTATATTTTTTAATTTTTACTATCTTTTCGCCCCAGATCGGGGACGCGTATAGTACGATAGATTGCATAACCCCGTACAGCATGTTTCTCTTGCAGCTCCTTGGTCCATCCAGGTTAGGCATTAGCCTTTGCAATGCGCTGAGTCTCTCCTGGCTTTTTTGGGCTATGCGCTTAACATGAGCTGCAAAGTTCATGTTTTCTCCAAAGTACACTCCCAGATACTTTACTGCTTTTGCGGGAATTATTTCTATGTCACCTATGCTAAAGCTAATGCCTCTTCGATTTCTTTTGCCGCTCAAGATAACCGCTTCCGTCTTTTCGGGTGCCAGTTTCAGTGAACTCTCTGCCAGTAAGTCTTTTGCCTTGCTAATTGTTTCGTTGGTTAGATCCATGAGGTCATATCTGTTTGTGGCGTTGATAAGTAGGGCTATGTCATCTGCATAGCCTACTACCTCCACGTTTTCCGAGCGTAATCCGTTTAGAATGACGTCGTATTGAATATTCCATAGCAGGGGGCCCAGCACCGAACCCTGGGGTATCCCCGCCGTCATGTCGAAGTTATAGTTTCCGTCAGCGATGATGTTGCGATTCATGAAATAGTCTATGATTATGTTTATAAGATAATCTGATATCTCTTTTTTGCCTAGTTCTTTCAGTACTATTTCCCAGGACACGCTGTTAAAAGCGTTTTTCACATCAAGTGTGACCAAGACGCACCACTTTTCTCCTCTCCTTTGGTTCCGAATCGCGTTTGCCCTTTCTGTGACAGCCGTCATAGCGTTTATTGTGGATTTACCCTTTCTAAATCCAAATTGTCTTTCAGATAGCGGCTCTGTTGTCTCCATTTCTGACTCCAGTCTGGCCTTTATAAGGTGTTCAAAAAGTTTAGCAAAAGCGTTTATTAAGCATAATGGCCTGTACGATCCTGGAGAGTCAATTGGTTTGCCTGGTTTCAGTATTAAGACTAGCTTTGCCGCCTTCCAGATGTTTGGAAAGGTTCCGCTTTCGAGAAGCGAGTTAAGTGCTTCCAGAACTTGAGTCGGGAACTTCTTGGCCGTAGCTATGATGGCTTCTGTGGGTAGTTTGTCTGGCCCTGGTGCTTTCTTGCCTCTCAGTTTGCTTATTGATTCTGTCAATTCTGCATCCGTGAAATCATGGTACCTCACTGGGAATCTTTTTGGTGGTAGTCGAGGTTGAGCCTCCGGGAAAAGAAGCCGGACAGCCTCCTGCTTTCTTATCGTCGTCATTTCGTAGGTGATGTTTTGTTTTAGGCTTCGGTGTACTATTTTGTAGCCTTCGCCCCATATGTCATCGTCTAGCTGATCGCAGACCTCCTTCCATCTAAGTCTTTTGGCCTTTCTGATTTCTTGGTTCAATTCTCTTCTTTTGACTTTATAGCTCTCCCATTGCTCTTCAGTCACTTCCGTAGCTGCTTGTCTCGCTTTGGTCCTGGTGAATGCTCTCCTTTTTGCTGTGCATTCATCTCTAAGTTTTTTAATTGTTTCGTTCCACCAGTAGGGGGTTTTGTTCTCCCCTTGAGAGGTAACTTGGACTGAGCTTTTGTAGGCAGTTATCACCTTTCTTGTTAAGTCCTTATAGGTGCATCTATCCAGGTTAGGCGCGTTCATTTGTTCGGAGAGTTTCCGTTCGAATTTTTCCTTAGCAAAAACGAAATTTTTCTTCAGTGATATCCTGCTTTTGCACTTGCTGTCTATCTCGAAGTATATGTGTTGGTGGGGGGACAGGCTTTCTCGATTCAGTACCTTCCAGTGATTTACGCGTCTCACTAGGTTGTGGCTCGCAAAGGTAATGTCTATATGTGAAAATGTGTTTTTCCTGACGAAAGTGGGCTCGCCCGTGTTTAGGGCGGTTAAGTGTAGATCAGCGGTCATTCTGGATAGGATTGTGCCTCTGTTATCCTCGAACGGAGAGCCCCAGTCTGGCGACTTTGAATTGAAGTCGCCCGCAACTATATGTTTGTCCCCAGTGGAAGTCAATAGGCTTTCTAGATCGTCTATGAATCTCTGGAATGTATTTATATCTACATTAGGGGAAATGTAGCAGCCTACAATGTTTAATTCCTCCGTTTCTATTGCTACAACGCCGGGGAGTTTGTGACATTTATTTATAGGTACTTTTTTGTTTAACCAAGTTATGGCCACGTCGCTCTTTGTGTCGGTGAACCATGGTCCTTCTTTTACCAAGTTTTTGTTTGGTTCGCTGGCAATAATAATGTCTATTCCTAGTTCTTTGGCAGTCGCATATGCTATGTCATGAGATCTTCTGGATCTATCTGCATTTATCTGTAGTATTTTTATCTTGTGTTTTGTAGTCGTCCTGTTGGTCGTTGTCATTTGTGAGTTTGTATAGATTGACTTATTCAAATCGTGTTTCTGGGTGGGCGACTTCAGCGTCCATTGTTATTTGTCTGCTGGGGGGCCTGTTGGATTGCCTGTTGGATTTCGATTTAGCCGATTGTAGGGCTTTTTTGAATAGCGGGCAGTTTCCGCTGCCTGGCTGATGGCCGTTTGTATTGCAGAGGGCGCATGCTTCGCTGTTCTGTTTGCACTCGCTTTTTTTGTGACCTGGCCGTCCGCAACGGTAGCAGTCTTTACTTCTATCAGGACCATCGCATTCGTTGGTCAGGTGCTCGTAGCTCCAACACCTACGGCAATTGTCAACTTTGATTTGAGGTTCTAGCTTGCAACTTACCAGTCCTATTCTAATATGGCGTTCTTCGAGGAGAGCTTGCGCTTGGGTATTGCTCAGTCGCACAGTGGCAGCCTGCAGTACGTTAGCGTAAGGCCTGAGTTCGCTGACAATGAGGTCAGATTCGCTAAGGCCAATGAGCCTACCCTTTATGGCTTCCTCCACTTCCTGTTTGGTTGTTGTGGAGTCCATGCCTCGAATGAACAGCGTGGTTTTTTCTTTTTTATCTCTCATTAGTCTAACGTTCTCTTTTCCAAGAGAGAGCTTTATGTCGTTTCCAACCGTAACCAGGGCTTCTTCATTTTTTTCCATTGTTATAATGAGATTGCCGTCAGAATTTGCTTTTATTGTTTTAATTGTGTTTTTCGACTCACTGTTTTTCAGGCTAGCTTTTATTTTGTTAATGGTTTGGTTGGTGTTTTCCTTGTTGCTGTTTACCACAATGGCATACGTTCCGAAAGTTCTTGTTTTTTGTTTGGGCTGTGCATTGGGTGCTTTTGACCTAGCGTCCGAATTTTCTCTGGTAGTTGTTGTGAATATGTTCACCTTAATGTTCGTTTTGTGGAAGACCATTTCGGCCATTTGTCTTAGTCTTAGAAGTGTCATATTGTTAATATGGTGAAGGGCCAGTTCACTCTCTCCCTGTGTCTCATCTTCCAGTTTTTGCAGTTTCTGAAAGAGTTCATCTTCTTTTTCTGGTAGAATTACTTTGATAATTTTCTGTCCCGTTACCTGGTTTGTCTTTTTGGTTTTGATTTTTGAAGTTATTTCCATTGTGTCTAAATCGTCTAGATCCGTGATTTGTGGGAAACGTTTTTTGTAAATGGACTGTATGCTCCTTGTCATGTCTGGGTCATCCAGTTCAACCATGACTACCTTGACCGTGTTTTCTGGGGTGTCTAGTGGGTTTCCAGTGATGACTGCTGTTTTCTTGAACATTGAGGGGTCCCATTTCATGGCGGCGCTTTGCAGCCACGCACTGTAAGAGCACTCAGCTGGCATTTCATTTAGTTCGTTTCGTGCCATACCGGTTTGCGTCCCGATCTCTCTAGTTTCCGGCCTGGCTGTTATGCCGTTTTGACCTAACGTATCAGCTTGGCTGCAATTATGAGAGCACACTTCCTCGGGGCCTCTCTTAAGAAGCTTCCACATCTCTTGGGTGTTTATTATTGAGCTAAGGCTGCTAATACGTTTCGCAACCTCCCTCAAATCTGTCTTGCTGCTTTTTATTGCTATTTGGGATAGCAATTTGCTTGCTGTATTAATATCTTTTATAGATTGTTTAAATTTGCGTAGAAGGGTATTTACTTCTTCGCTTTCGTCTTTTTTCTTGTTATTTTCGACGTCTTGCTTTGTAGACGAGGAAACTTCTCTTTTTCGTTTTTTAACAGTCTGGCCTATGTCATCATCCCAGCATAGGTCTATGACGGCCCTACTGTCATTGAACGTCGCGTTTCCATTGTCGCTCGATGTGCTGACGTTTGTTGTGGGCGATGTAGTTAATCGCTTAAGGGTATCCCCAATGCGCTTGCCCGACGCGAGCTCTTTTAGAAAGGTTTCAGCGTCCTCTAGCTCCTCTAGCTTTTTACTTTGTCTTGTCGGTGTCCCAACACTTAAAGTTTCCTCTTGGCTCGGGGCTTGCTCTGCCTTTTCTTTCGTGTTTTCCATGCGGGCCGATGCCCCGGGACCACGTCCCGCGTCACCAATGTTTGCAAAAACAACGGCACGCGCCAATCGAGGTCACGGTCGCAAAAGTAATTCGCCGGATTCCTTAAATTATATATATTATCTAAATAAAACTATTTCCTGCAGTGGCTCGCAATTGTTTATATTAGCGATCCTAGATTGTTTACACAAACCGAGGTTTTTAAACGACGCGATTATGTTTACGTTATTGTCTATTTGACCCACTTTACGTGCGCCGGGCTTGTTTATATTAACAACCGAGAATGTTTACACTATGGTCTTCAATTACACATATCGAATTAGCTGTTTATTGTGCTATTCACTTAATAACTATTTACCTTAAGTTCTTTTGAGGTTCCTGGGTGGACGCTGCCCTGCGGCTGCCCTAATTTTGTCCACAGTTGTAGGCAAAATTTTTCTCTTTCCACAGATACCACATTCGCTTATTATTACGCACTTTTTCACACGAAAAACAGGTACTTTACCGGAGCGCGGAGCAGCTTACATGTTGCCACGACCGCTGTCTAAACCGAACTCAACCTGAACTAACCTGAACTAACCTGAACTAACCTGAACTAACCTGAACTAACCTGAACTAACCTGAACTAACCTGAACTAACCTGAACTAACCTGAACTAACCTGAACTAACCTGAACTAACCTTTTTTTTTTTTACGAGGTTCAAAAATCTTCTAAAGACTCCCGTCTTGTTGTCTGGAAAACGGGGAGTGTGGGATTCGCAAAAGTTGGTGATTTCAAATCATTTTGGGCAATCCATCCCGCTGCCGCTGCAGCTTCAGATAGAGTGTGGGATTCGCAAAAGTTGGTGATTTCAAATCATTTTGGGCAATCCATCCCGCTGCCGCTGCAGCTTCAGATAGAATTTGGCCTCTCTGGTCTTTTATTGGAGAACCCCATTCCTCTGATTTTGAATTAAAATCCCTTGCAACTAACACATCTGTTTGGCCGTTTGTTATTGCTATAAGTTGTGCTACGTAGGCTTCGAATATTTGGATTCCTATGTTAGGAGAGACGTAGCATCCAAATATCGTTACTTTGTCTAATTGGACTTCTATGACCCCTTCATGGCATTGGATTTGTTTGACCTGTATATTGTTGTTAGCAAAATAGATTCCTACATCCACCCTCTTGTCATGAACCCATCTTGCTGCACTAGTCACTTTTTTCTTGTTGGGTTCACTTGCAATGATGATATCTACTCCATTTTCCCTAGCCGTCAAATCCGAAATATCGTACGATCTAACCGATCTATTTGCATTAATCTTTTTCTTTGTGTGTTTTTCTTTTTCTGAACTTATCCGTTGCAATCCCCTCTGCGATTCTGGCCTATCCATTTTTCTTGCATGACTTAACTTCTTGGATCGGTGAAGACCGTTTTTAAAAACTACAATGTTAATTCTAAGACGACGTTTATTATCTTAATGAATACAATAATAAGTGGAAAAATGCTTTTAATCAAATAAATGCAATATCATCAGTTAACATGAGAAGCACAACTGGGGGTACTGCGCTATGACATAACTCCTCCATCCCTTAGATTCAACTTTACGGCTCCGGGAAGTTGAATGGATTGGCGGCTATCGTGGCTTGTGGCTTCTTCTTCTTTCTTCTGGCACATGCTGTTTCGCAACTTGTAATACAACAGGCACATGAGGCCATAACCATCAGCAGCACATATATTAAAACTGTCCAAATTGATGGGCTTCTTGATATTGGTACCGGGTCAAAGGTTGGCTTTAATGATAAGAGTTGGCTCCTTAACCCGTGCAAGTTATCGAGCTTGATGTCTTCCATTTTTGAGTCCAGCGTTAGTGAAGGTATTGCATTCTGGTCTTTGTGTAGGTCAGGAAATGACATCGATTGGATGCTGCCATTGACAGTCTTCTTGGTGTTGATAACTACACGATCGGTGGTGCTCACTTGGCACCCATTTGGAATGGTCATGATGTAGGTGCCTATTACGTTTAGCACTTCCATCTGAGTCGGACATTGAAGCTTAATGACTTCTTTGCGTGGGAAGATGAATAGCCATTCGTCTGTCGTGGCCATCTGATCTATTACGGGTCGATCAACATGTATTTCGATTGACTCGCATGTAGAAGCGTCTTTAGGGGCCGTTAAGAGGACTACGGCGCAAGGACTATCCTTTTGTACTGGGTGGAGTTCCTTCTTCTCGCATAGGTATTGTTCGGGTAGTGTTTCTTGGCAGGCTTGGTTATAGTATGTGTAGTGCAATTCATTTTTTATTAAGAATTTACTACGCGGTATAATAGCCTTAAACCGACTCTTTGAAAGTATTGGTGCCGAATATAAATGAAACATTTTGAAATCATCCTTGAGGGTTATTGGTACCCGCAGGAGATAAGTAACTTTATTATTAAGAATGAAACAGTCGGTGTCAATCACCTTTTGGAAAAGATGAACGTTATCTATTCCCAATTTCGTAATTGGCATTTGTTTGGTACCGACGCGATTTTCTAATGATCTTAGTTCAGTAAGAAGGTCTTCAGTCTTAATAATACTTGGATGTAAGGTTCTTAATTTACAAAATGTAATTGAATTTTCTGTATCTTGCAGCGATGACTCGATGAACTCATAGAGATTAATGATTTCATTTAGTGTATGTTTGATATAAGACAAATTCTCTCTATAAGTGGTTTTGCTCACAATCCAAGCTATTTGTTTCATTTTTGAGTCCAAGATTTGTTCGTGTTTGCCAACTTGACTAATGGTGTCATTAAATCGGGCAATTACTTGTAAAGAAATGGAGTTTTGTGCCAAAATACCTTCCTTTAATTTATTCTGATTTGATTGAAGCTGTTTGATTATTTGATCATAGCGCTCGCCATCAGAGGCGTCTAAGTTCCCTGAAATAGCTTTGAATACAGACCCTAACATATTAATTAGACCTCTCCTGACTCGCAGAGGATGAGGGATTATTTCCTTAATTTTATTCTCTATCATATTTTGAACTAACTCTAACAACTTAAGATAATTAGCCGCGTCTGCTGTATATTCGGTATGCGTTATTATTGAACTTGTAATATTCAGAGATTTTATATGTAATTTATTGATTTCGACAATTATCGGATTAAGGTCATAGAAGTGAATAAGCGTGTATTCGTATTCGCGCATTCTTGCGTTGCCCAATTTTATCGGTAATAACCCAATATTGTCGTCCAATTTTCTGGGCACTATTTTATTCTGTAACCCGAGAGTGGCATGCTGGTGTAGGAGGCTGATGACCACCAGGCTGAAATAAAATTACAATTGAATATTACGTTATCTGCCGAACCTAGTTTACAGGCACATGTTTAAAGATTAAAAGCTTGTTAAGCGAATAAACGTACATGTAAATATCTATATAACTAAAGGATTGCATTACCAAACCCGAATGGAATGGAATAAAATGCTTACTAATCGAAACTGTACGTGTTTCTAAGAGGTCGTTTTATATTTGCCATGTGAATTTTTCCGTGGGAATTAGTTGTAACAGTTTTGCGTTTTTTATTGACTTTGGAGATTTTCACAGGTTTTGAGAACTTCTCAGCAAGTTTTTGCCGAACGTGCTTTTTCACATAAACTTCTTGACCGGCTTTGAAAATGTCGGGATTCTCGCGTTTCCTGTTCATCCCAGTGAGAACGTGTTCTTTACCCTGAATAAGTTTTTCATTAATTTTTGAGTAAAGGAGCTTAACCTTGTCTTTGCGATTACTTATGTAATCTGATATTAAAAGTTGGTCTACGTTAATATCATATGGGTCGCCGTCGCTAATGTGTTCGTTAATTACGTCTATCGGCTTCATTTTTGTTGCCGAATGGATCGAATGATTATAAGCTATTATAGCATACGTAATTTTTTGGGTAATGGAAGCTTTGGTGAATTCTTGGGAGTTCAAAAGTCGTACATGCTCGGCTATGGTCGAGTGGAAACGCTCTATTGCACCATTTGAATCAGGGTGATGGGGCGAAATAAAATGGACTTTTATTTTATGAAGTTGGAGCAGTTCGGTGACGACTATATTTTTGAATTCAGTACCGTTGTCTAGAATAATTTGTTTGGGTATGCCATGGTGGGAAAAGAATAACAACAGATTATCTGTTATTTCCGTGGCAGCCAGGGATTTAAGTGGGTATGCTTGGGCGTACTTCGAAAAACTATCAAGGATTGTTAGAAACTTCGTCTGCTCTAGTGTGTAGGTGTCTAAGTGTACTATTTCGAATGGTTTATTTGCAGTAGGTGTCAGATTCATTTCGATTTTTACAGGATGTCATTCGTATTTATTTACGTTACAAATTTCGCATTGGTTTATGTAAGTTTGTATCGAGTCCTTTTGATTGGGCCAGTAATATTTTTTTTATTCTCTGTTCCATTTTCCTCTATTCCACGATAATTACTTTTACCTTCGTGGTAATTTTTTATTATTTCCGCAATATTGCTCTTGTTTGTTACGTCGAGTAGTCTTCTAAATCAGCGTTTGAATTGTAATGAGGGCCATCGGAAGTATTTTCTTACAACTTCACAAAATGGTTCGTAGATTCCGTCTTCCTCAAAGTATAGGTAATATGGTTTACCTGGAATTACGTATTCTTTAATTATTTTTAAAACGTCGTTTTCAAAGTCGTTTTTACTGACTTGCGTAGTTATTCTTCTCTTCTTTTCAAACAGTATAGTCATTTTTGGGCGTGCAGGGGAATGTAGAACTTGCGAAATAAAAATTTGATTAGCGCCATAATTTACAGGAATGTCGACTATTGGGATGCCTACGATTGGGTCTTGTTCGTTATTCGTGTGCACGGTGTCACCATCATCGTCATCAATTGGTTCTTGCATTTGTTCTTTATCGGGTTGAGCCACTATAGATGCTTGGTCAATATCTTTTTGTGATGGCATACGTTCGGATTCGTTTTCTTGTTCTACATGATGTTCTCTCGGTTCTTGCTCCAGTTCTTTTTCGAATTCTTCCATGTACTCTTTTAGGGAAGAAAACTGTTCATCCTCTTTCGTGTGCAGCTCTATACGTGACAAAGCATCAGCATTAGTATTGGCTTTTCCTTTCTTATAGATAATTGTGTAGTCGTACTCTTCCAATTTAATCCTCCAACGAAGTAGTTTAGAGCTGGGATCTTTTAACGAAAACAGCCACTGAAGAGGTTTGTGATCTGTTAGGATTTTAAATTTCCATCCAAATAGATAGGGGCGAAAGTACTTTACTGCCCACACAAGACACAAACACTCTATCTCAATTGTCGAGTAATTTTGTTCCGATTCGTTGAGTGTGCGTGATGCGTATGCCACCGGAAGGTCATTTCCCGGAGGTCCTTGGCTTAATACAGCACCTAATGCGATATTGCTGGCATCCGTGGTCAAATTGAATGTTTTTGAAAAATCTGGGTACTGCAAGATAGGCTCGTTTAGAAGAAGATTTTTGCAAATTTCAAAACACTCTATGAATTCTAGGTTGTGTTCTATTTTTGCACCCTTTTTGAGACATTTTGTTAGGGGTTTGGTTATTCTTGCAAAATTGTTAATGAATCTCCTATAGTACCCGAGTAGTCCGAGAAAGCCTTTAATTTCTTTGGTAGTCGAAGGAATTGGGTACTTCTTTATTGCCATAACTTGTCAGGGTTTGGTTTGACTCCGTCGGGGGTAACTATGTGTCCAAGGTAAGCAACTTCACGGCGTAAAAACTCACTTTTATCTAATTGAATTTTAAAATTTGAATCTCTCAGTCGTTTAAACACTTGTTTGAGGTTATCTATATGCTCCTGGAGTGAAGTTGAGAATACGATTATATCGTCAAGGTTTACAAGATATTTCTCGTTTTGTATCCCCCTTAGGATTGAGTCCATAACACGCTGAAAAGTGGCTGGCGCGTTTTTGAGGCCAAACGGCATTCTGGAGTATTCGAAATGCCCGTTTTCCGTACTAAAAGCGGTTTTTGGAATGTCAGATTCGTTCATCTCTATTTGGTGGAACCCGAAAGCCAAATCTAACGTTGTAAAATATTGACACTTCCCCAATTTATCTAATAAGTCGGTGATGTTTGGAAGGGGAAATTTATCGTCTATCGTTTTCTCGTTAAGTTTCCGATAATCTACGACCACTCTTCATTTTTGCCTACCCGAGGCGTCCATTTTCTTGGGTACAAACCAGATAGGGCTTGACCAAGGGCTGTTAGAGGGTCTAATGATATTCTGGTCTAACATCTTTTGCATTTGATTTTCGACTTCTTTTTTATGAATGAACGGATATCGGTATAACTTAGTGTAAATCGAAATTTCGTCACTTGTTCTAATATGATGTTTAATTTTTGTTGTGAAAGTCAGTGGTGTATCCTCGTTGTAAAATATGTCGGAAAAGTCTTTGCAAACCTTTAGAATTTCTCTTTTCTCTTCAGAGTTAAGATGGTCTACTCTAATTTTGGTTAAGTCTAGTTCTGGTATATGTGAGTCATTAAAATGGTTCAAGTTGATATTCTGAATTTCTTCCCGATTAAACTTTTCTACTTCGATTGGTTCGGAAAAGTCCAATGTTACGGGCTCACATGTGTTGTTTAAAATAGTGGTTAACGCATAACCACTTTTTGCTATAGTCAAGCATTCGGGAATTTCACAATTGTGAATTTTTTGGTGGGGTACAATGACCTCCCCCTTTTCGATCGAGGTTTTTATTCTAATAACTTGTTCGGTGCGAGGTTCTAATGTAGTGCAATTAAGTTCATGACTTGTGGTATGGAATTTAAGTTTTATTTTTGTGTATGGTGTTACTAAAAACCCGCCCTTGAAATCAATATTAGCCTGTAAAAGTTTTAAATTGTCTAGTCCAATTAATCCGTCAAAAGTCTCATGGAACTTAAAGAGATAAAATTTTAGATCTTGTCTCGTTGGTAATTTAAAGGTTTTCGATGCTGGTATCGAGGCGCTGTATCTGTGCGCGGATTTTTGGAAAACTGTGCTGACGATAAAAGGGTCGTCACGTATGTTATTTGCAAAATACCTTTTGGCAAGATTGGGGTTAATAAATGATTTGGTAGATCCGGAATCAATTAGCAATTTTATATCATGCTCTGGTAGGACAATATAGGACAATTCGCTCGAATTTGCCGTGTTTAAGGAAATTACTAAGTTGGATTTTTGTTCTCGGGAACCAACTGAAAATTTACGTTTTCCTTTAGAGACGCATTTACGTCATTGCTTTCGGTTGTAGGAATTGCCGGCACTGTAGGTGAAGGTGAGTAACCCGTCTCGTGAGATCCTTGGGGTAGGTCATAATATTGAGACGCATCATATTGCTCAGTGCCATAGTACGATTCGTCGTAGTAATACGGATCGTAGTACTGGCAGTATTGATCTTGCGCGTTATATGAATCATAGGACGATGACTGTGTCTCGGTATTATAAAGTTCTTGAACCGGGAGTAGAGCTTGATTTGGGGTTTGAAATTTGTTGCCCGGTTGTTGCGGAGGTTTTGGAATGGATGAGCAGATACTCATTGGTTGAGGGGTAGGCAGAGCTTTATTTTGATTGGGTCGAAACACGTTGGTCTGATTTGGTCTTGAAAATACTCGAGAATTATCTGGGAAGCTTTGAGCTGATCTAGCAAAATTTGACTGTGAATTAAATGATTGAGGTGGTGGATATTGCTGACTGGGCCTATATGAGAACGCATTGTGTGGGGTGCGTGCATTGAACGGTACGGAAGTATTAGATAGAGAGTTAAATTGACCATAAGAGAATGGCATATTATTTTGGTTTGGGGCTCTCAAGTTTGGTGTGATATATCGGGGAACTATATTGGGCTTAGTCAAATTTTGGAAATAGTGGTTATTGTATTCGAGAGTTAAGCATTGCAAAGCAGCCGCTATTGTTTTAGGCCGCATGCAACGTATGGTGGTCCCTAGAGGTTCTTTCAAACCAGAGAGGAATGTTTTTAGTGCAAGTTTCATTGTATAGATTTTTTTTTAGAGTTTTTGCCGTGATTGAATTTTCATGAAGGTCAATATAAGAGCATAACAAGTTTAAAATATTCAATACCCTTGACTTGGTTGTTCGTTTATCATTTGTCTCAGCATAACTAGGTCTCTGTTAAGGCATGATTCGTCTCGTTGATCCGCGAAATTCCTACGTAAGGTGTTTTTTAGGTCTTCCCATGTACTTACATTTTGTATGTTTACAACAACTTTTGCGTTTCCGGTTAATTTTTCTTTAATAGAATTTAAAAGGAAAATATTTTGGATATCGTTCGTGTTTGAGGTGTTATAAAATGTGTTAATTAACGTTTCACAAACTGACAAATAACGATTCAAATCGTTGGGGTTACGACAAATTCGGGAATACATTTTAAGTATTCCGGCTTGAATTGTGACATTTTTATTATTTCACTCGGCTTGATATCTAAACTTTTATCGCTAATATTAATAGTACTAAAAAGTTGATCACTTAGTTTAGAAATTTCGTCTTCTATTTCAAACAATCGATTTCTTGATAATGTTTCAGAATCTTCAGCGATACTTTCGGAGTCAGTTGAAGGTTGATTATTTGACAAACAATTATTTAAATCTTGTTCAATGTCATTAAAAACAGGCATCGAGAGAATTGCACTTACATAATCCTAGGGATGTTCTTCACCATGTCCTCTTCTATAAGGTAACTGCTGCTGGATGCTGGATGGCGATGCTGTCCTTCCAACGTTGCGCCGTAGCTCCTCGCGAAAGCGCCCGATGCTGTGACACTGCCCGTGATATGTACTCAACGATTGAGTACCTAATATTTCACCACGATGTTAGCTTTAGAGGCAGATCGAAATGTTGTTCGATATACTCTCGAACAACCGAAATCGGACTACCTAGCTAGTTCGATCCACCAATTAATCGTTAAACGAAAAACTTTCTTCGATAGATAAGCTTTTTAGTGGATCCTACCGACTGCGCCACTTAACTTCTTGGATCGGTGAAGACCGTTTTTAAAAACTACAATGTTAATTCTAAGACGACGTTTATTATCTTAATGAATACAATAATAAGTGGAAAAATGCTTTTAATCAAATAAATTCAATATCATCAGTTAACATGAGAAGCACAACTGGGGGTACTGCGCTATGACATAACTCAGGTGGAAAAGTGGCGAGTCCTTCCTTATGGAGGTGATGAAAGAAAAGGAAATAGAGGGCAGAAACCGTCAAGATAGAAGGTAACTAACGATGAGAGCACATCACATCGATGTTATACCCCAAGGGTAGTTCCGATGTGAAATATGAGAAAGAAAAGGACCGAGTAAAATTTGTTTAGTGGGTAGGCGCACTTGCGAATCCCACACTCCCCGTCTGCCAAACAACAAGGCGGGAGTCTTTAAAAAATTTATGAACCGCGTAAAAAAAAAAAAAAAAAAAAAAAAAAAAAAAAAAAAAAAAGAAAAAGAAAAAAAAAAAAGGTTAGTTCAGGTTCGGGTTGGACTGTGTACCGTACGGTGTAGTTCGGAATTCGATCTAATTGCCAATTACATAAAAGTTTCTTAGGTGAAAGTCATAAATTCTCCCAGAGACAGTTTTGCTTTCAGGTTAGTTCAGGTTAGGTTGTTAGTAAGCCTGTGTAGAGCCTGTAACCCATAGAGGGCGCGTCCCCAGGTGGCGGATAGGGAAAGGCCTCTCAGATATGAGTGGTAGGAGGGAAATCAAATACCTCCCGCGGACCAACAGGTTAAAACAGGAATCCAGATAGCGTCTGATCCGGAGCGGGTGGCTGTATGGTCGGCGTCTCACTCGAAACGAGCGGCGGTATTCACTAAATGGATGGGTGCGCATGCGGACGAGCCTGGGAGTGCCCTCAAGGCTGATGTGAGCTGATGCTCTGCCGAAGGTAAAACTGTATGCATCACCAGGAACCAGTCACTTCGGGCCCTCATCAGGGAGTGAGGCATGGATGCAGGGGAACCCGCATTGCTCCGGGCGAGCCCCAGTCCGTCCGCGTTTTCCGGGACTGGGAAAACGAAGGCCGGGCCTCAGGAAACTGGGGTAAGAAAAGTATTCCGAGGGTATACCCGCTCCCGGTTTTTTCGGCCCGCCCCTTGCCTCACGATGCGCTGGACGATTCAGTTACATGGATCACAAAATCTCGGGGAATGGGGGGAAAGGATTGTTTTTACACGACGGAAGTGACGAGAAAGAGAAAAGTAGCGGAGACTATAGAGAAGATAAGAGCGTAGGAGATCAGGCCGAAGCAGGATGGACCGCCGCAGAAGACGCCAAGAATGAAAAGAACGGAGCTACTGAAAATGTAGCAACCCAATGTAGCAACGCCCACACGGAACGTGTTGTTGACCCATTTAAACGGCGAGAGAGCCTTAAAAGGACTCCACCCAGCTCTATACGCACCTCGACTACGGATACGGCGGATATTCTTCTGGTAGATTCATCTCCCGAAGAGCAAGCCAGGAAAAAGAAAACGGGAGGAAGACAGCAAACAACAAAGTATAAAATTCAACAGCGAAGACGTCAAGGAACTCGAACTCGGAATAAGAAGACTCTCGGAGAATATGAAGGTTCTCACAAATATAATTAAGGCCAACAACAACACAAAGAAAGAGATCAAGGACACAGCGTCGAAAATGCGATACCAGGTCGAGCAACTAGCATCAAAAAGGACTCAAAAGCTGATACATCAAGTTAAAAATACCTTACTTCCCGAATGTACGGGAACTCAAACGACCGAACACACCGCAACAGTAGAGGAATGGAAAAATCCAGAAAATACGTCGATGGAAAGTTAAGCAAACCGGTTGGTAAAAGTTACAAAAACCACGTCCACACAATCAACACACGAAACATTTGGGAAATTACCAACTACGACGAATTCAAACAGCTTGCTGAAAAAAGATACAGTGAAGACACTTTTAGAACCACCCAAATAAAAGAAGGTAACTCTCTTACAACTAAAGACTCAACAGTTAAAATTATTCTAGTTGGACCGGATGACCCAAACATGGAAAGGGGTATAAGCCACCAATACAAAACGAGATATCCAGATATTATTGATATTGTTGCAAACTAGGGTTCGATAATTCCAGTGCAACGATTTAACACGAAAACACTATTTATTTATTCCACAAATACACTCGACTACTAAATAACTCACTACTTAACACTTTATAGCCTTCTATTATCGCTTCGTAACTTTAGCTTACTTATAGCTCGCTTAAAATATGACTACTGTTAACCGCTCGCTCTATGCGCCTTTTATATACAATCCTAAAATTACAGAAAAACCTAGAAAGTTCTTCATAAGAATTCTTGAATAATCTCACATAAAAAAAAAAGGTTGTAAACAACTGCCTTCTAGATTAAACCGAGCAATAAATCACTCGTGTCAGACATGATGCAGCGCGGATAGGTTAGGTAGCGAAGCTCCACCAACCAACGCGTTGCCCCGCCTCCGATGCGGCGTCGCTGCGAATCGTAACATTGCCCTCCTCCTAAGGCTGTTCGTCCCGAACAGATAGAGTTCCATGGTATCGTGCTAATCGATCCAAATGAACAACCTTCATCTTTGACCTGGCGGTTCGCTGGATCCTATACACCACGTCATTAATTTTCTTTATAATTGTATAAGGGCCTTCCCAATTTTGGCTAAGTTTGTGCGACTTCCCCACCTTTCGCCGCGGATTGTATAGCCACACCAAATCACCATCCTGGAAGCCGCGGGAGTTAGCTAGTAAGTCATATCTTGCTTTGGCTCGATCACTGGATATCCGCAGTTTATTCCTGACTTGTTCATGAACATTGTCCAGCCTCTCCTGGAGCTCCTCCACAAAGTTCTCAGAGTTGAGCTAGTCTTTCTCTGGTGTTCCATACATCAAATCTGCAGGAAGCCTCATTTCCCTTCCGAACATCACTTTCGCCGGAGTATAACCAGTGGCTTCATGCGTAGAGCCTCGGTATGCCATCAACATGAGAGGTAGATGTTGGTCCCAATCACGCTGATGATCTGCCACCATTTTAGACAGGTAATGTTCCATGGTCCGATTAAATATCTCCACCATCCCATCCGACTGTGGATGCAAAGGAGTTGTCCTGGTCTTGCGAATTCCGAGAAGTTCCATGACCTTCTGGAAAACAGCCGATTCAAAATTTCGGCCCTGATCAGAATGAAGTTCGAGAGGGACTCCAAATCTGCAGAACATTTCATTTACTAGCACCGTTGCCACAGTCGTTGCTTCTTGATTAGGCAGGGCGAATGCTTCAGGCCATTTACTGAAGTAATCCATGGCGACCAAGATGTATTTATTGCCCGACTCAGTCTGAGGAAACGGTCCCGCGACATCAATTGCTACCCTCTCGAATGGAGCACCTACAGTGTACTGCACCATTCGGCCGCGTGATCTTGTTCGAGGTCCTTTTGTGGCGCAACAAACTTCGCACTTGCGGCACCAAGATTCGATCTTCATGATAATTCACCCAGTAGAACCGCTCTTTAATTTTGGCCAAGGTTTTATTGACCCCAAAATGACCTCCACTGGTTCCGTCGTGCATTTCCTGTAGTACGTCCGATTTTCTGCTACCAGGAACAACCAACTGACTGACTACGGTCTTGCCATCCGGACTCTCCCACGCACTCTTCAGTAATCCATTTTCTATTTTAAGAGAGTACCACCATAGCGCTTTCAGGTTTGGACTTTTACCAGCAATTTCTTGCCATTCTGGTCTCTTGTCGTCAGTCTTTGCAGAGAGGATGGGTCCAATATCTGGATCATTCATTTGTTCTTCTCGAAGGGTCTGTGTGGTCCAGCCATCGTTTATTTCCACCGACGTTCTCCGTACAGAAGGAAGTCCCTCACGCTGCTTAGTTCTTTGACAATGCCGACAATCTTCTTTACATGGCCGTCTAGACAATGCATCGGCATTTCCGTGAGACCTTCCTGGTCGATGTTCAATTTGGAAATCGTACTGCTGCAGGCGCTCTATCCATCTGGCTATTTGACCTTCAGAGTTTTTCATCTGTAATAACCATTTCAAGGCTCCATGGTCAGTTCTAATCAGGAACCTTTTTCCATTTAAGTAGCGATGGTAATGTTCGACTGCTTTAACTATGGCCAACAGCTCCTTTCTAGTGACGCAATAGTTTCTTTCTGGCTTACTTAAAGTCTTACTGTAGTACTCAATGACCTTCTCTTGCCCGTTTTGTCTTTGAGAGAGTACTGCACCTAGACCACAGTTACTTGCATCCGTATCCAGAATAAACAGTCCGTCCTTTATAGGGTAAGTCAAGATCGGACTAGAACAGAGGGCAGCTTTAAGCCTTGCAAACGCCTGACTGCAATCATGGTTCCACAAGAACGGTGTTTTCTTTTCTGTTAATTTGTGCAGCGGTTTTGCGATGTCGGCGAATCCCTCTACAAATCTCCTTTAGTAAGTACATAGTCCCAAAAAGCTCCTTACTTCGTGTTTGTCTCGGGGAACTGGCCAATCTTTAATGGTAGATATTTTACTTTGGCTAGTTTTAATGCCTTGTTCTGAGATAGTATGCCCCAAGTACTCGTCTTGCTTTTGGAATAGGCTGCATTTCTTGTAGTTTAACTTTAGGTGAGAGTTCCGTAACTTGCTGAAGATTTCTCTTAAATTCTTCAAATGCTCGTCAAAATTACGTCCCATGACAATTATGTCATCCAAGTATACCAGGCAAGTTTTCCAAGTCAGCCCCCTCAAAACAAGTTCCATTAGTCGCTCGAAAGTTGATGGAGCATGGCACAATCCAAAAGGCATAACAGTGAACTGGTATAGCCCAGAACCAGTAGAAAATGCGGTCTTCTTTTTGTCTTCGGGAGCAATCTTTACTTGCCAATACCCACTTTTTAAATCTAGAGTGGAAAACCACTTTGATCCCGATAAAGTTGCTAAGGTGTCGTCTATACCTGGCAATAGGTAGCTGTCCTTCTTGGTCACGTCATTAAGTTCCCTGTAGTCAACACAGAACCGCGTTGAACCATCTTTCTTCTTAACAAGAACCACAGGCGACGACCATGGACTAGATGATTCTTCTATGACGCCCTCCTTTAACATTTTATTCAGCAAACTGTTAACTTCTTGTTGTTTAGCCAGAGGGACCCTTCGTGGGTGTTGTCGTATTGGCTGGGCATCTCCTGTGTTGATCTTATGGACAACTAAATCAGTTTGACTGTCGTTGCTCTTGAAGTTGAACATAACAGATTCATCTATAGCAAATTTTATGGCAGACTGAAGTTGTTCCTTTACAGGTGACTCCAATGTAGTTTGAAGGCATCAATAACTTCTGGGGAAGCTTGGTTAGAAGATTTAATTTTCGACGTCTCAGCTTCGACACAATTGCATACCCATTGCACAGGCTCATAATTGGCAAGAACTGTTCCTTCTTTGAGCTTGATGGTCTTTTCTCCAATATTTGCAACTCATACTGGCATAGTCTTCTTCGTGTCGGTCAAAGTTCGTGCTACCATGATTTCAGTCGTCAAATCCAGGTTAGGTTCTATAAGTCCTATGGACCACCCAGAATCATTTTCAGAAGTCACTGTGATAATTTGTTCTGAATTTGGAGGAATTTTCACATCTTCCACCACCAGTAGACGGACACTAGTTTCCACATTTCCATTGGTTAATGCAAACTCCTCATCTCCAAATGTGAGAATATTCCGTTTGTGATCATAGGAGAATCCATGTTTCCTGATGAGATCCATTCCCAAAATAAACTCGTCTTTGATCCTGGCAACCAACACTTTATGCCGAACTTCGAGTCTTTCTCCAATAATGATGGTAACATCGGCTTCTCCGTCTATAGGGCAAGACTCTCCAGTGACTGATTTTAACATAATAGTACGTGTGTAAAGTTAACATAATAGATTGGGCAATGGTTGTATGGTATATCCGACAAGTTTATCTGGCCTTACAATGGTCACATCTGCTCCTGTATCGATGGTAATCTGGATTTTCTGTCCCTTAATGCATCCGGCCACTGTAAGACTTTTGCCACCCAAATTATTGACTTTAAAGATCCTGGGGGTCTTAACGGGCCCGGTCAATTGCCCCCTTGCATTGACCGGAATTAGTTTTCCTGGGACCTAGGGCGTTCTTGGTCGCCGCTCGTTCTTCTAAACGACGGCGACGGACTTCTTGCCCTATTACGGCAGTTACTCTTGATGTGACCCAGTCTGCCGCAGTTAAAACATTTTATGCCCCGATTGTTTGTTGATCGAGGCGTCCTTCCCAACAGGGCTTGTATATTGACTGCCATATCCTTAATCGTTTTATGTAAACTTGCCATGGATTCAGTCCTTGACGTATCCTCCTCGTCATCGCAAGTTGCCATTCTTACACGTGGAGAAAAACTAGATGACACTCGTGACGCCTCGAATTCCAGGGCCCGAACTAGTTTCTCACTGATATTCCTGGGCCTTACTAGACGTAAGTGGTATCTCATGTCACTATCTCGAACTCCCTCAATGAACCTTTCGGCGGCAAATTGCATTTGAAAACATTCAGGGGCTGATGGGTATGCCAGGTGAATTAGTCTGTCTATGTCCGACTCAAATTCTTGTAAGGATTCACCTGACTTCTGCTGTCTCATCCTTAGCTGGGCTTGGAACACAGTTTCTTTGTGCTCGTTTCCAAATCGTAATTGCAGAGAGTGTACTAAAACGGCATAATTACTTTGATCAGCTGCCGACAGAGATTGGAGTAGTTCAGCCGCTTTTCCACGAAGTGCTACCACTAATGATGTAGCTTTCTGGGGTTCGGACCAGCCATTAGCTTTTGCAGCTGCCTCAAATTGTGTTTTATAAATATCCCAGGCCGTAGTACCGTCATAATCGGGAGGCTTAATTTTAGCTTTGGCTGTGCTAAAACTCTCTGTAGACACGTTGTCGTCCTCAACTTGTTCCCGGAATTTCTTTTCTAGCTCGAGAAACTTCTGGTTGACAGCTTCGAGTCCTTCGTTAACGGATTGCATTATTCTTTCTTCCAATTGTTGCTCCCTAACTGCGAGATGGTTCACTAATTCTTCTTTAAACCGTTTCTGCTCTTCTTTTTGTTCTAGATAACGTTTTTCCTGTTCTTCCTTCTGTTCTAGATAACGTCTCTCCTATATTTGATCACGTTTTTCCAGCTCTTCCTTCTGTTGTTGATAACGTCGCTCCTGTACTTGATCACGTCTTTCTTGTTCCTCTTTTTGTTCGTTATAACGTTTTTCCTGTTCTAGATAACGTCGCTCCTGTACTTGATCACGTTTTTCCTGTTCTTCCCTCTGTTGTTGCATAAGGGACAGCAGGGCGGCAAGTTGATCCTCCATCGCTTGATGCTGGCTTCGGGTCACTGGCATAAACACGTAATGTCCGGTAATGAAGCACTCACTTACAGTTCAGCAATATTAGTTCTCAAACTCCCACTGGAATCGCACTTCTGACACCAATTGTTGCGAACTAGGGTTCGATAATTCCAGTGCAACGATTTAACACGAAAACACTATTTATTTATTCCACAAATACACTCGACTACTAAATAACTCACTACTTAACACTTTATAGCCTTCTATTATCGCTTCGTAACTTTAGCTTACTTATAGCTCGCTTAAAATAAGACTACTCTTAACCGCTCGCTCTATGCGCCTTTTATATACAATCCTAAAATTACAGAAAAACCTAGAAAGTTCTTCATAAGAATTCTTGAATAATCTCACATAAAAAAAAGGTTGTAAATAACGGCCTTCTAGATTAAACCGAGCAATAAATCACTCGTGTCAGCCAGGATACAGCGCGGATAGGTCGCGAGGCTCCACCAACCAACGCGTTGCCCCGCCTCCGATGCGGCGTCGCTGCGAATCGTAACAATATCAAGGACAAGATAGGAGCTATCGAGTCCTCGGTATGTATATACGGCACAAAAGGAAAAACGAATAAACAAGTAATCACAAGAAAAATTATGAAACTAACACATAACGGATCACACGAAGATATATTCACTGGATTATTAGAAATAAAAAATGAAGTCGCGGAGACAGAATGGCTAGCTATGGACATAGGAGAACTGAGCACATTTAAAATTAGGAAAATGCTAGAGGTTATTTTCTTTGGTAAGCAGACGCAAATCATCCTGTACATCTCAAACAGGCCAAAGAGAAAAAAGGAAAGGCAAACCTATGCAATGGTGGTAGATAACACGGCAGAAGAATACAGGAATACTTTAAGCGACATCAAGAATACTCCCAACCATGGAAAGATAGACAAAGGCATTATCGGCATGAGGAGCACCAAAGAAGGAAAATTATTAATCACATTCGAAAAGGATGAAGAGCTAAAAAATAAGATCAGCAGCGCGCTCAAAACCGGAAACAAAAGAGTATGGCTCCGAGATGGTGTGAAAACAGAAACGATATATATCAGAGGTATGGATGCCACAACGGAAAAGCAGGAGGTACTTAACGCACTAGAGCTATACATAGACGACTTCAAAAATAAAGAGACCAGACTCAGTGACCTAAGAGCTATGAGGAACAATAGACAAGCCATCACATTATCTATTAATGAAAAAGATGCTTCAAAATTACTTCAAAATAGACACATCACGGTTGGCTTTACAAGATGCTTCTTGGAGAAGAGACTAAATGTCACCAGATGCTCAAAGTGCTGGGGATACGGACACAAAATGACGGAATGCGAAGGGGCAGATCGAACAAAATCCTGCTTCAAGTGCGGAGAGGTCGGACACGACAGAACGAGATGTACCCAGGAAGAAAACTGCCCCTTGTGCAACCTCAAGAGACACAGAGCCGGAACAAGTAAATGCGAAATCTTCAGGAAGCAGCTGAGCATTGCCAAAAGAACCCAAAGGCAAGAAGCTGCAGTGAGTCCCTCTCACTAATAATAAGATGCTCAGTCGGTTACTAGTAATGGCTCCACACACAAAGCAAACAGACATGTTAAAAGTAATAGAAATTAACCTAAACCGCTGTAAAGCAGCGCACGATCTGCTACAGGCAAAAATGCTTAGTGAGAAAATAGATATTATAATGGGACAAGAACCAAATCCAACCTACCTAGTGTCTTGCATAAGCGATAAAAATTGCGACAGTTTTGTTAAACTAGATAAAAAACTAGTGCTGATCAACGTGATAAAAGGAAATGGGTACGTGATGCTCGAGCTGGCAGACTTTAACATTTGCTCCTGTTATTTTTCCCCTAACGGTAACCTGGAAGACTTCAAGGAGTTACTTGTGAACATCGAAAAATGTCTAAGAAACACATCCAAAGAGGTAATTCTCGGAGGCGATCTCAATGCTAAAACATCAATCATAGGATCAAGTAATAAAAATCCCAGAGGAGAAATATTCGAAGAATGGATATGCGCAAACAATCTGCTTATAGCAAACCAGGGCACTAGCCCAACCTTTATAAGGGGAAATAGGTCGTCAATAATTGACTTCACGTGTACAACGCAAAATTTCTATCCCAGAATCCGTGAATGGCAAGTAAACTCAAATGACGAAAACCTTAGCGGCCACCTAACAATCACATATAAGATTTCTAACGACTCCACGCAATCAAATTTTTCAAAACGAAACCCTATTAGATATACCTATTCGCTGCAAAAGAACTCAAGAAAATTTATACAGTCTATTAGGACCACATATGATGACTGCACAGAAAACATAACCCCTGACATCCTAATCCAAAAACTAAAAGAGAATTGCGATACTCACCTGACGAAATCTTCAACTTCCCATCAAAGAACCCCTGCATACTGGTGGAACAACATCATAGCTGAAAAAAGAAGACAATGCATTGAAACTCGACGGATACTTACCAGACTCCGAAGGTCGAAAAACACGGATTACGTCCATTAAGCGGAAGAACTTCATAGGCAAGCAAAACAAGATCTGAAAAAAGAAATAAAGCGTAGCAAAAAACAGAAATGGGTACAACTATGTGATGATCTTAACAGTAATATATGGGGGAAAGCATACCAGATAACTGTCAAGCGATTAAACCTAGGCCAATATCACCAAATAAGCGAGACCACAGTACGAGAACAAATTGACAAACTATTCCCTAAAGGAAGAACATGCCAATGGGAAAAGAAAAACATAAAAAATTAACAAGTACCTTTATTCCGACTGAATGAACTCGACGAGGTAATGAAGAAGCTGAAGCCAAAGAAAGCTCCTGGTCTTGACGGAATCACCGTGGATATCCTGAAGGTTGCAGTGAATGAGAACAAAGAAATATCTCTGAAGGTATTGAATGAATGCCTGATAAACAGCCAATTCCCCGACATATGGAAGATTTCGAGATTAGTGCTAATAGAAAAACCCCGAAAAACGCAACTTGAATCTACTGCTTACCGTCCGATATGCCTGATAGACAGCAGCGGCAAATTACTCGAAGGGCTCATAAAAAGCAGACTGCAAAAAGAACTGGATAACAAAAGCCAAATAAGCGAACAACAATTTGGATTCAGAAAAGGAAGATCCACTTTCAATGCCATAGACAAAGTAAAAGAAGTAATAGCTGACATCAGAAGAAAGGCAGCAAAGAACCGCGAGAACTGCGCCATGATCCTTGTAGATATAGAAATTGCCTTCAACTCGGCTCCATGGGACAGAATAATCTCTGCTCTGGAAAACAAGAAGATTAGCGACTATCTCGTAAATATAATTATGTCTTATCTCACGAATAGAAGAATCCAAGATCCGACAGGAAAGAATGTAGAGGTGACATGGGGAGTGCCCCAAGGCTCCATATTGGGTCCGGTCCTATGGAACGTTTTCTATGACGAAATCCTCAAAATCCCAAAAGAAGAAGGAGTCGACTTTATAGCGTACGCCGATGACCTGGCAATTACTGTTAGGGCTAGAACTAGGGACCTATTAGAGTGCAAATCATCCCACACGGTGCTCAGAGTCATCAACACATTGGAAGATATGGGCCTGAAGGTGGCAGTAAAGAAAACTGAGGTAGTTCTTTTACAGGCAAAACACTGTAAAAAAGATATACATGTTAGCATCCTTGGGACATCCATTCCAAGTCAAAACCAAGGGAAATACTTAGGAGTCTATTTGAATAGAGGACTAAATATAACTTACCATGTGAAAATGATCGCGCAGAAAGCCATGCGAATTCTAGGCTACATGGCTAAGATTATGCCGAGAGTTGGAGGTCCGTCTGCAAACAAAAGGAGGCTGCAGTGTAACGTCGTCTTGTCAACGGTGCTGTACGCTGCACCTACATGGAAGGAAGCGCTGCAGTACAAAAGTACGAAGATATCCTAGATAAAGTTACAAGAAAATTGGCATTAATGGTATGCAGTACATACCGTACCACATCAAGTTTAGCGGTAGGAGTTATTGCAGGAATCCCCCCTATAAAGTTACAAATTAAAGAAAGGTGCGATATTCTCGAAAGAGAGCAAGAACGTCGACGACAGGCGAGAAAAAACTTGTATAAGGAATGGCAGGAGAGATGGAATCCTTATACTGGATGGGCAAAAACCTTTATTAAGGACGTGGAGCAGTGGGTTGAGAGAAAATGGGAAGAGACGAATTACTTTGTGACACAGGCAATTACTGGACATGGAGTGTTTGGATCATACCTATTTAAAATAGGAAGATCAGACTCAGATCTGTGCTGGTATTGCGGATGTATAGATAATCCGGAGCACACGCTGTTTAAATGTATCAGATTTAAAGACATTAGGGCCAGGGCCAACGCCATTTGCGGACAGGCTTTGGATAAGAGTAATGTATCGCTCCTACTAAGAAGAAGTGAGAAAGACTGTAATGCTATTGTGATGATGCTTGATACAATAATGAGAGAAAAGTGTGAAGACGAACACAGACGAAATCACTGATAGCCGACAAACTTGCAATTAACCCAAAGTAATGCCTAGCGGCGGTTTCCGGGAAGAGAGGACAAGGGGAATTTAGTGGGTATTGCACCAAGATCGACAAGAGCGGAGTCCCACATATTCAGGTCACCTGTACAGGAAGATCAACCACGACCATGGATACGTAAATGTATTTACCCCTGACTTCTATAAAAAAAAAAGGTTAGTTCCAATTAGTTCAGGTTGGTTAGTTCAGGTTGGTTAATTCAGGTTAGTTTAGGTTAGTTCAGGTTAGTTCATGTTACTTCAGGTTAGTTCAGGTTGAGTTCGGTTTAGACAGCGGTCGTGGCAACATGTAAGCTGCACCGCGCTCCGGTAAAGCACCTGTTTTTTTTGTGAAAAAGTGCGTGATAATAAGCGAATGTGGTATCTGTGGAAAGAGAAAAATTTTGCCTACAACTGTGGACAAAATTAGGGCAGCCGCAGGGCAGCGTCCACCCAGGAACCTCAAAAGAACTTAAGGTAAATAGTTATTAAGTGAAAAGCACAATAACAGCTAAATCGATATGTGTAATTGAAGACCATAGTGTAAACATTCTCGGGTGTTAATATAAACAAGCCCGGTGCACGTAAAGTGGGTCAAATAGACAATAACGTAAACATAATCGCGTCATTTAAAAACCTCGGTTTGTGTAAACAATCTAGGATCGCTAATATAAACAATTGCGAGCCACCGCAGGAAATAGTTTTAGTTAGATAATAAATATAATTTAACGAATCCGGCGAATTACTTTTGCGACCGTGACCTCGATTGGCGCGTGCCGTTGTTTTTGCAAACATTGGTGATGCAGGACGTGGTCCCGGGGCATCGGCCCGCATGGAAAATATGAAAGAAAAGGCAGAGCAAGCCCCGAGCCAAAAGGAAACTTTAGGTATTGGGACACCGACAAGGCAAAGTGAAAAGCTAGAGGAGCTAGAGGACGATGAAACCTTTCTGAAATAGCTCGCCTCGGGCAAGCGCATTGGGGATACCCTTAAGCGATTAACGAGATCGCCCACAACCAACGTCAGCACATCTAGTGACAATGGAAACGCGACGTTCAATGACAGTAGGGCCGTCATAGACCTATGCTGGGATGATGACATAGCCCAGACTGTTAAAAAACGAAAAAGAGAAGCTTCCTCGTCTACAAAGCTAGACGTCGAAAAAAACAAGAAAGAAGACGAAAGCGAAGAAGTAAATCTCCTTCTGCGCAAATTTAGACAATCTATAAAAGATATTAATATAGCAAGCAAATTGTTATCCCAAATAGCAATAAAAAGCAGCAAGACAGAGTTGAGGGTTGCGCAACGCATTAGCAGCCTTAGCTCAATAATAAACACCCAAGAGATGTGGAAGCTACTTAAGAGAGGCCCCGAGGAAGTGTGCTCTCATAATTCCAGCCACGCTGATACGTTAGGTCAAAACGGCATAACAGCCAAGCCGGAAACTAGAGAGTTCGGGACGCAAACCGGTATGGACTAAATGAAATGCCAGCTGAGTGCTCTTACAGTGCGTGGCTGCAAAGCGCCGCCATGAAATGGGACCCCTCAATGTTCAAGAAAACAGCAGTCATCACTGGAAACCTACTAGACACCCCAGAAAACACGGTCAAGGTAGTCATGGTTGAACTGGATGACCCAGACATGACAAGGAGCATACAGTCCATGTACAAAAAACGTTTTCCACAAATCACGGATCTAGACGATTTAGACACAATGGAAATAACTTCAAAAATCAAAACTAAAAAGACAAACCAGGTAACGGGACAGAAAATTATCAAAGTAATTCTACCAGAAAAAGACGAAGAACTCTTTCAGAAACTGCAAAAACTGGAAAAAGAGACACAGGGAGAGAGTGAACTGGCCCTTCACCATATTAACAATGTGACACTTCTAAGACTACGACAAATGGCCGAAATGGTCTTCCACAAAAGGAACATTAAGGTGAACATATTCACAACAACTACCAGAGAAAAATCGGACGCTAGGTCAAAAGCACCCAATGCACAGCCCAAACAAAAAACAAGAACTTTCGGAACGTATGCCATTGTGGTAAACAGCAACAAGGAAAACACCAACCAAACCATTAACAAAATAAAAGCTAGTCTGAAAAACAGTGAGTCAAAAAACACAATAAAAACAATAAAAGCAAATTCTGACGGCAATCTTATTATAACAATGGAAAAAAAATAAGAAGCCCTGGTTACGGTTGGAAACGACATAAAGCTCTCTCTTGGAAAAGAGAACGTTAGACTAATGAGAGATAAAAAAGAAAAAACCACGCTGTTCATTCGAGGCATGGACTCCACAACAACCAAACAGGAGGTGGAGGAAGCCATAAAGGGGAGGCTCATTGGCCTTAGCGAATCTGACCTCATTGTCAGCGAACTCAGGCCTTACGCTAACGTACTGCAGGCTGCCACTGTGCGACTGAGCAATACCCAAGCGCAAGCTTTCCTCGAAGAACGCCATATTAGAATAGGACTGGTAAGTTGCAAGCTAGAACCTCAAATCAAAGTTGACAATTGCCGTAGGTGTTGGAGCTACGAGCACCTGACCAACGAATGCGATGGTCCTGATAGAAGTAAAGACTGCTACCGTTGCGGACGGCCAGGTCACAAAAAAAGCGAGTGCAAACAGAACAGCGAAGCATGCGCCCTCTGCAATACAATCAGCCAGGCAGCGGAAACTGCCTATTATTCAAAAAAGCCCTACAATCGGTTAAATCGAAATCCAGCAGGCAATCCAACAGGCCCCCCAGCAGACAAATAACAATGGACGCTGAAGTCGCCCATCCAGAAACACGATTTGAATAAGTCAATCTATACAAACTCACAAATGACAACGACCAACAGGACGACTACAAAACACAAGATAAAAATACTACAGATAAATGCAGATAGATCCAGAAGATCTCATGACATAGCATATGCGACTGCCAAAGAACTAGGAATAGACATTATTATTGCCAGCGAACCAAACAAAAACTTGGTAAAAGAAGGACCATGGTTCAACGGCTCAAGGAGCGACGTGGCCATAACTTGGTTAAACAAAAAATTACCTATAAATAAATGTCACAAACTCCCCGGCGTGTGGCAATAGAAACGGAGGAATTAAACAAAGTAGGCTGTTACATTTCCCCTAATGTAGATATAAATACATTCCAGAGATTCATAGACGACCTAGAAAGCCTATTGACTTCCACTGGTGACAAACATATAGTCGCGGGCCACTTCAATTCAAAGTCGCCAGACTGGGGCTCTCCGTTCGAGGATAACAGAGGCACAATCCTATCCAGAATGACCGGTGACCTACACTTAACCGCCCTAAACACGGGCGAGCCCACTTTCATCAGGAAAAACACATTTTCACATATAGACATTACCTTTGCGAGTCAAAGCCTAGTGAGACGCGTAAATCAATGGAAGGTACTGAATCAAGAAAGCCTGCCCCCCCATTAACACATATACTTCGAGATAGACAGCAAGTGCAAAAGCAGGATATCATTGAAGAAAAACTTCGTTTTTGCTAAGGAAAAATTCGAACGGGAACTCTCCGAACAAATGAACGCGCCTAACTTGGATAGATGCACCTATAAGGACTTAACAAGAAAAGTAATAACTGCCTACAAAAGCTCAGTCCAAGTTACCTCTCAAGGGGAGAACAAAACCCCCCACTGGTGGAACGGAACAATTAGAATTCTTAGAGATGAATGCACAGCAAAAAGGAGAGCATTTACTAGGACCAAAGCGAGACAAGCAGCTACGGAAGTGACTGAAGAGCAGTGGGAGAGCTAAAAAGTCAAAAGAAGAGAACTGAACCAAGAGATCAGAAAGGCCAAAAGACTTAGATGGAAGGAGGTTTGCGATCAGCTAGACGATGACATATGGAGCGAAGGCTACAAAATAGTACACCGAAGCCTAAAACAAAACATCACCTTCGAAATGACGACGATAAGAAAACAGGAGGCTGTCCGGCTGCTTTTCCCGGAGGCTCAACCTCGACTACCACCAAAAAGATTCCCAGTGAAATACCATGATTTCACGGATGCTGAATTGACAGAGGCAATAAGCAAACTGAGAGGCAAGAAAGCACCAGGGCCAGACAAACTACCCACAGAAGCCATCATAGCTACGGCCAAGACATTCCCGACTCAAGTTCTGGAAGCACTTAACTCGCTTCTCGAAAGCGGAACCTTTCCAGACATCTGGAAGGTGGCCAAGCTAGTCTTAATACTGAAACCAGGTAAACCAATTGACTCTCCAGGATCATACAGGCCATTATGCTTAATAAACGCTTTCGCTAAACTTTTTGAACACCTTATAAAGGCCAGACTGGAGTCAGAAATGGAGACAACAGAGCCGCTATCTGAAAGACAATTTGGATTTAGAAAGGGTAAATCCACAATAAACGCTATGACGGCTGTCACAGAAAAGGCAAACGCGATTCGGAACCAAAGGAGAGGAGAAAAGTGGTGCGTCTTGGTCACACTTGATGTGAAAAACGCGTTTAACAGCTTGTCCTGGGAAATAGTACTGAAAGAACTAGGCAAAAAAGATATATCAGATTATCTTATAAATATAATCATAGACTATTTCATAAATCGCCACATCATCGCTGACGAAAACTATAACTTCGACATGACGGCGGGGATACCCCAGGGTTCAGTGCTGGGCCCCCTGCTATGGAATATTCAAAACGACGTCATTCTAAACGGATTACGCTCGGAAAACGTGGAGGTAGTAGGCTATGCAGATGACATAGCCCTACTAATTAACGCCACAAACAGACATGACCTCATGGATCTAACCAACGAAACAATTAGCAAGGCAAAAGAGTTACTGGCAGAGAGTTCACTGAAACTGGCACCCGAAAAGACGAAAGCAGTTATCTTGAGCGGCAAAAGAAATCGAAGAGGCATTAGCTTTAGCATAGGTGACACAGTAATAATTCCCTCAAATGCAGTAAAGTACCTGGGAGTGTACTTTGGAGAAAACATAAACTTTGCAGTCCATGTTAAGCGCATAGCCCAAAGAAGCCAGGAGAGACTCAGCGCATTGCAGAGGCTAATGCCTAACCTGGATGGACCAAGGAGCTGCAAGAGAAACATGCTGTACGGGGTTATGCAATCTATCGTACTATACGCATCCCCGATCTGGGGCGAAAAGATAGTAAACATTAAAAAATACAAGGAAAAACTACTGTCAGTGCTGCTACAGCCGCTGCACAAGTGATTGCAGGCATCCCTCCGATGGACCTCCTCATCGAAGAAAGGATACTAAATCACACGACGGATCTCACTAAACACGAGCCCCAGACGAGAAACTATCCGAAAATGGCAAAGAAGATGGGAGAACGAAACCTTCAAAGGACAGTGGACAAAGAAGCTAATACTTAACTTACAGGCATGGGTGGAATGCAAACATAGAAGAACAAACTATTTTCTAACACAAGCACTTAGCGGACACGGCAGCTTCTGCCACTACACCAGCAGAATAGGCAAAACCCGAAGCGAGTGTCTTCACTGCTTGGAGGAGGATGACACTGCAGAGCATAGTTTGTTTTACTGTCCCAGATGGGAGAGGCAAAGGCAATGGCCGAGAATTGGATGGGAAACAGAAATAACCGAGGAAAATCTGATACCCCAAATGATAGCGTCGCCTGACAGGTGGAAAAGCGGCGAGTCCTTCCTTATGGAGGTGATGAAAGAAAAGGAAATAGAGGGCAGAAACCATCAAGATAGAAGGTAACTGACGATGAGAGCACATCACATCGATGTTATACCCCAAGGGTAGTTCTGATGTGAAATGTGAGAAAGAAAAGGACCGAAGAAGTTTTTTAGTGGGTAGGCGCACTTGCGAATCCCACACTCCCCGTCTGCCAGACAACAAGACGGGAGTCTTTAGAAGATTTTTGAACCTCGTAAAAAAAAAAGGTTAGTTTAGGTTAGTTCAGGTTAGTTCAGGTTGCGGAGGCAAAAAAAAAATTGCGGAGGCAAGATCGTAAAAATTGCGGAGATGCGCAACGATTCACTGATGCAGAGTTCGATCAGTATGTTAGCAGGATAAAAAGGGGCACTGCAGCGGGACCGGATGGCATCCCCCCGAAAGCCGTGCGAGAATTTTATAACATTGCACCTAACTACATAAGAAGCCTTATAAATGAACTTCTTCGCAAAGAGGTTTTCCCGGATGAATGGAAAATAGCCACACTAGTCCTCATTAACAAGCTAGGGAAACCATTGGATTCTCCTAGCTCTTACAGACCGCTGTGCTTGGAAAACATTATCGCGAAGGTATATGAGCATCTGATAAAGAGCAGACTAGAAGCCGAAATTGAGGAAAAGGGAGGTCTGTCTGATATCAGTAGTTTCGAAGGGGAAGGTCAACTATCCAGGCAATAGAAAAAAAATCAGGATGATTGGAAACGAATGCAGACTTCATGGTGCTGGCAAAAAGTGGTGCGTGTTGGTGGCGTTGGACGTTAGAAACGCGTTCAACACTGCTTCATGGCAACTCATAATAGATGAACTAGAAAGAAGAAACATCAGCGATTATCTGGATAATATAATCAGTAGCTACTTGGAAAACCGGGCAATAACATACGGCGAGAAGAGTAAACACATAAACACGGGAATACCCCAAGGATCGGTGCTGGGCCCGACGTTGTGGAATGTGTTTTACGATTCTGTACTTACCTTGAACCTCCCTGACGGAGCGGAGACAGTGGGATTTGCGGACGATCTAGCTCTTGTGGTAACGGCGAGAAATCGATACATGTTGGAGGAAATTACAAACGAATCGTTGGAATTGATCAATGACTGGACAGTGGAACATGGACTCGAGCTGGAACCTGAAAAAACAGAAATGGTGATATTGAATGGCAAAAGAAACAGAGCCAATATATATATTCAACTGAACAACACGCCCATACAACCAGTTAAACAGACCAAGTACCTAGGGTTTATGATTGCTGAAGATATGAAGCTGGGCCCGCATGTCGAACATATTGTTAAAAAGGCTGGTGACAGAATTGCAACGTTATCTCGGATTATGCTAAATATAGGCGGACCATCTAGCGCCAAGCGACAGCTACTAAACAACGTTGCCCAGTCTATACTTCTGTACGCTGCACCGGCGTGGGAACCCATCATCGAGGTAAAGAAGTACAACAATATGCTGATATCATTGCAAAGAAAATCCTTAATTAGGATAGCTACGGCTTATCGGACCGTCTCAACTGAGGCGCTGCAGGTGCTGACAGGCATACCGCCAATTGATTTGCTGATTAGAGAAAGAACATGTATATGTAGAAATGGGAACGGATACAACGTTGCGGCAAGAAGGAAGGCAAGGGAAAGAACCGTTCGCGAATGGCAAAATAGGTGGACCAGCAACACTATCAAAGGACAATGGACCAAACAATTAATCCCAAATATTGATACCTGGACAAATTGTGGACATAGGAAGCTCCTGCCAACTAACTCAGTTTCTGACGGGACATGGGGAACCTTCCGGTACTACACACACCGCATTAGGAAAACTGAGACGGAATGCCCTACTTGCCAGGTAGAAGAGACAGCGGAACATCTGATCTTTTATTGCCCACGTTGGGAGGAAACCAGAAGGGATGTGCATCAGCAACCGGGAAAAGTGTGCAGTAGCAGAAATATCGTAGACCTTATGACGGATAGCAAAGAAAATTGGACAGTAATTGAAAGATTTATCACAGGAATAATAAAGATCAAGGAACGGGAAGAGAGACACTTGCATTAGCCTTTAAAGGCCTAAAGAAAATCCCCCTGACGTTTATGCCCACTGGGCGGTACCGGGGAAGAGAGGGAAGGGGTTTTAGTGGGTATTGCGCAAGCCGCCGCCGAGTCCCACACTCCCAGGCCAACTAACATCTTAACAACAATGGCCTGGGGTGCGTAAACGCATTTCCCAACCCTCTGAAAAAAAAAAGGTTAGTTCAGGTTCCCCCCTGAGGTGTCTCCACTTTGTCTAAGTACGCACGCGTACGAGTGGGGGGGCTTGTGTGCTCCTGCGATCCCAAAAGCCATGCCGGCGGTAGCGTAGCTACTGGCAGGTGTAACCATGCCGGACGGGTCGAAGGGGAGGAGTCAGACTAAGAGAGACACAAAAAATGCCTAGCAGAAGGCAAAAATATCTGCAATATTAATGAAATGAGTGATGCAAATAACTTTGTACCTCAGGTGGGTAAAAATCCCACCACCGGTTCCGACCGGGTGAAAGCCCCGGTGGCCGGTGCCGGCCCCATGGATTCTGAGGGGGGCCAAGCACACTCTCTCCTAAAAAAGGAAGATAACGAAAACAGGACAGGAGGAAACATATCGTTGCTGCAAAATATCAAGTACCTGAACAGTCACCTTATAAGGAGGAATTGGGCAAGCGGATCTTTCCATAAAAAAAGGAAAATGCATGACACAACAATAGATCAAACAGAACTAGTCGAGCCTTACAAAAAGAAGGAAAGCACAGAAGCATTTCTTCTGATAGAAGCTCTGGACCGGGTCAAGCTGCTCATAAAGGAGTTAGGAACGAGAATTGAAAACAATACAAAAAGGGATATTAAAGAGGTGAACATAAAACTCCAAAGACAAGTGAAAGTACTGGACAGAGACATCATTAGAAGCTGGTTAGAGCGCCACAAATTCGAAAATGCAGAAAAAATGACATACGACGTTGACGTACAAACCGATGATGTACATATAGACAAAGAGAATTTCCACTCTATAGAACAAGGGAGTCAAACTGGCCGCGAAGAGGATATTACAAAACTGGAAAAAATAAACAACTACACGGAGTTTAAGGACATAGAGGAAATTACGTGGCAAGCCTCTGCCTACACGAATACAGAAATAATAGTGGGAAACCCACTGAACACACACGCTGACACAACAAAGGTAGTTCTTGTAGAAGCTGAAGACCCTGAAATGGAAAGCAGCAGGATCTTATAGGTCTTTATGCCTCATAAATGCAATAGCAAAGATATATGAACACCTAATCAGACAGAGACTGGAGGTGGAAATCAGACACCATAAGCCGCTATCAGAGTTGCAGTTCGGTTTTACAAAAGGAAAAAGTACAATCGACGCCATGGAAAAGGTCATGGAAAGGCTACTCACAGTTAAACACCAAAAGTGGGACCAAAAATGGTGCACTTTAATAACTCTAGACGTAAGAAATGCTTTTAATAGTGTCACATGGCCAAAAATTATAACAGAACTGAAGAGCAGAGGAATTCTAAGGTATCTAACAAACTTAATTATTGATTACTTCCAAAACCAGAAAATAATTGCTGATAAAGACTATTAATTTGACATGAGCGCGGGCATACCGCAAGGGTCAGTCCTGGGTCCCCTTTTGTGGAATATACAATATGATGGCATCTTTCATGAAGTTAATGTCCTGGTTGTAGGATACGCTGATGATATTGCTTTGGTGGTAAATTCCACAGACCGGTCACTTTAATGAGTGAGGCAAATAACGCAATCTGCAAAGTCCAAAAGTGGCTGAGCACAAGATCTCTTAAGCTCGCACCTGAAAAGACAGAGGCAGTAATCTTAAACGGCAAAAGGGATCATAGTAACATCTTCTTCATAGCTGGGGGCATAGAAATAATTCCAAAAAAAGCAATTAAGTACCTGGGAGTAACATTCGGCAAAAACGGACACTTTGGAGAACACGTAAAGGAGACTGCAGATAAATGCTTGAAACGACTGGGCGCTATCCAAAGACTTATGCCAAACTTAGAAGGACCCAAAACGCAAAAAAGAACAATGCTATACGGGGTGATCCAATCAATAACTTTATACGCCGCGCCCATATGGGGAGAAACAACGGGTACAAGAAAGTATCGAACAATATTGGAATCAATACAGCGAAGAGCATTGCTAAGAGTAATATGTGCATACAAAACGGTATCAGCCCCGGCCACACAGACGATAGCCGGAGTACCACCTATCGACTTGTTAATAACCGAAAGGAAACGAACATATAACACCAGTCGAGAAAAGCAGGCCGAGATTAAAGAGGAAACTCTACAGGAATGGCAACGCAGATGGCAAACAGAAACGGGAAAAGGAGAATGGACCAGGAGACTTATACCTGACATAACAGAGTGGGTGAAATGCAAGCACAAGAGGACAAGTTACTATCTAACACAGGCCCTGAGTGGACTAAAGCATCTTTAAACATTACACGAGCAGAATAGGGAAAACAACGCAAGACTGCGATGACTGTGGCGAAATTGACACAGCGGAACACTGTCTCTTTGCATGCCCTAGATGGCATAGGCAAAGAAATAACCTGAAAACTGAACTCGGCGAAAACGTCAACCCTGGAAATATAATGAGATTAATGATGGAATCACGCCAAAAGTGGATAATATGCGAGAAATACATAACAGACATCGTACATAGGAGAGAGACGGTAGGAAAGACAAAGACAAACAGATAACAAAACCAGAAAACAACAACATTGGCTAAGGATTCCCCGACCTCGAAGTAATATCCTCCATGGTCATCAAAGTAGTCTTTCGAAAATTCACCTCGCAAAAAAAAAAAAAAAAAGGTTAGTTCAGGTTAGTTCAGGTTCTCTCGGGGGAGCCTGCAACCCCTAGAGAGCGCGTCCCCAGGTGGCGGATAGGGGAAGGCCTCTCAGATATGAGTGGTAGGAGTGACTAACTGAAAGTCTGTGTAAGAATATAGAGCACAACGAGATCAAAGAGATTGCAAAAAGATTCCAAAGGCAGGTCCAAAATTTAAACCGCGACACGATTGGTAAATGGATACAAAGACATCAGTATGAGGACATTGACAAAATGTTAATAGACATAGACACACAAACTGTCTGCTGGAACGAGAACGGAGTGAACTCCCTAGATGAAGTAAGCTGCCTGGAAGAGTGCCTTATTATAATTGATAAGAAATGGCCAAAACATCTCTTTGCCCACACAGAAATCAAAATTGGAAACCCACTAAACACAAAAAATACAACCACTAAGGTCGTGATAACGGAGCCAAATGACAAAGAGATGAAGCAAAGTATACAAGTCCAATACAGAAATAGGTATCCAGAACTGGAAGATATGACGGGATCTTTTGAAGTTCTCGAGCAAAAAGTCGTAATAAAATCACGACCTGACACCCAGATGCCTCCCCAAAAGGTCATCAAAATCAGTTGCGACCACACGGACCAAGATCTATGGATTCATTTAGAAAAGCTAAAGAATGAAACCAGACATGACGAATGGATAGCTTTGCATCACATAAATGGGATTGATATTTATCGTTTTCAAAAAATTGTGGAGGCTGTATTACAGAGGACAAACATAAAAGCTATAATCTACACAACTGAAGGATTTATGGCACCAGACAAGATCAGAACAAAACCTGATAGAAAAAGACATAGCTACGCTCTTGTGGTAGAAGGAAAAACCGAAACATATAAAGAAACCATACAAAAAATTAAAGCAAACTTAACAAATACAGAGCTACGAGAAACAATAAAGTCGTTTGAAATGACTAAAAATGGAAACATATTGATTAAGACGGACAAAAATGAAAAAGCACTGGGGGAGTTACACTGTGGCATAAAAGACATATTAGGAGAAACAAAAATAAAAGTAGGGAACGCAAATAAGGCTAAGCTAGCCGTGCACATAAGAGGCATGGAGGTAACTACAAATAAGGAGGAAATACTGGACGCAATAAAAACAAAAATAGATGTGGAAGACAAGGACTGCAAGATAAGCGCGTTAAGACCTAACGCGCGAAATACTCTAGCAGCCACAGTAGTATTAGAAACTAACAAGGCAATGGAATTAACAAAGACAAATAAACTCAGAATAGGATTGGCTATCTGCACAGTTGAACGGCGTATCGACCTGAGCAAATGCTTACGATGTTGGAAATATGACCATCAGACAAGTGAGCGTAAAGGTCCAGATCTGAGATACAAGTGCTACAAGTGTAGCAAAGAGGGGCATGACGCAAAATCTTGCCAGAATAACCAATATTGTCCGATTTGTACCGAAGACGGACATAGCGCAGGAACGTCGCAGTGTGTAGTATTCAGAAGAGCGCTCTCACATGAGTTATGTCATAGCGCAGTACCCCCAGTTTTGCTTCTCATGTTAACTGATGATATTGCATTTATTTGATTAAAAGCATTTTTCCACTTATTATTGTATTCATTAAGATAATAAACGTCGTCTTAGAATTAACATTGTAGTTTTTAAAAACGGTCTTCACCGATCCAAGAAGTTAAGTGGCGCAGTCTGTAGGATCCACTAAAAAGCTTATCTATCGAAGAAAGTTTTTCGTTTAACGATTAATTGGTGGATCGAACTAGCTAGGTAGTCCGATTTCGGTTGTTCGAGAGTATATCGAACAACATTTCGATCTGACTCTAAAGCTAACATCGTGGTGAAATATTAGGTACTCAATCGTTGAGTACATATCACGGGAAGTGTCACAGCATCGGGCGCTTTCGCGAGGGGCTACGGCGCAACGTTGGAAGGACAGCATCGCCATTCAGCATCCGTATAGAATCGCACATCAGGATCCTTATAGAAGAGGACATGGTGAAGAACATCCCTAGGATTATGTAAGTGCAATTCTCTCGATGCCTGTTTTTAATGACATTGAACAAGATTTAAATAATTGTTTGTCAAATAATCAACCTTCAACTGACTCCGAAAGTATCGCAGAAGATTCTGAAACATTATCAAGAAATCGATTGTTTGAAATAGAAGACGAAATTTCTAAACTAAGTGATCAACTTTTTAGTACTATTAATATTAGCGATAAAAGTTTAGATAGCAAGCCGAGTGAAATAATAACAATGTCACAATTCAAGCCGGAATACTTAAAATGTATTCCCGAATTTGATGGTAACCCCAACGATTTGAATCGTTATTTGTCAGTTTGTGAAACGTTAATTAACACATTTTATAACACCTCAAACACGAACGATTTCCAAAATATTTTCCTTTTAAATTCTATTATAGGAAAATTAACCGGAAACGCAAAAGTTGTTGTAAACATACAAAATGTAAGTACATGGGAAGACCTAAAAAACACCTTACGTAGGAATTTCGCGGATCAACGAGACGAATCATGCCTTAACAGAGACCTAGTTATGCTGAGACAAATGATAAACGAACAACCAAGTCAATTTTATGATAGGGTATTGAATATTTTAAACTTGTTATGCTCTTATATTGACCTTCATGAAAATTCAATCACGGCAAAAACTCTAAAAAAAAATCTCTACAATGAAACTTGCACTAAAAACATTCCTCTCTGGTTTGAAAGAACCTCTAGGGACCAACATACGTTGCATGCGGCCTAAAACACTAGCGGCTGCTTTGCAATGCGTAACTCTCGAACACAATAACCACTATTTCCAAAATTTGACTAAGCCCAATATAGTTCCCCGACATATCACACCAAACTTGAGAGCCCCAAACTCTCTATCTAATCAATTTAACTCTCTATCTAATACTTCCGTACCGTTCAATGCACGCACCCCACACAATGCGTTCTCATATAGGCCCAGTCAGCAATATCCACGACCTCAATCATTTAAATCACAGTCAAATTTTGCTAGATCAGCTCAAAGATTCCCAGCTAATTCTCGAGTATTTTCAAGACCAAATCAGACCAACGTGTTTCGACCCAATCAAAATAAAGCTTTGCCTACCCCTCAACCAATCTGCTCATTCATTCCAAAACCTCCGCAACAACCGGGCAACAAATTTGAAACCCCAAATCAAACTCTACTCCCGGTTCAAGAACTTTATAATACCGAGACACAGTCATCGTCCTATGATTCATATAACGCGCAAGATCAATACTGCCAGTACTACCATCCGTATTACTACGACGAATCGTACTATGCCACTGAGCAATATGATCCGTCTCAATATTATG
Source organism: Taphrorychus bicolor (assembly GCA_951812265.1). NCBI lineage: Eukaryota > Metazoa > Arthropoda > Insecta > Coleoptera > Curculionidae > Taphrorychus > Taphrorychus bicolor. Next base: position 47,126 of record OX638304.1, read on the forward strand.
ACCTACCCCAAGGATCTCACGAGACGGGTTACTCAGCTTCACCTACAGTGCCGGCAATTGCTACAACCGAAAGCAATGACGTAAATGCGTCTCTAAAGGAAAACGTAAATTTTCAGTTGGTTCCCGAGAACAAAAATCCAACTTAGTAATTTCCTTAAACACGGCAAATTCGAGCGAATTGTCCTATATTGTCCTACCAGAGCATGATATAAAATTGCTAATTGATTCCGGATCAACCAAATCATTTATTAACCCCAATCTAGCCAAAAGGTATTTTGCAAATAACATACGTGACGACCCTTTTATCGTCAGCACAGTTTTCCAAAAATCCGCGCACAGATACAGCGCCTCGATACCAGCATCGAAAACCTTTAAATTACCAACGAGACAAGATCTAAAATTTTATCTCTTTAAGTTCCATGAGACTTTTGACGGATTAATTGGACTAGACAATTTAAAACTTTTACAGGCTAATATTGATTTCAAGGGCGGGTTTTTAGTAACACCATACACAAAAATAAAACTTAAATTCCATACCACAAGTCATGAACTTAATTGCACTACATTAGAACCTCGCACCGAACAAGTTATTAGAATAAAAACCTCGATCGAAAAGTGGGAGGTCATTGTACCCCACCAAAAAATTCACAATTGTGAAATTCTCGAATGCTTGACTATAGCAAAAAGTGGTTATGCGTTAACCACTATTTTAAACAACACATGTGAGCCCGTAACATTAGACTTTTCCGAACCAATCGAAGTGGAAAAGTTTAATCGGGAAGAAATTCAGAATATCAACTTGAAACATTTTAATGACTCACATATACCAGAACTAGACTTAACCAAAATTAGAGTAGACCATCTTAACTCTGAAGAGAAAAGAGAAATTCTAAAGGTTTGCAAAGACTTTTCCGACATATTTTACAACGAGGATACACCACTGACTTTCACAACAAAAATTAAACATCATATTAGAACAAGCGACGAAATTCCGATTTACACTAAGTTATACCGATATCCGTTCATTCATAAAAAAGAAGTCGAAAATCAAATGCAAAAGATGTTAGACCAGAATATCATTAGACCCTCTAACAGCCCTTGGTCAAGCCCTATCTGGGTTGTACCCAAGAAAATGGACGCCTCGGGTAGGCAAAAATGGAGAGTGGTCGTAGATTATCGGAAACTTAACGAGAAAACGATAGACGATAAATTTCCCCTTCCAAACATCACCGACTTATTAGATAAATTGGGGAAGTGTCAATATTTTACAACGTTAGATTTGGCTTTCGGGTTCCACCAAATAGAGATGAACGAATCTGACATTCCAAAAACCGCTTTTAGTACGGAAAACGGGCATTTCGAATACACCAGAATGCCGTTTGGCCTCAAAAACGCGCCAGCCACTTTTCAGCGTGTTATGGACTCAATCCTAAGGGGGATACAAAACGAGAAATGTCTTGTATTCCTTGACGATATAATCGCATTCTCAACTTCACTCCAGGAGCATATAGATAACCTCAAACAAGTGTTTAAACGACTGAGAGATTCAAATTTTAAAATTCAACTAGATAAAAGTGAGTTTTTACGCCGTGAAGTTGCTTACCTTGGACACATAGTTACCCCCGACGGAGTCAAACCAAACCCTGACAAGATTATGGCAATAAAGAAGTACCCAATTCCTTCGACTACCAAAGAAATTAAAGGCTTTCTCGGACTACTCGGGTACTATAGGAGATTCATTAACAATTTTGCAAGAATAACCAAACCCCTAACAAAATGTCTCAAAAAGGGTGCAAAAATAGAACACAACCAAGAATTCATAGAGTGTTTTGAAATTTGCAAAAATCTTCTTCTAAACGAGCCTATCTTGCAGTACCCAGATTTTTCAAAAACATTCAATTTGACCACGGATGCCAGCAATATCGCATTAGGTGCTGTATTAAGCCAAGGACCTCCGGGAAATGACCTTCCGGTGGCATACGCATCACGCACACTCAACGAATCGGAACAAAATTACTCGACAATTGAGAAAGAGTGTTTGTGTCTTGTGTGGGCAGTAAAGTACTTTCGCCCCTATCTATTGGGACGGAAATTTAAAATCCTAACAGATCACAAACCTCTCCAGTGGCTGTTTTCGTTAAAAGATCCCAGCTCTAAACTACTTCGTTGGAGGATTAAATTGGAAGAGTACGACTACACAATTATCTATAAGAAAGGAAAAGCCAATACTAATGCTGATGCTTTGTCACGTATAGAGCTGCACACGAAAGAGGATGAACAGTTTTCTTCCCTAAAAGAGTACATGGAAGAATTCGAAAAAGAACTGGAGCAAGAATCGAGAGAACATCATGTAGAACAAGAAAACGAATCCGAACGTATGCCATCACAAAAAGGATATTGACCAAGCATCTATAGTGGCTCAACCCGATAAAGAACACATGCAAGAACCAATTGATGACGATGATGGTGACACCGTGCACACGAATAACGAACAAGACCCAATCGTAGGCATCCCAATAGTCGACATTCCTGTAAATTATGGCGCTAATCAAATTTTTATTTCGCAAGTTCTACATTCCCCTGCACGCCCAAAAATGACTATACTGTTTGAAAAGAAGAGAAGAATAAATACGCAAGTCAGTAAAAACGACTTTGAAAACAACGTTTTAAAAATAATTAAAGAATACGTAATTCCAGGTAAACCATATTACCTATACTTTGAGGAAGACGGAATCTACGAACCATTTTGTGAAGTTGTAAAAAAATACTTCCGATGGCCCTCATTACAATTCAAACGCTGCTTTAGAAGACTACTCGACGTAACAAACAAGAGCGATATAGCGGAAATAATAAAAAATTACCACGAAGGTAAAAGTAATCATCGTGGAATAGAGGAAACGGAACAGAGAATAAAAAAAAATATTACTGGCCCAATCAAAAGGACTCGATACAAACTTACATAAACCAATGCGAAATTTGTATCGTAAAATTTATATCGTAAATACGAAAGACATCCTGTAAAAATCGAAATGAATCTGACACCTACTGCAAATAAACCATTCGAAATAGTACACTTAGACACCTACACACTAGAGCAGACGAAGTTTCTAACAATCCTTGATAGTTTTTCGAAGTACTCCCAAGCATACCCACTTAAATCCCTGGCTGCCACGGAAATAACAGATAATCTGTTGTTATTCTTTTCCCACCATGGCATACCCAAACAAATTATTCTAGACAACGGTACTGAATTCAAAAATATCGTCGTCACCGAACTGCTCCAACTTCATAGAATAAAAGTCCATTTTATTTCGCCCCATCACTTTGATTCAAATGGTGCAATAGAGCGTTTCCACTCGACCATAGCTGAGCATGTACGACTTTTGAACTCCCAAGAATTCACCAAAGCTTCCATTACCCAAAAAATTACGTACGCTATAATGGCTTATAATCATTCGATCCATTCGGCAACAAAAATGAAGCCGATAGCCGTAATTAACGGACACATTAGCGACGGCGACCCATATGATATTAACGTAGACCAACTTTTAATATCAGATTACACAAGTAATCACAAAGACAAGGTTAAGCTCCTTTACTCAAAAATTAATGAGAAACTTATTCAGGGCAAAGAACACGTTCTCACTGGGATGAACAGGAAACGCGAGAATCCCGACATTTTCAAAGCCGGTCAAGAAGTTTATGTGAAAAAGCACGTTCGGCAAAAACTTGCTGAGAAGTTCTCAAAACCTGTGAAAATCTCCAAAGTCAATAAAAAACGCAAAACTGTTACAACTAATTCCCACGGAAAAATTCACATGGCAAATATAAAACGACCTCTTAGAAACACGTACAGTTTCGATTAGTAAGCATTTTATTCCATTCCATTCGGGTTTGGTAATGCAATCCTTTAGTTATTTAGATATTTACATGTACGTTTATTCGCTTAACAAGCTTTTAATCTTTAAACATGTGCCTGTAAACTAGGTTCAGCAGATAACGTAATATTCAATTGTAATTTTATTTCAGCCTGGTGGTCATCAGCCTCCTACACCAGCATGCCACTCACGGGTTACAGAATAAAATAGTGCCCAGAAAATTGGACGACAATATTGGGTTATTACCGATAAAATTGGGCAACGCAAGAATGCGCGAATACGATTACACGCTTATTCACTTCTATGACCTTAATCCGATAATTGTCAAAATCAATAAATTACATATAAAATCTCTGAATATTACAAGTTTAATAATAACGCATGCCGAATATACAGCAGACGCGGCTAATTATCTTAAGTTGTTAGAGTTAGTTCAAAATAGGATAGAGAATAAAATTAAGGAAATAATCCCTCATCCTCTGCGAGTCAGGAGAGGTCTAATTAATATGTCAGGGTCTGTATTCAAAGCTATTTCAGGGAACTAAGACGCCTCTGATGGCGAGCGCTATGATCAAATAATCAAACAGCTTCAATCAAATCAGAATAAATTAAAGGAAGGTATTTTGGCACAAAACTCCATTTCTTTACAAGTAATTGCCCGATTTAATGACACCATTAGTCAAGTTGGCAAACACGAACAAATCTTGGACTCAAAAATGAAACAAATAGCTTGGATTGTGAACAAAACCACTTATAGAGAGAATTTGTCTTATATCAAACATACACTAAATGAAATCATTAATCTCTATGAGTTCATCGACTCATCGCTGCAAGATATAGAAAATTCAATTACATTTTGTAAATTAAGAACCTTACATCCAAGTATTATTAAGACTGAAGACCTTCTTACTGAACTAAGATCATTAGAAAATCGCGTCGGTACCAAACAAATGCCAATTACGAAATTGGGAATAGATAACGTTCATCTTTTCCAAAAGGTGATTGACACCGACTGTGTCATTCTTAATAATAAAGTTACTTATCTCCTGCGGGTACCAATAACCCTCAAAGATGATTTCAAAATGTTTCATTTATATACGGCACCAATACTTTCAAAGAGTAGGTTTAAGGTTATTATACCGCGTAGTAAATTCTTAATAAAAAATGAATTGCACTACACATACTATAACCAAGCCTGCCAAGAAACACTACCCGAACAATACCTATGCGAGAAGAAGGAACTCCACCCAGTACAAAAGGATAGTCCCTGCGCCGTAGTCCTCTTAACGGCCCCTAAAGACGCTTCTACATGCGAGTCAATCGAAATACATGTTGATCGACCCGTAATAGATCAGATGGCCACGACAGACGAATGGCTATTCATCTTCCCACGCAAAGAAGTCATTAAGCTTCAATGTCCGAATCAGATGGAAGTGCTAAACGTAATAGGCACCTACATCATGACCATTCCAAATGGGTGCCAAGTGAGCACCACCGATCGTGTAGTTATCAACACCAAGAAGACTGTCAATGGCAGCATCCAATCGATGTTATTTCCTGACCTACACAAAGACCAGAATGCAATACCTTCACTAACGCTGGACTCAAAAATGGAAGACATCAAGCTCGATAACTTGCAAGGGTTAAGGAGCCAACTCTTATCATTAAAGCCAACCTTTGACCCGGTACCAATATCAAGGAGCCCATCAATTTGGACAGTTTTAATATATGTGCTGCTGATGGTTAGCCTCATGTGCCTGTTGTATTACAAGTTGCGAAACAGCATGTGCCAGAAGAAAGAAGATGAAGCCACAAGCCACGATAGCCGCCAATCCATTCAACTTCCCGGAGCCGTAAAGTTGAATCCAAGGGATGGAGGAGTTATGTCATAGCGCAGTACCCCCAGTTGTGCCGCTCATGTTAACTGATGATATTGCATTTATTTGATTAAAAGCATTTTTCCACTTATTATTGTATTCATTAAGATAATAAACGTCGTCTTAGAATTAACATTGTAGTTTTTAAAAACGGTCTTCACCGATCCAAGAAGTTAAGTCCTGTCAGGCGACGATATCATTTGGGGTATCAGGTTTTCCTCGGTTACTTCTGTTTCCCATCGAATTCTCAGCCATTGCATTTGCCTCTCCCATCTGGGACAGTAAAACAAACTATGCTCTGCAGTGTCATCCTCCTCCATGCAGTGAAGACAGTCGCTTCGGGTTTTGCCTATTCTGTTGGTGTAGTGGCAGAAGCTGCCGTGTCCGCTAAGTGCTTGTGTTAGAAAATTGTTTGTTCTTCTATGTTTGCATTCCACCCACGCCTGTAAGTTAGGTATTAGCTTCTTTGTCCACTGTCCTTTGGAGGTTTCATTCTCCCATCTTCTTTGCCATTTTCGGATAGTTTCTCGTCTGGGGCTCGTGTTTAGTGAGATCCGTCGTGTGATTTAGTATCCTTTCTTCGATGAGGAGGTCCATCGGAGGGATGCCTGCAATCACTTGTGCAGCGGCTGTAGAAATTGTCCTATAGCCGCATATTACCCTCAGGAGGCATTTTCTTTGTACTGACAGTAGTAATTCCTTGTATTTTTTTTATTTTTACTATCTTTTCGCCCCAGATCGGGGACGCGTATAGTACGATAGATTGCATAACCCCGTACAGCATGTTTCTCTTGCAGCTCCTTGGTCCATCCAGGTTAGGCATTAGCCTCTGGGCTATGCGCTTAACATAAACTGCAAAGTTCATGTTTTCTCCAAAGTACACTCCCAGGTACTTTACTGCTTTCGAGGGAATTATTTCTATGTCACCTATGCTAAAGCTAATGCCTCTTCGATGTCTTTTGCCGCTCAAGATAACCGCTTCCGTCTTTTCAGGTGCCAGTTTCAGTGAACTCTCTGCCAGTAAGTCTTCTGCCTTGCTAATTGTTTCGTTGGTTAGATCCATGAGGTCATATCTGTTTGTGGCGTTGATTAGTAGGGTGACATAGCCCTGGCATAGCCTACTACCTCCACGTTTTCCGAGCGTAATCTTTCTAGGTCGTCTATGAATCTCTGGAATGTATTTATATCTACATTAGGGGAAATGTAGCAGCCTACTATGAGTAATTCCTCTGTTTCTATTGCCACAACGCCGGGGAGTTTGTGACATTTATTTATAGGTAATTTTTTGTTTAACCAAGTTATGGCCACGTCGCTCCTTGTGTCGGTGAACCATGGTCCTTCTTTTACCAAGTTTTTGTTTGGTTCGCTGGCAATAATAATGTCTATTCCTAGTTCTTTGGCAGTTGCATATGCTATGTCATGAGATCTTCTGGATCTATCTGCATTTATCTGTAGTATTTTTATTTTATGTTTTGTAGTCGTCCTGTTGGTCGTCATTTGTGAGTTTGTATAGATTGGCTTATTCAAATCGTGTTTCTGGGTGGGCGACTTCAGCGTCCATTGTTATTTGTCTGCTGGGGGGCCTGTTGGATTGCCTGCTGGATTTCGATTTAGCCGATTGTAAGACTTTATGGCAACCTGAACTAACCTGAACTAACCTTTTTTTTTATAAAGGATTAGAAATGCCTTTACGCACTACCCCAGGTCGTTGATGGTCGGTTGGTAAATTGACCTGGGAGTGTGGGACTCAGTCATGTCTTCGACGATACCCACTAAATCCATCCCGCTCTTCACCCCAGCTTCCACCCGGAACCGCCACTAGGCATTACTTCAGTAGGGGGCGGAAATGTACACATTCAGTTTGTTTTTTCTTTCCCTCCCTCTGTTTTTTTTTCCTTTACATTATTCAGATTGGCTTCTATTTCTTAACTTCAGAGAATCGCCTCTATAGCTGTTTTCGTTTTACGTCGATGTTAGTCTCATTTCGTAGGCTTCCTTCTCTTGCATTATTCTTCTTAACATTTTTGTAACACTTTTCCATTTGTTCTCATCACCTAGTATTACATCTGCGATGTTATCTTTTTTTTAGGTCTATACTGCACTCTCTTTCTGCTATCATTCTATGCCTTTGGAATTGTGGAGAAACGAAGATCGTGTGTTCGGGTGAGTCTACTTCTTCGCAGAACCAGCAAGCGTCGGATTCCTGTTTTTTTATTCTGTGAAGATAGGTGCCGAAAATTCCGTGTCCAGTTATGGCTTGTGTCACGTAGTAGTCGACGTTTCCAAATTTGTTTTCTGACCATTTCTTTACATTTTTTATAAAGGTTTTTGCCCACCCACTGTAATTTTCCCATTTTCTTTGCCACTTTTCCATCAGTACAGATCTAGCAGTTAACCGATGATCGTTGCCGTTTTTATAGGTTGCGTTCCTTTCTTCTATGAGGAGTTCCATGGGGGGTAGCCCTGCGATTGCAAGAGCTGCTTCTGTAGATGTAGTCCTGTATGCCGATATGACCCCCAGCGCGAGGCGTCGGTTCACTTGCTCCAGTTTATTTAAGTATGTCTTGTATTTTGTTGCGAATCTCCACACCGGGGTAGCGTACAGCATCGCCGATATAACTGCGCTTACCAGTATTCTTCTTTTGTAGGAATTTGGCCCGCCCATGCGCGGCATTAATCGAAGAAATACGTTACTATTTTTTTTGGCTTTTTCGCAGATTTTGTCTACATGAGACGTCATTTTTAAGTCTTTGTCAAGGTAGACACCTAAGTATTTAACCATTTTAGGGCTGCAAATGTTGCTACCTAATACATCTAATTCTAAGCGGTCTACTTTCTGCGTGGCCGTCAGTAGTACCATCTCAGGTTTTTTGGTCGCCACCTTGATTTTCATTTCTGTCAGAATCCGAGTAACCTCGGCAACAGCATAAGTTGCGTTGTCCTACTCTGCTCTGGTTTTAGCTCTTATGATGACATCTGTTCTACATTTTCTTCTGTGCGGATTCTTAGGATTTTGTCGTAGAAGACGTTAGATAAAAGTGGCCCAAGAATGGAACCTTGTGGCACACCGCCTGTTATTTTATGTGCTGTGTCTGCACACTCTGCAACTATATTTCATTCGCTGAGATATGATTTGACCATCTCTACTAGATATTCGCTGATCTTGCCTTTCTCTATGGTAACGACGATGTATTCCCAAGGAGCCGAGTTGAAAGCATTTTCGATATCCAGCAACACCATACGGTTTGGCCGACTTGTATTCTTCCCGTAAATCTGCTGTTTGTGTGCCGACGTCGTTTTGTGCCCTAGCTCTAGTTGAAGTTCTTCTTAACGGTTACAGTATGCGTTTTTGAGCAATTTTTTCATTCCACCAGTAGACAGGGGTTATGCTTTCTTTTAGGGAACGTAGTGTTGCAATTTTCCACCACGAAGTTTATGAGGTCTTCTGGGTTCTTGACAGAATTTTGATTTCCAGCGCCGGTACATTTCTTAGCAAACTTAGTCAGGGTGATTTCATTGGTGTGCCATCCTTTAACTGGGTGGACCATCGGATGGGAGGTATTGCGATTTTCTAGCTGTGCGCTGAAGCGGATAGAGTTGTGATCGCCGTCGTCGGTGGTCTCCACTCTCCATTTGTTGATTCTATCTTTCCAATTTTCAGTCACCAAAGTAATGTCTATGATAGAGTATCCGGCGTGTCCTGCGAAAGTTGGCGTTTCTCCTCCGTTGATCACAATCAAGTTATTTGAGCCTATCCAGTCACTCAGGATTCTTCCTCTTAAGGTTTCGATGTGGGACCCCGCTGCATGCATCTTGGCATTGAAGTCTCCCGCGATAATAGTTGGTTTATTTGATCGCCTCAAATGGGTTCCGATGGTATGCAGAAAGTTTTCAAAGTTCTCGATTGGCTTATTAGGTGAGTGGTAGCATGAGATTAACACACGGGGTTTCAATTATACCTGGACAAAGCCTGTTTCGCTTGTGCTATTTACCACAGCCCTTTTTTTGTAAACGTTTATAGAACTATCACAGTTAATATCACAGAAATGTTTGTCTTTGGTTCTTAGATTTGGTTCGCATCTCCTCGTCGATGTCCTCGTCCTGGACGCACTTGTACGCCAAGTCGTGCGCAGCTTTGGACCTTCCAAAGTTGAGTTGGAGGAATTCCAACTCATTCTTAAGAGCAGCCATGCCACAGGTGAGTAGTTGATTTGTGTATGAGAAAACTTGGGAAGATAGAAGTCTAGTCCGCTTTGGCCTACGCTAAAGAGATTTGTTTCCCATCCTTTTTGCTAAGGATAGCGCCCGTTTAAACGCGCGGCACTGGCCGGAACCTGCCATGTGCTCCTCTTCGTTACAAACTGAACATTTTTGACTACTTTTGCAGTATTTTGCTTTATAGGCTTCGTTTCCGCATTTGTAACAGAGTTTGCTTAAGGCGGCTCCTTGGCAGTTATTCGTTTCATGACCATACTGCCAGCACCTGCGGCATTTTATCAGGTTAATTCGCTTCTGGATCCCGCAGCGTGAGAGTCCGACTTTGAGCCATCCTGCGTCTATTAATTTATTTGCTGCCGAATCTTTAATTCGGATGGTGACTGCTTGGGTATTATTAGCATTTGGGCGCATGTTGCCGACATGCAGATCGTTTCTGATGTCCGGTTCGTCTTTTAGTAGTCTTATTATGGCCTCTTAGACCTCTTTTCTTGTCGCAGTGGCGTTCATGCCTCGTATGTGAAGGGTCTCGCTTGGTACATGGCCCCCATTGATCCTTATTTTTGTTTTTTATGGACTTTTCAACTGTTTCCTTTAGGCTTTTGAGAGCATTTGTGTCTTTATCGGTAGTAATTAGGATGTTCCCATTGCGAGTCGTTCTAGTTGCTCTGATGGCTTTGCCTTCCAGTGTATTCCCGGTACTATCTTTTAAGCTACTTATAGTCTGTTTGATGTCTAGATCTTTTCCTTCTAGAATCAGGATATAGCTAGGTTTTTCTTTGGCCGATTTTTGTACTGTTTGTATTTTCTCTTGGTTTTCCTCGTCTTCTATAAAGCGTTTGGTCGTATATATGGAAACCATTGATTCACATCCGTGGAAAATCGCCTCCACCATTTTTTTGAAGGTGGTTTAGTGATTTCTATTTGACGCGATGCATCGCGATCCAATCGTAATCTGTAGTTTCTCTTTTATTCTTAAAAGACCCTGTGGGACAACCTTCTGGTGAAGCTTGTCCCACAGGGCGTTGTCGGTGTTTTTTGTATTTATTTTAATTACCATTTGTGATTCTTCCGGCTCTTTCTTTTTGGACTTTATTTTCATTTTCTGTTCCAAGACCTCAAACTCCTCGCTGCTTTCGCAAAGTTCTGAGTATTTCCTTTTGTACATGGCTTGTATGCTGTCTTCCATGTTTAAATCCGTGCGTTCGTCAAAGACCACTTTTACGGTTTGGGCTTTAGTGTTAGGCGTATTACCTGTCAGGCATTCCGTGTTGGTAAAACAGCTGGCCATGTGGATTCTATTATACCCTTCAAGTCTTCCAGTGTTTTTATTTCTTCCAGATTGGTGACCGTTATATCTGCGTGTTCCTCTTGCCACCCCATTGGCGTTTGGGTGCTTGTGTCTTGCTTTTTGGCTTTTTCCGTGTGAGTGAGATCTTCAGTCTGAAAATCGGCATCATAGGTCACCTTGTCCTCCTTATCATACCTATGTAGGTCGAGCCACTTTTTATTGCAGTACCGTTTATAACTTGTACTTGCCTAGTTAGTTTTCTGGCATGTGAGACGGTTTATTCTCACAAGAAAGACATTTACGAAATAAAAGCGCTGTTTGACGTGGTGTGGTCATATATTATCAAAAGAAAAACAAAACAAATAAATTTAACAATAGGTACACAATGGTGGATGTGTGTGTGTGTGTGGTAACTTTATAATTGATGGTGGCCAAAAGCCCACTAAGGTGAACACTTGCTGTTGCCAATAAATTAAGGCCGTGAGGTGGCTCAGATAAAGCTCGGCTAATAGGAGTGGGTGCGCCACCAGTTGTTCACAGGCTCAACAGGACGCCTCCCAGGTGGAAGGGAAACCTTAATAAATTTGGGCCACAGCAAGAGTTCACTCCAAAATATCGCTCCAATATATGTTAAACGTAGCGAGGCAACGTCAAGTCGGCCAAATAAGATTCGTAATAAGTTACATAAAAGACATTCAAAAGGTCTTACCACTAATTTACATATGTTGTAGGGGGGATGTATGGGGTTGCAATAGTCCGCTGTCCTGTTAGTCTTAGTAGCCGCCGAAACAATCTTACAACCACTGGGTCCAGGCCAACCAAGGTGGCACAAGCAGTTGGACCAGTGGTTCAGGTCAGGGTGTATTGGGTGGTACGTCTACGAGCCCCAAGCAAGTATGCTCTGTGCAGTCCAAGCCCCTACCTAGCACCTAGGGTTACAATGACCTCTAATATTCGTAAACCAAAAGAACAGCAAGAAAAAGGTGAAATACTAGTAATGAAATCGCTGAAGGCACATGGCTGAAAGACTTACCTCCAAGGAGGACACAAACCACCACTAAAATCTTCTCAAAAGTGGGTCGTCCCACACCAAATAGTACTCCGCAGTGAGCCCTCAAACGCTCGCAGTTTAATAAATTAAAGTACAAAAGAAAACTACATGAAATGGATCCAATAATACGCCATAAAAATGCTTACCGGCAAGGTATTTCTCGTGTGAGGTTGGTTGGTAAAATCTGTAACGAAACGGCAATTTCGGCCACGCAACGCAACACTAAAGGTGGTCCGAAATTTTATATCAAGAAAACCCAAAAAATCCTCAGGATGCCCGAGATAAAATACAAAATTCGAAGTTTTCTTTTCCCACGACCAACCTTAACGCCGGCAGCAAATTCCAAGACAGAAAACGAAAGATAATGACGGAAGCAAAGTCAAAAGTCACTGTCAACAGTGTCAACACTGTCAGACGGCAACCGAAGAGAAGCAAAGTGAAGGAACAAGTGGAGACATACCTCAAGAAAATGGTCCCGCTTCTGGGCCGGAAGTCTGCCATGCCTGACATCGATGTGTCAAACTTCAGATAGAAAATAACATTAAAAAAAGAATGGCAAACGTAAATAAACCCAAAATTATTAACTGCAAGATGAAAATTATCTAATAAGGCAAATAGCAAAAAGGTCCAGACGGTAAAGATATTGAGTGTAATGAGGCCAAAGAGCAATCAAAAAGGTAAATCCATTGATATAATTCTAACGGCAAAACCAAACTGTTACACATGTTCTTTGAGTTCCTTTTTTGTGTTTTGTTCGATGTGGCTGTTTATGTCTGTTGAAATTTTTGTTCATCTCCAGAGCTTCACTTAGAGCGAAATGCTCTGGACTGATTTTCCTTTTGTAGATTTCATCGTCTGTTAGGCTTATCGAAGTGTCTAGTGTTTTCCTCTTTAAGGCTCCCGCGTGCTCTATGGAGTGGCTTCTATTCATTCTGCGTAGCAGACTGACGCGGTCATCTTGAGGAACCGCGTTCAAGCCCTTTTCTTTGTCTCTAATAATTGAAATGTTGCTCCCCCAGAATTCATGAAGCGGCCTACCGGAGTAGGGATATAATATAATCTCGGCTATTTGCCGTACCCTCCTGGGGTAATTCGTATTTAATTCCCGACGTTTTAAGTATAAGTGGTTTATTAGGCTACCGCCAGCACGTCATAATCCATGTTCAATCCAGGTCGTCGTCGAGTCCGCTTATCAATCCGTCTGCCGTTATCCAGTCCATGTTCGTAGCGTGTCGTCGTCCTGCCTTCCGCGTTTGTTAACCCGATTCTCCCTACACCAGGATTTGTTACCTGATTTCGAGGGAGCCGGAGCATCCAGGGGCGACCACGTGGAGGTGCGGATAGGACTTTGGCCCCCAACCTAAACTATCCCAACCTGAACTAACCTAAACTAACCTGAACTAAAATAATACTCCCCCATTGACAACGCGACCATACGCGTCCCGTTACACTGGCCTCGAGCCACGTCTAAATTGCGCAACAAAATAACGATACAGCCGATTCGTAGTTTTAAAGCGTGAGGAGGATAGAAACATTGATCGAATGCAGTACGTCTTCGGTAATAACAAGTTCATCTAAGTTTGATCTTTCGACACTATCGTTACTGTAATAAGTGCAAAATTGATTATTTTCGTCATTGGCCGTTCCTCCGAAAGACATATGACGTAAAATAGAATCGTTCACGTTATCGACAGCTTTATTGGTGGGACATAATATGGCCCGGCTACAATAAACATCGACATTGTCAGAAGAAAAACTTGAACTAACTACCGATTATCCTAACAAATTTTGACTAAGTCCCCTAATTGAAAAACCAAAAACCGTTTAAAAATTGTAATAGTATCGGGAACAGCAAAACCCCTAAATTTTAGACCCTCAAATATCTCCCTCCCTTCACCGATAGCCAAAAGGCTTCTTACCTTTTGGCTATCGGTACCTTCGGCTTTCGGCTATCTTTCGGCTACCTTTCGGCTATCTTACCTTTTACCACGGCACATCAACTGCACTATGTTGATTGCCTTTCGAATAAACGTCTGCCTTGAACAATTCGTCCGCATCCTCCTCTTCTCCGTTTGCACCCGACGCAATTTCGAACGCATATTTCCAGTTAATTTTAATTTGGCGATACTAGGCGAAAAATCGCATTGCAAAGTACAGCTGGATATGATACTAGCTCGATGAAGACCCGGAATAACTGTCAAAATTTGTCTAAAATCTCCCCCAAAAACAAAACATTTACCGCCAAAAACTGAGTTAGACGAAGTCATTAATTCCTTGAAATAACGATCAATCGCCTCGACCCCAAAACCTTGACTCATAGGTGCCTTGTCCCATAAAACGATAGCCGATCGTTTTAAGAGAGCGGACGCCCGACGGTCCATATCGAAGCCAGCAGGTGATTCATTGTTTAACTGCAGGGGTATATTGAAGGTTCGATGAACAGTTGCCCCCCAATAGCAGACACGCTACAATACCCGTCCAAGCAACGGCAATAGTCGGCAACTTAAACAATCTTCTGATGGTAACCAATAAAACATTATAAACCAATGTTTTACCGGGACCGTCCAAAGAAAAAACATTAGTATCGTTAAATGTAATGTTTTCCACGATGTCGCGTTTCTCAGCAGGTAAAGTATCACAAAAGCCGTTAAAATTTTCGATTTCAATTACGGAGCGCGCTACCGCCCGTAAAATATGAATAAAGGCCGAAAATTGGTTTAAATTAAATTTGTTAAAATCAAATTTTTGTACAAGTGCTTCGTTGACCGACAATTCTTCTTCGAGCATTTCTATACTTTTCGAATCGTCATTGTCGCCGTTTTCATCGTTATTATTTCAAAGCAAATTTAAATCGCGACGAATATCGCGCTCGACGCCGATGTCCACTGGATCGTCGAATAAAACGAAGCCTAATGTTTATAGCGTAAAATTTTGATCATTTTTTCATTCGTTTCATCATTGAATTGATATGCTCGGCAGCCGCATTTAAAGGGTCTTTGGATGTGACGCCATTCCTTTTCAAGAAATCGTCGACAAAATGGGGTTTAAACGTGGTCCACAGGACGGGAATACTTGGACGACTTCGTATTCTGCCACAACGCACAATAAATCAAATAAACGCCTTAATCTATTTGCATCTTATACCAATACAGCTTTTTGCAAACCAAGATCAAACTCATCGTTTGTTCTCAAAAGATTAAGACGCGAACACGCTTCTTTGTAAGTGTCGCAAATAACTCCGTCGACCGTTTTCAAGTCGTCAAAACTAATCGGCCCACGTTTGTGTTGTAAAAGAATACGCATAAAAAACTTTTCTATTTCATTTGAAGAAGTACATTGAGTAAGGTAGCCAATTGCTTTCGATTGTTTGTTAGGTTTATTCCACTTGCACGTTGACGATTTGCAAGTAGATTCGTCAGGCATTTCTCCATATAAAAGATGACGGGAGTCGTTACTGTTACGATTCAATTTAAAAAACGCGGTCAATTTAGTGTCTTTTTCTGAAACAGAACGAATACCATCAACGTTTAATTCGTCATCGAAACACATATATTCTTCGCCCGGCAAATGCACGGGCAAAACAATACAACTGTGCGATCTGCCCATCACCTTAAAATTGGATAAACGCCATGTAGCCTCCATGGAGCTGACGTAACGACAATCAACATACTGCTTCATCTACAGCAGCAGGTGGCGCTACTGCTGCTGTAGCTGCGGCTACCGCGTTTTTGTCTTCGGGAACATGTAATTCGGACGCGAGCGTAACGTGATCGTTTCCCTTCGTAATATATTTATGCAGATATTTTATGGTAGTAATACTGCCGCATAACTCGACGTTTATATGCGATTGGTACTTCGCTAATAAATACCGATTATAAGATACCACACGCCGATTGGTACATCGCACATTATTGATCATACAGTAGCGACAATAGCAGCAAATGCTGGCTTCATATAGCGGACGACGATTACCCCCCATTCTTAGGACCGTTTGATCACAATACCTGTAAGGGTAGCCCTTTTTGCATTTTCCGTCTTCGGTTGTGCACTGTGCTGTCGGATTTACCGATCCGCATGGCCTATGCACATGATGTTTAACTACTAAATCGTATAATTCTTTTTCGGTCGTCTTATCAGGCAAATAGGCGCAAATAAATTAAACGTTACAAGTAAACGGGCGTGCGGTAAACCACGTTTTTGAAACTCGATGGTGTAAAAGTAATTTTTTACTAACCTAAATATATTTTTGTGTATATTTTCATCAAGCAAGTGAGAAATTTAACCCTAAAAACTCCACATAGGACGTCGGGCCTATGACACGCCCTCTGAAATCCATCTAAGGCGGATTGAATTTCGGGCCACGCCGAATTACATGGCTTGGTTAAAAATATATCGGGTTTTCCATGTCGAGCTACTATTGACATAGCGTTTAAATAGAGCCGCTGTTGGTGTCGAAGCCCTCCAACAAATGAAGTTAGTAGTACTACCACGAGACCAACATCTTGAAAATTTAAAGGAGGAACACCGACAGCGTTACCGATGTTGTTTTGAGCGGTCCTACAAGTTTTTTTCATCCTCTTAAATTCCAAGTTGGGTTGCCTGATATACGACAATTCGGTCGCCTCGACATTACACCATGCATCAACGATATATTGTTGTAACAGTTTACCCGCGTGATGCAGCATTGAAACACGTTATACGATACCGATAAAATTCGGGAAAAGTGACAAATTTTCGTTTGTGATTTTCCGGTCTCTCGTTATCGTAAATATTTTCGTTTTCGCCAATTTGATTTTCATTTCGGTTCACGCCGCGCCTATTACGGTTTCGTTGTAAAGCCGCGCCTCGGTACGCCAATGGAATATTAGGCTTATAACCTCGATCACCACACGGAAACAATGATGGATCCGCACACCATTGGATCCGCGTTGCAATTGAGATTTTTAATCTCGTGAGGTTTTTGTATCGCCGACTCGTCATTATTACGTTTATTGCCCTGCTCAGCATTTCCATTAATAAGCGTACGTCCGCGAGGATCCAACTTTAAACTAACCTCGATTGGTCAGATAAAGGTCACGTCGGTGTACAAGCCTCCGCAGGACGAACTGCAGCAGGAGGATCTCAACATTCTCCCGGGTAGCCAACAAGCAGTAGTGATGGTTGGCGACTTCAATTGCAAGCACCGCTCGTAGAACTCTGCAATTGATAACAGGCAAGGTGTCAGGTTATTGGAAATGACAACCGCTGCCGGGGCAGTGGTAATGGGGACCGAGAAATTGACATGCCTCAAAAGCGGGAGACTGCACAACTTGACATCGCGGTGTTGACGAACGTCCGCTTCTGGCCGGAGTTAGTGACGGTGAATCGGTGAAGGCGGTGAAGGTACCTCGGATCACAATCCAATAAGACTGACCCCTGAAGCGAATGCCGAAATCAAAACGACTCGCTCTAGGCATACTAATTGGAAACGGCTTCAAGACCATTTTAATGCACTTGCGATCGTCCCAATTATTGCTGATGTGGGCCAACTGAAGGGTGCCGTGCAAACGTTCGAGGAGGACGTGCCGCAGGCCTTAAGGTTATCCACAATTGAACGCAAGGTGCAAAAACCACGCGCTCAATATGGTGAAACCCCCGAAGATATAAGGGTGCTTGTACACGAACAGAGACGACTGCGTAGATTGTACCGCAACGGCTCCTCATAAGGCAATCGCAGGTTGTTTACCGAAAGCAGCCAGCGATTGAAAAGAGCCTTGCGGGAACACCGCGGTCGATGCTGGGAAACGCCCAGCATCGACAGTGTGGGGCAGACAAACGCCATACTACCGCTACACAGCGTAAACGGAATGGTGTACAGTGTGTGGCAGTGAGTGTACAAGGCAGAAGCATTTGGCCAAACACTCGAAAGAGAGTGTAGGCTAAATGATCACCCTGACGATGATGATCGTCACATCCTACCGGTTGAGAAGACCGTCAGGCACCTGAGGGGCAAGGACACCAGGGGTCAGCAGGACCCGATAGATCCGGTTAGCCCTGGCGACATCAGGTATATCCTAAGGACCCTTGTTGAACGAAATGTCCGGGGCGGGACGGCATCTCCAACAAGGTGCTGAAAATCCTGCCTAGGAAGGGTGCAGCCTGTCTTTGCGCCGTGGCGAACGCGATGCTGAGGCTACGGCACTTTCCATTGAGGTGGAAACAGGGGGTGGTGATAATGCTGAACAAGCGGGGCAAGAATAAGACACTTCCGCAAAAATACCGGCTCACCACATTGCTGTGTGGGGCTGGTAAGGTCATGGAGCGTATTATCCTGAGAAGACTCTAAGACGAGTGTACACGCCTAAACGTCGTACCCGTCGAACAGGTTTTCGGGGACTGCATTCGGCAGAATTGCAGGTCCTGAAGACCGTAGAGAGCATTGTTGAAGGCAGGAACTCCAGACTAAACTCTAGGTTGGTCCTGCTGGATATGGAGCGAGCGTTCGATAGGGTCTGGCGAGAGGGCCTGATCTACAAGCTGAGTGACTTAGGTTTGTCGGTAAACATTTGCAAACTTATCGACAGTTACCTCATAGATCGGATAGTCGTTGTAAGGGTCGGAACCTCTCTGTCGGCGCCCAGAGCGCTAGAGGCAGGTGCCCCCCCAAGGGTCAGTATTGTCGCCGCACCTGTACACGCTGTACACGAGCGATATTCCTAGAACACCAAGGACTATGCACGCGCTCTACGCCGACGACACGGCAACACCGGAGAAAAGATATCGTGCCGCGGAATCTGCAACATGCTTTAGACAACCTGCAAGAGTGGCTGGTACGTTGTAGTATTAAAATTAATCTAACCAAATGCCAGGCAATCCTGATAGGTAGACGTCGCGGTGCCATCCCTGATCAAGTTGTGATCGATGGAATCGAAGTGCCGTGGCAAGATTCAGTCGTTTATCTGGGGGTAACCTTGGATAAAGGGCTGACTTGGGGCCCCCATGTCAGGGTCGCCGCTGCTAAAGCTAGGGGGGCTATGGCCGCACTATACCCCCTGTTCAACCGAAGAAGCCATCTGCCCGTGGGAAGGAAACTCCTGCTGCTGAAAGCCATCATGCGGCCGATCCTAACAAATGGCTCGGCCTCATGGGGAGCGCGGTGGGGGCTGACCTCTCAAGGATAGAAGCTGTTGAAAACATTCAGCTCCGTATGGCGCTGAATGCCCCATTGTACATTGGTAACAAAGAAATTCGTTCTAATCTGCAATGGCAAACAGTGCGCGACTTCATGAGAGTCAAAGCCGAGAGACATTCCGGCGATCTGAAGCACATCCAGACGACCTGCTGCGGGCTTTGGTTCACTACGAGCCGGATCCTGCATCAGGGTAACCCTGGAAGCGGCCACGGCACCAACTGTAATATCAAACTGAAGAGTAGAGCGACAGAAGAGATACAAAAAACCGCCCGTGAAGAAGGGCCACATCTCCCGCAAGATATGTCATGCCAAATCAGCCAAGGAGGCTTTGAGATATGAAAACAGGAAAGAGCGCAAAGCAGAGAAGTCTGCCGGCAGCAGATCGGGGATTTATAGGCAATCGGCCCGAAATCCCCAAGGGTAAAAACATGGGGTTTTTTAGTGGGTAAGAATCCCACACTACCGGACAACGTCGCGCGGTAGTTGTCCGGTGTCTTGAGAAGATTTTTTAATGCCCCGGGGTCGCTCCCCCGAAAAAAAAATTACAAATCATTCTAGTGCAAGCAGCAGTGGTGGTCAGTCGTTTAAGTAAATTTTTGTGAGTGAAAAAATGGATCAAATCCCACATTTGCACTATGAAGACTTCATTAACTTACACCACGAGGTTCAAGCGAGGACTGTAGTCTTGAGGCAAGCTCTGCATCGCGAAAGCACCAAAGTGGTAGTCTACGAGCCTATCAAAGACATGGAGGAAGCGGAAAAGCTGCTGAAACCTCGGTTCGACCGCCTTGGTGCCGAAATGCAGCGAATTCGAGAAGCTAAGGCAGATTTGGCTTCGACAAAGACAATGGTGTTGGCCATGAAGGCGAAAAGTGAAGAATAGCTTCAGAAAATGGAGTGATTGTGTTTTCAGGCTTCGTAATAAAACGGCTCTTCTCAGAGCCACAACATATTGTTACGATTCGCAGCAACACCGCATGGAAGGCGGGGCAACGCATGGGAGCATGTTGGTTGGTGGAGCTTCGCGACCTATCCGCGCTGCGTCATGGCTGACACGAGTGATTTATTGCTCGGCTGGCTTAATCTAGAAGGCAGTTGTTTACAACCTTTTTTTTTATGTGAGATTATTCAAGAATTCTTATAAAGAACTTTCTAGGTTTTTCTGTAATTTTAGGATTGTATATAAATGCGCATAGAGCGCGCAGTAGGAGTAGTCGTATTTTAATCGAGCTATAAGTAAGCTAAAGTTACGAAGCGATAATAGAAGGCTATAAAGTGTTAAGTAATGAGTTATTTAGTAGTCGTGTGTAATTGTGGAAATAAATAAATAGTGTTTTCGTGTTAAATCGTTACACTGGAATTATCGAACCCTGAGTTCGCAACAATTGGTGTCAGAAGTGGGATTCCAGTGGGAATTTGAGGACTAATATTGCTGAACTGTAAGTGAGTGCTTCATTACCGGACATTACGTGTTTATGCCAATGACCAGAAGCCAGCATCAAGCGATGGAGGATCAACTTGCCGTCCTGTTGTCCTTTATGCAACAACAGAGGGAAGAACAGGAAAAACGTGATCAAGTACAGGAGCGGCGTTATCAAGAACAGGAAAAACGTGATCAAGTACAGGAGCGAGGTTATCTAGAACAGGAGAAACGTTATAACGAACAGAAGGAAAAGCAAGAAAGACGTTATAAGGAACAAAAAGAGGAACAAGAAAGACGTGATCAACTACAAGAGCGACGTCATCTAGAACAAAAGGAAGAACAGAAACGGTTTAAAGAAGAATTAGTGAGCCATTTCGCAGCTAGGGAGCAACAATTGGAAGAAAGAATAATGCAATCCGTTAACGAAGGACTCGAAGCTGTCAACCAGAAGGTTCCAGCCAACGCTGAAAATTAAGCCTCCCGATTACGACGGTACTACTGCATGGGAAATTTATAAAACTCAGTTTGAGGCAGCTGCAAAAGCTAATGGTTGGTCCGAGCCCCAGAAAGCTACATCATTAGTGGTAGCACTTCGTGGAAAAGCGGCTGAGTTACTCCAATCTCTGTCGGCAGCGGATCAAAGTAATTATGCGGCTTTAGTACACACTCTGCAACTACGATTTGGAAATGAGCACAAAGAAACCGTGTTCCAGGCCCAGCTGAGGATGAGACAGCAAAAGTCAGGTGAATCCTTACAAGAATTTGAGGCGGACATAGACAGATTCATTCACCTGGCATATCCATCGGCCCCTGAATCTTTTCAAATGCAATTTGCCGCCGAAAGGTTCATTGAGGGAGTTCGCGATAGTGACATGAGATACCACTTACGTCTTGTAAGGCCCAAGGATATCAGCGAGGCACTAGTTCGGGCCCTGGAATTCGAGGCGTCACGAGTGTCATCTAGTTCATCGCCACGCGTAGGAATGGCAACTTGCGGTGAAGAGGAGAATACGTCTATGGCTGAATCCATGGCCAGTTTACATAAAGCGATGAAAGATATGGCAGTCAGTATGCAAGCCCTGTTAGAAAGAACTCCTCGATCAACAGACAATCGGGGCATAAAATGTTTTAACTGCGGCAGACTGGGTCACATCAAGAGTAACTGCCGTAATAGGGCAAGAAGGCCGTCGCCGTCGTTTAGAAGACCAAGCGGCGACCAAGACCGCCCTAGGTCCCAGGAAAACTAATTCCGGTCAATGCAAGGGGGCAATTGACCTGGGCCGCTAAGACCCCCAGGATCTTTAAAGTCAATAATTTGGGTGGCAAAAGTCTCACAGTGGCCGGACGCATTAAAGGACAGAAGATCCAGATTACCATCGATACAGGAGCAGATGTGACCATTGTAAGGCCAGATAAACTTTTCGGATATACCATACAACCATTGCCCAACCCTATTATGTTAAAATCAGTCACTGGAGAATCTTGCCCTATAGACGGAGAAGCCGATGTCACCATCATTATTGGAGAAAGACTTGAAGTTCGGCATAAAGTGTTGGTTGCCAGGATCAAAGACGAGTTTATTTTAGGAATGGATCTCATCAGGAAACATGGATTCTCCTATGATCATAAACAGAATATTCTCACGTTTGGAGATGAGGAGTTTGCATTAACCAATGTAAATGTGGAAACTAGTATCCGTCTACTGGTGGTGGAAGATGTAAAAATTCCTCCAAATTCAGAACAAATTATCACAGTGACTTCTGAAAATGATCCTGGGTGGTCCATAGGACTTATAGAACCTAACCTGGATTTGACGACTGAAATCATGGTAGCCCGAACTTTGACCGACACGAAGAAGGCTATGCCAGTACGAGTTGCCAATATTGGAGAAAGGACCATCAAGCTAAAAGAAGGAACAGTTCTTGCCAATTATGAGCCTGTACAATGGGTATGCAATTGTGTCGAAGCAGAGACATCCAAAATTAAATCTTCTAACCAAGCTTCCCCAGAAGTTATTGAGGCTTTTAAGCGACAGTGGAGTCACCTGTCAAAGGAACAACTTCAGTCTGCTATAAAATTTGCTATGGATGAATCTGATATGTTTAACTTCAACGACAAGTCAAACCGATTTAGTAGATCGCAAATTCCTTGAATTAGAATACTGTGGTAGCCCTTTCTATTCACATATACTTCTTCATCCTTACATGGCTTATGAATTCTAATATGAGTGCCGTCAATACATCCAATAATATCTTTCAGGCCTTGTTTCTGTTTAAATTGATCACTTATTTTATTTTTCTCATCTTTGCTATTAGGCCACTTGATGTATTGGTCGCGCACACTTAATAGAAAATCTACAACTCTTGATACATGTCTATGAGCAGAACTAGTAGATACTCCAAAGCGGTCTCCTACTTGCCGAAATGTGTCTGTGTTGGCTAAGTACCATAAGCATTACAACACAGTTTTTTTACTTGATGTTTCTCCTGTATGTGGATTTGCTTTGTAAGTACTATTACTAAATGTACCTACAAGTAAAACAAATCATATTAATTCAAATATTATCATACAGCCAGCCCAATCCAGAAATCCTAGATAATAGCAACATCAAAAAAATCATAAAAATTACGAAGCATAAGGCTCATCCCTAATAAGTAAAAAATTGTTTTTAGTATGCATTCTGCATACATTAAAGATTGTTAAAAGTAGATGTTTAGTGTACATCACAGGTCACACATGGTGTTTTCAGTAAACTTAAACAAGTCTCCTCAGAGCAATATAAGAGACAAAAGATTTTAGGCGTTTATTGCCATACTTATAAGGGAAAGCCCGGCAATTGTGTTAAAAGGATCCAGATGCTTTTTTGCAAAAAATCGTCAATGACCTAAAGTATAGAGAAGCAAAGTAGAGCTGCCTGAGGTTGTCCAAGGTGAGTACTCTGCGGAACCTTGGCAGCAAGGCACAGAAGCTGTTCAGTCTAGCAATTACCATCATTTGTTCGACAATTTCAATTCAGGAAAGGAAAGATCACCACAAAGACTTTTATATACAGAATGAAGAGTAGGTAGAGGTCTTGGTATAGAGTACCCAACCAAGAACTAGTCAGACACTTAACTAACTCCATGGGCTGTAACACCAACTGCCAGGTGCAAGTGACTTAAGTAGGTACCTATATGATTCAATCCATTGCACACATCACAGCTAGGTACCTCATCCAGCCCGTAGAAAACTCTGTTGTTGGGTATTCCACAGGCAGATCTTGAAACCCCCTCCACATCGATACGAGACAGAAAAAAATTTAGAAATACTACCATCAGATTCAGTCATGACAGTGAACTGAATTTCGCCTGAGAGATATTGATGAATGTTTGTGAGTGCTCAATATAACTTCACTATTAGCTGACTTCAAGGTGATATTTCATAGTTTCCCATTTGATTTCTTCAATTCCATCCTGAAAATACCAAAAGCAGTTTTGATCATGTTACTGGAGTACAAGATCTCTCATACAATGCAGTTTTCCGCAGAAACCGGCAATGTTCTCCTCACTCTTTTTTGTAGTTCTCAGCTCTAATCACTAAGCACTTGTTTGTCTATAGAGGACATACAAGTCCAAGTCTTCCAACATTAAAGTCAAGAGTCAAGTGCAAAGCTATCCAACTTTACCCAGTTTTATGTCGCCATTTTATAGCATAATAGCTATTTATGTATCAAGGATCAAAAATTATTAAAAGTGATTTTATTCTATATTGCTGGTGGATGTTTATTTCACTGAAAATCAGTTATCAAATCAAATCCCATTTCTCAATTGTCTCTTTGGACAGTATGAGCGAGTGAAGAGGAGAATTTGCTATCAGATATCGAAGATTTAGCTAACGGGGTAAGCACACTGCTGCCTAAGAAGTCACGGCCACTTTATGGTTTATTTTTATTATATTTTAGTTATTTATTGATATTTTTGACTCGATTGTAAATAGTAGATCTGATATCTCAGATATTAACAAGTTTTTGTATCTCAGACTCTGTGGCAAGGGTGATGCATTAAAACTAATTGAACCCTTCGAAGTTGTAGCAGCAAACTACACAGTAGCTTTAGATATTTTAACAAAGAGATACGAAAACAAGCGAGCTGTTATAAATTGTCACATTAATAGTTTATGAAGTGATCCAAAAACCAGTTTTCTGCCGATATTGTCACTTCCCACAGACAATTGGCCGAAATTTCGTACCTATATTATCTGGGGGCGACATTTAGCAGAGTATCAAATCCATTTCTCTATCAGGCAGAGGAACTATAGACCGGTTTCGCTCTTATTAGAGCTCATCAGTATGGTATACCTCGAACCTGACAGAAAATTAAGTTTGAACGGCTAGTGGATCTAATTTTTGTACGTTTTTTTTTTGGATCACTTTACAATCATCTCGCATGCCCTAGTGGAAGCACCTGCCGTCGTACGATGGCGCCACTGACATTAATAGTTTATTGTTTAAATTACCTGAAGCAATGAGGGAATCATCAACTCAGATCAGAAATTAATTGATACCGTACGAGAGTGGGAGGGTAGGCAGACTGGCAATGTGTTGCCATCATTAACTGATTTAATTGAATTTTTGTCTAAAAAAATTTTTGCTTAGAAGCGACAGGTTATGACCATCGTAAATCTTTACAGATCAAAGACGATCAAGATAATTGGCAAGAAAAACAGTTCGGAAAACCAAATCAAACATCTTTTATTAATCAAAAACAATCTACACAATTATCATACGCTTTAACAAATCAGTCAAATCAGGAAAAGTGTTTTTTAGTAAAAGTGATACCCA
Source organism: Taphrorychus bicolor (assembly GCA_951812265.1). Taxonomy (NCBI): domain Eukaryota; kingdom Metazoa; phylum Arthropoda; class Insecta; order Coleoptera; family Curculionidae; genus Taphrorychus; species Taphrorychus bicolor. The sequence goes on from OX638304.1 coordinate 72,851, forward strand.
TTTTATTTACTAATGCCCTACTTTTTGTCAGTTGTTGCTTAGCGACAAATATAACATCATTAAAAAACATAAATTGTGTAGTAATTGTTTGCGCCGGGGACATTACAAATCCGAATGTATCTCCGGAGGTTACAAAAAGTGCAACGCAAAACAAAACTTTTTATTCCACGCTAATTCCCAATCACAGGTAGGAAACTCGAGAGAGAGAGAAACATGGATTCTCCTATGATCATAAACGGAATATTTTCACGTTTGGAGATGAAGAGTTTGCATTAACCAATAGAAATGTGGAAACTAGTATCCGTCTACTGGTGGTGGAAGATGTGAAAATTCCTCCAAATTCAGAACAAATTATCACAGTGACTTCTGAAAATGATCCTGGATGGTCCATTGGACTTATAGAACCTAACCTGGATTTGACGACTGAAATCATGGTAGCCCGAACTTTGACCGACACGAAGACGACTATGCCAGTACGAGTTGCCAATATTGGAGAAAGGACCATCAAGCTCAAAGAAGGAACAGTTCTTGCCAATTATGAGTCTGTACAATATGTATGCAATTGTGTCGAAGCAGAGACGTCGAAAATTAAATCTTCTAACCAAGCTTCCCCAGAAGTTATTGATGCTTTCAAACTACATTGGAGTCACCTGTCAAAAGAACAACTTTAGTCTGCCATAAAATTTGCTATAGATGAATCTGATATGTTCAACTTCAAGAGTAATGACAGTCAAACTGATTTAGTTGTCCACAGGAGATGCCCAGCCAATACCACAACACCCACGAAGGGTCCCTCTGGCTAAACAACAAGAAGTTAACAGTTTGCTGAATGAAATGTTACAGGAGGGCGTCATAGAAGAAGCATCTAGTCCATGGTCGTCGCCTGTGGTTCTTGTTAAGAAGAAAGATGGTTCAACGCGGTTCTGTGTTGACTACAGGAAACCTAATGATGTGACCAAGAAAGACAGCTACCCATTGCCACGTATAGACGACACCTTAGCAACTTTATCGGGATCAAAGTGGTTTTCCACTCTAGATTTAAAAAGTGGGTACTGGCAAGTAAAGATTGCTCCCGAAGACAAAGAGAAAACTGTCTGCACACTGGTTCTGGGCTATACCAGTTCACCGTTATGCCTTTTGGATTGTGCAATGCAAAGGAGAGTCCGGATGGCAAGACAGCAGTCAGTCAGTTGGTTGTTTCTGGTAGCAGAAAATCGTATGTACTACAGGAAATGCACGACGGAACCAGTGGAGGTCATTTTGGGGTCAATAAAACCTTGGCCAAAATTACAGAGCGGTTCTACTGGGTGAGTTATCATGAAGACGTCGAATCTTGGTGCCGCAAGTGCGAAGTTTGTTGTGCCACAAAAGGACCTCGAACAAGATCACGGGGTCGAATTGTGCAGTACACTGTCGGTGCTCCATTCGAGAGGGTAGCAATTGATGTCGCGGGACCGTTTCCTCAGACTGAGTCAGGCAATAAATACATCTTGGTCGCCATGGATTACATCACTAAATGGCCTGAAGCGTACGCCCTGCCTAATCAGGAAGCAACGACTGTGGCAACGGTGCTAGTAAATGAAATGTTCTGCAGATTTGGAGTCCCTCTCGAACTTCATTCTGATCAGGGCCGAAATTTTGAATCGGCTGTTTTCCAGAAGGTCATGTAACTTCTCGGTATTCGCAAGACCAGGACAACTCCTTTTTCATCCACAGTCGGATGGGATGGTAGAGAGATTTAATCGGACCATGGAACATTATCTGTCTAAAATGGTTGCAGATCATCAGCGTGCTTGGGGCCAATTGGGACCAACATCTACCTATCATGTTGATGGCATATCGAAGCTCTACGCATGAAGCCACTGGTTATACTCCGACGAAAGTAATGTTCGGAAGAGAAATGAGGCTTCCTGCGGATTTGATGTATGGAACATCAGAAACAGAGTCGCTCAACTCTGAGAATTTTGTGGAGGAGCTTAAGTAGAGGCTTAACAATGTTCATGAACAAGTCAGGAATAAACTGCGGATCTACAGTGATCAAGCCAAAGCAAGATATGACTTACTAGCTAACTCTCGCGGCTTCCAGGATGGTGATTTGGTGTGGTTGTACAATCCGCGGCGAAAGGTGGGGAAGTCGCCGAAACTTAGCTAAAATTGGGAAGGACCTTATACAATTATAAAGAAGATTAATGACGTGGTGTATAGGATCCAGCGGACCCCCAGGTCAAAGATGAAAGTTGTTCATTTGGATCGATTAGCACGATACCATGGAACTCTATCTGTTCGGGACGAACAGCCTTAGGAGGAGGGCAATGTTACGATTCGCAGCGACGCCGCATCGGTGGCGGGGCAACGCGTGTGGTTGGTGGAGCTTCGCGACTTATCCGCGCTGCGTCATGGCTGACACGAATGATTTATTGCTCTGTTTGATCTAGAAGGCAGTTGTTTACAACTTTTTTTTTTGTGAGATTAGTCAAGAATTCTTATCAAGAACTTTCTAGGTTTTTCTGTAATTTTAGGATTGTGTATAAAAGGCGCATAGCGCGCACGATTAAGAGTAGTCTTATTTTAAGCGAGCTATAAGTAAGATAAAGTACGAAACGATAATAGAAGGCTATAAGTGTTAAGTAGTGAGTTATTTACTAGTCGAATTTTACCTGTGTGTATTTGTGGAATAAATAAATAGTGTTTTCGTATTAAATCGTTACACTGGAATTATTGAACCCTGAGTTCGCAACCGTATTATGACCGGCCGTGAAAGCCTTCACAATTTATCCATAGAGGAACAAATGGTACCATATTTTGGCAGGCATTCCTGTAAGGTGTTCATCAAAGGTAAGCCATTTCGCTTTGGCTTCAAGCATTCTGTACATCTGATGGGTACCTCTTTTTTATTTCGTATGGTGGTTCTCAAAATAAAGAACATTCAGTTCTTGATATCGGAGATGTTATGAGCTTGTTATCTGCCTTAGATAGGCCACCAAATCACCATATCTTTTTTGATAATTTCTCTTTATCTTTCAAACTTTTCGCACATTTAAAATCTAAAGGTTTTTTTGCCACTGGTACCATCAGAGAAAACCGGATTAATAAATGCCCAATAGCAAATAGTAAATTATTCACAAAGAAAGTACGTTATTCTTATGAATCAGCATTTTATACCCTATCTAAATTATCAATTATTGGTTGATAGTGTGATATGATAATTCTGTTGTCACAGTGGCCAACAACGTTTTTGATTTAGATCCAAAAAAGTAGCGTAAAACGCTATAACAGAAAGGAGAAAGCGGATATATATTTGCCACAACCTAATGTCAGAGCTCAATATACTAAATATATGGGAGGAGTTGATTTGCATAATGGAATTGCGAATTGCCGCTGTCAGGTATTCGAAAAAAATGGTGGTGGCCACTCTTTTGCAAAGCGTTAGACGGTTTAGTTGCAAACGCATGGAAAATATATAATATTGTAAATGATAGAAAAATGTCCCAAATAGATTTTAAGTCCTACATCGCTTTACGGCTTTTAAAAACTGACAAAAATAACAATTGGGAATTTAGCTCCTCCAACCCATAAATTTCGATATACAGGCTTCGACATTCATAATACAGGGTCCTTTATGATTTCAAGTAATAATAAAATCCGGAGAAGATTTAGAATTTGTCATAACCATCAATTTATCTGTGTCAAAAATGTCAAATGCATTTATATACCTTGTGCTTTGCGGACTACCACAAAAAACAAACCCTTCCTTCTCAGTGGTTCGTTTACGCACTACATTATTTTGTGTTTTAAGTTTACTGTAATTTTTTATAATATTTATAGGTATACTTTTAAATTACTTTAGATTTTAGGTTATTTAGAGAACTATTGATGTATAGTGGTGAGAAACACCCGTACGCCACTGTCGGCGAAAGGGTTTCGCAGAGCCCTCGCCAGAGGGCGCGCGGGTGGAAAAAAAAGATTTGATTTTTCTTTTTTGACAGTACCCGGGGTCTCGGGGGAAGTCGGGAAAATTGATAGTGGGGTTGGAAGGCCGACACGTGAAGAAAGGGGGTGAAACGATCGAAAACAAAACCCAGAGCACGTGTTGGCTCATCGGAGAAAGTGCATATTTTCCACTGATAGAAAAAACGGTATTTTGGACATTTTCTTGTCCCGTGCCGTGTACTATTGTGTTGGGTGCAATCAGCCATTCCGGAGAGCATTGCTTGGAGGCTTAGCCCGCTGGCGCCTTTTTGCTTCTGGATACGGGAAAACACCAGTTAAGAAACTTTCCTGACCTGGTAAGATCTACCCTTAACATTCTTGTTGCCATTCCACATTCCACTGCCGACCTGTGTCAACTTGTCCGGCCATCAGTTGAAGCCAAAGCCAGACATAATTTTGATTTACCGGCTGTATTGCAATTTACAAGCACGGCTCGAGTGCCATTTCTTAATGCCTATCGTATGCCTATATATATATTTAACTGAAAGAGATCTGTTGGCGTGGCGTGAGAGCTGTCAATATTTGAATACTTCGTTGGACCTTCCTTAGTGAAATAAAAGAACTTTCACGCGTCATAAATACTTAAAATGTTTGTGATTTTCGTTAAAAGCAGAGAGGGAGGCGCTGTTTTGGTCTTTATTGCCGTCGTTTTACTTACCCTAATTTTGCATTGTTTTGAATTGAAAGTCTTAACGTAGTTTACTTCTTAAGTTAATTCGTTCTATTAATGCAGAAAGCAAAGTTCGAACTTTGTTGCTAGAGGCAACACTCTGATTTACATATAAATAGGATTTAATACTTTTAGGTTTTTATAACTAAACCCTTATAGGTAAGTGGCGCCATCTGACGATGGCAGGTGCTTCCACTAGGGCACAGTATAAGCATTGTTTTATGTTATTGATTTTTGATCCAATTTGTTGAGATGTGGTTTTGATTTTTGGGTTGTGGGACCAGGGGTGTTATTCAAAATTTTGTATAACACCCCTGATCCCACAACCCAAAAATCAAAGCTACAATGTGTTTTATGTTTTTTGAAGAAAATTATATAAACCTCTCTTTGTTTTTTAATGTGTGTGACAAATAATAGGTACTCAGTAAAATATTATTACAAATTTATTTAATAAAATAAGGTACTTAATAGTAGTTATCAATTTATAGGCCAATTTATAAAACTAATTATTTGCTCTTAATAGTATCACCACGACGATAAAATAACAAATAGGGCACTCTAGTTCCCTGAGGTTTTTGTACTTGATCTTCTTGTATCTGGAACGAAAAACTCTTTAATACCCGAGAACAGGCCTGAAATTACGTCACTTACCGGCTTAACAGATGCATCGTCATATCTTAACCAACTGGTATACCCAACGTGGAAAGCGTCTGTCACGTAGTGTCCCTTGGTGGCCTCTTTGCCATCGTGGTACACCACAGCGAATAGTTTGTATTGTTTCTCTTTTGCGTTGGCCGTTTTTAGACCAGACAACAGTTCTGAAAAGAAATATCGTTCTCAGTTACCACTTGTAAATAATGACGTAAGTGCAATGGTACAGGGTGTCCCAATAAAAGCGGCTGTGAAGCTATTCATCGCAGGACTTCGAAAGAAAAGATTGACAGTAAATATTGCCCAAGAGAAATTGCTTGGAAATATCTTTCATAGGCAAATTTAGGATTTATACGAAATGTGTTGAAACAGTCGTGGTGAAACGCCCCTTATCCTATTATCTTATCTTATCCTATCATATTTCCATTTTTTTTCTTGTTTCTCAGTGAAAAGTGAGAAATGAGACTCAAGTAGCTACTATTAAAAAAATAATAAAAAAAGCCTTGAAAATCGAGAACATATAAACTTTACAAGCATCAAAAGACTTACTACCTTCAATTTTCAAGTCAATGGGAAACTCCAGCGCATTAACGATCTTCCTACAGCCGTTCAGTTTGAAATCGAAACATTTCAGGTGCAGGATCAGGATCACCGGCAGTTCGTCTAACGTCACCTGTTGCCAGGCCTCGACTTCCTCGTTTGTCTTCGATGAAGTCAGTCCTTCCAGTTGGTATTTTGTAGTCAGCGCTTCGAGCGCCTCTTTGACAGTCTTAACTTTCTGCAAAAAAAACATCCAGAAATCTCAATTTCAGCTGCAAGAGCAGGAGTATCTAACTCACCTCAATGTTTAAGGGTAAAGTAAGGAAGGGCTGAGTGTTCTCTGTCGCGAGACCACCAGTCCTACTTATCCTGGATTTGAGAGAGCCGCCGAAAATGTCCGTGATCGGCGTTCGATCAAATTCAATTTTTCTCAGCACCGAACCCTTGTTCTTGTTTCTCATCACCTAAAACAAGACAATAAAAACACCGCTTCCACGTGTTGTCCAATTTTCAGTTACCTGCCACGTTTCGTCGTCGTCTTCTGTCGAGTTTTTTGTAGGGGCGTCATCCTCTGAGGGCTCCACCAATTTCATCAACTGGAAAATATAAGCTAAAAAACTAAAACCCAGAGCTTTTTCTACGAAACGATACCTCTAACATCTCGTCACTCAACTGGTTCAACAAACATCCTAAAAACTCTTCGGCGTCCTCCTGTCGGCCTTCCATGAGGTTCGTCTGCAGCCCGTGCAGTACTTTATAAATCCACGAGGGTTCAAAGGGTATATCCGTATTGACCAAGGCCCCCTGATCCCTTTTCTGGTCCCTTTTTCCTCCAGCCGATCGACGGTTGTTTGCCCGCATATTCGCGGGGAGATGCTTGTATTCCCTTACAAACTTACACCTAATAAGAGTAGTCACAGTTAGTCCGGCAATTAGTCTCAGATGATTGAAAATTTTATTGTTTTATTACTGGGATATTCTTTTTGACGTTTGCTCTTGGTTTTGACCCTTCCAATGGCTAACAGCAATCGTTAATACAATTAAAAAAACACTGAACAATTATTGCTTTTGGTCGTGAAAAAAAAACTAGACTGTCGGGGTCTGTCACACCAACAATAAACTGTCAACCAAAAATGTAAATTGTATTTTAGTAGGGGGTGACCATGTGAAAACGTCATCTAGTTGGCTGTGAGATGTCAACAGACAGACAAAACTGCATTTACTTTGATTATGTCATCCTTTTCTGTCAAAAATTCACAGCCTTCTAGATGACTTTTTTTCTAATGAACACGGGGTTTTATACGTACATTCCCTCTATAAATGAAGTCGGTTTCCTTTTGGCATTCGACGCCATATTATCGGCTAAGCCGCTCAACAAATTGTACATGGGAGGGCAAGCAATCAACGCCTGCAGGATCGAGTTCATATAGCAATAGTTGCTCTGATTGATTAGGCCTCGTGGCTGGAGACTAATTGTTTTGCCGTCTACTGTGTACTTCTTTAAGAACTCTGGAAAGTAGTTCATTATATATTTTTTTGTAATATCCATATAAAGTATTGTAATTTATGAAAGAGGGCGTTGTAGAAAGTTGTTTAGATACACTCAGAGATGGTCATTGTTCAGTCTACCTCAATTTCTACCAGATTTGATGATAGTGTTAGTTCAGTAAGTGAAGTATTTAATCAGTCAGTTTTTGGCAGTTTTACACTAATAGAAAAAACAGTTGGATTTGCTCCGATCGGCCTACTGGTTCAAAAGTTATAGACGATCAAAGTTTCCTCTGATCAATTTCCAAATTTTTCATAAAATTTTATTCAGTTTTGCTTGTAGTGAGACCGCTTCTATACCCAATAAACGTAAAAAAACAAGGAATGGAAGTGAAATTAGTCTCAAAACCGGGTTTAAAAAAAAATAAATTCACAATGATCAATAGACAAAACATGCAAAACAATAATCTGAAATGATTCCTTTTCACCACACGATATAACAAAAACACTTACCTCCCATTCTAAAACACTCCGGATCGGTAAAGTGGTTTCTTCTAGGCTTCTTTATAGGACAACTCTTGTTATTCACAGATTCTTTAGTCACAGCCTCAGGAAAATCAGGCTTTGACACCCAAATTACTTGCTCACTGCCAGGTGATCCGTCCTTTGCAGAAAACAAACTCGCCCACGATTTCCGAGCGCCCCACACATTCTCCTGCTTCGGGGTCATTTCTACGTCTACTATTGCTGCTGGTTCTGGAGATGCGACTTTCGCGCTCTCATGCATGTTTTTTACAATTGGACTGGCGCACACTGCGGTTTCCTTAACCACAGGGACTGATTGCGGTTCGACTTCTGTTTTCTGTTGGTTTTTAGGAGTGAAAGCAGAGGTGTCTGCCGACAATAAGGGTGATACTGGGGCCCTCTTGGGGGGAACCTCTTGACGTGGCTCAGCGGCGCTGACTATTGGGATATCTCCGTTGCTCACTATAGCTGGTGCAACTGAGTTCTCAGCAGGAGAAGGGGTTTCGGCATAGACCTGCGCATTTTGCTGATAAAATGTTCCACTGTCCATGGCTGTAGTGGCATGTGGGGCAAAAATGGGCTGTGATGGAGGAACTCCATAAAATACTGCCGTTTTCGGGGGATAAGAAGTGGAAATATACTGAGAATATACAGGAGAATTTGCAGATGATTCAGGGTGAGAGGGCGGGCTGTGGGCCAAATTTCCATAATTAGGAGACATGTGAACGGGAACGTTAGCAATGGTAGTCACTACAGCAGAAGGGGCATAATACTGCGGAACTGGGCTATAGTATTGACTATTCAATGGGGGGTTACTTGGTGTCAGAGCTATATTTGCTCACTCTATATGTTTTAAAAGTTCCTATGTAACTTGAGCCTCTTTGTTTGAGCCATACGCCGAAATATTGACGGCGACGTTTATCAGCTTGGTTAATCAAAACAAAGTCCCACCACCTAAGGAATATAGTTTTTGAGAGTGTGTCTTTACGTATCGAAGCGAGCGAAGTCGGGCGTCGCCCAGATTTTTATTTTATCGTGATTCACATGCTCGTTCTTTTTTTTTTGTTAATATTTTTGATCGATTCTATCAATGTCATAGTATGTGACAGATAGGTGGACGAACGTTTTTTCTGTAAAGTTTATGTTCAAATTCAATCGTTGTGCTTAAAATCTCACCGTGAAAATAAAAGTTATTTTTTGTATCAAGAAGATCGGACTTTTATTTCATCGAACCGCGTACTTGGTGTAAGACGGGTAGTTTTTCATCAATACGCACGACATTTGGCGACCGTGACAGGACACGGTGCGGTTTTTAAGTGGAACATTTCCGAGGATAGCGGTTGTAGAAAAAGTGTTTAGACGATCACTGGACAAACTTTTACCGTGTTTGGCCTGTAGTTTTCGACAAGCGCGTGTGGTTTGACCAAGTTTGCAGTGAAAAAATGGATCAAAAGAAGAAACACCGTAAAGTGCTTCGCACATCCTTTACAAAGTCGGCGAGAGAATTGGACGAGTTGTTATCGACGTCGGAGGGGGAAGCACGATTGGTGAGAGTTTCCTTGGATATCTTGCGACATAAAATTGACGATCTAAGGAAAATTGATGGCGAAATCTATGATCTTCTCTTAAATGGGGATGGCAGCGAAGAAGATCTGTTAATAGAAATGGAGACTAGTGACAGCTATATTAAGAAATTCACGGATCTAAATATCCGCTGTGAGGAACGTATGCAGCCGGGAGCGATAGACGCAGTGGAGGATGAGGTAGCTTCTACGATATCTGGTATAAACAGTATAAACAGCAGATCAGGTAGGCGTAAATTTAAGTTACCCACTTTGGAGTTTAAAAAATTTGATGGGAACATTAAGGACTGGTTGCCGTTTTGGTCACAATTTCAAAAAGTGCATGACGATCCTGACATAGATTTGAACGACAAAGTTGAATATCTGATTCAAGCTATGACACCGGGTAGCAGGGCCAGGCAATTAGTCGATAGTTTTCCCGCTACTGGAAGTAACTATAGGAACATGATAGACTGTCTAATTTCTCGATTCGGCCGTGACGACTTGCAGATTGAAGTGTACGTTCGGGAATTGCTAAAATTGGTGATAAATAATACTTCGTCTGGCAATAAAATGGACCTTTCGTTCTTATACGATAAGTTAGAATCGCAGTTACGGGCGTTAGAGACACTGGGTATTAGCTCTGATAAATACGCGGCCATGTTGTTTCCTCTAGTAGAATCATGTCTTCCCTCTGATTTATTGCGAATCTGGCAACGGTTGCCGGGGAGTCCGGGCGCGAACACCGCGTCTCAAGTTTCGATAAACGTAGCGGGCGGTTCCACAATAGAAAATCGGCTCAAAAGTATTATGAAATTTTTGAAAAACGAAGTTGATAATGAGCAACACATTTCTTTGGCAGTTGAGGGTTTCGACTTAGGCAGCGCAACAAATAGAGATTTTAGACGGGGTGGAACTACTGGAACAAAAAGATATGAGGAAAATCGTGTTAAGCCTCCAACCGCAATGGGTTTAGTAAATTCTGATGTCATAAATAGATGCATTTTTTGTCAAAGTTCACATGAGAGTACGAATTGCTTTAAAGCTCAGAACATGACCTATGATCAGAAGAAACATATTTTGACAGAGAAAGGTGCATGTTTTCGTTGTCTAAAAATTGGACATCAATCTCGATTCTGTCGAGGACGATTAAAATGCATAATTTGTAATAAGCCACATGTACCTTTAATGTGTTCGAAACTACCCGAAAGGAAAAATGGAAAATCCGATCAAGAAGATAATAAGGACATTCAGTCGGGAGTTCATCATGCGCTGGCGAATAGTACAAGTCCACATGTTTTCTTGCAAACACTGCGTGTGAGAATGGAAAATTCTGATAATTCGCGATGGGTGCGCGCGTTAATTGACACTGGATCCCAGAAGACATATATTTTGAAGTCTACCGCTGAATTTTTGAAGTACACGTCTAAACGCCAAACTAACATAATCCACGGCTTATTTGGCGGTAGCGAGCTATCGCAGCGACACGAATGTTATGACGTTACATTGAGGCATGAAAACTATACATGCACTTTCGAAGCTTTGGATCAGCCGGTTATCTGCAGTGATGTTTCTTCTATATTTGCACTACATGAAAAAAAAAGGGAGGCTCATTACTTACCGCATAGACCCGTGATTAAACTGAGCAGTGTGTCTACCAAAATAAGACCAGTATTTGATGCCTCAGCCAAGGAAAGAGAGAGCCCTTCGTTAAACCAGTGTTTGGAGAAAGGGATAAATTTAATAGAATTGATTCCTGCCATTTTGTTACGATTTAGGCAAAATAGAATTGGGGTACTTTCTGATATCCGCAAAGCATTTCTACAGATCAGCATACATGAAGATGATAGGGATTTTCTTCGTTTTATATGGACTGATGATAAAGGTAAACAAAAGGAGTTTCGTCATCGTCGTGTGGTGTTTGGAGTCAGCAGCAGTCCTTTCCTACTAGGAGCCACATTAGAGCATCATTTGGAGAAAATGTTAGACAGAAGTGAGTCACAGCCGATTCCTTTTTCGAAAGAAACTATTATGAAACTGTCTAATAGTTTTTATGTTGATAACTGTGTGGCTAGTGTTGCAAATGAAGAAGAGTTGCGAACATTTATCGTAGAGGCAAGTACTGTGATGGCAGAAGGCAAATTTGACCTGCGAGGGTGGGAGTATACACACCAAGTAACAGATGACACCGATGATGCCTCTACACCCGTGTTAGGAATTAAATGGAATAAGGAAGACGATAGTTTGTACCTAAACCAAGAAGACATAAACCTGGAACAGCTTTTAAGTAAACCTGTGACGAAGAGGATGATGCTTTCTTACGCTCAGCGAGTGTTCGATCCCATTGGATATCCTTGTCCGGCTACACTAATACCGAAGCTGTTGTTACAAAAAACCTGGGAAAAACAGTTAACCTGGGATATGACTGTAGATCCCGAGATAGAGGTACAATTTCGAAACTGGCTCAAAGAGTTGCAGTATTTATCAGCTATTAAAATTCCTAGATGGATAATTGCAGGCCCTGAAGAAGCGGAGCAATGGACGTTCCATACGTTTTGTGATGCTAGCAAGGAAGCTTTTTCTGCCGTTGTTTTTTTGAGAGGCATTCAGGATGGCACTGTATTTGTTCGTCTCTTAGCAGCCAAATCAAGAGTAGCCCCCTTAAAAACGTTATCGATATCTCGTCTTGAATTAATGGCTGCTGTTATTGCCGTTCGGTTATTTTTGAGTGTCAAGGAAAGTCTTAAAATTGAAGTGGAGAGTTTCTTCTGGAGCGACTCAACAACAGTACTTTCTTGGATTAAAAGACCAGAAGAATGGTCTATTTTTGTTTGGAATCGTGTGGCAGAAATTCGGAAAGTATCTTCAAGTGAAAACTGGCGCCATGTTCCTGGTATACTCAACCCAGCGGATCTGCCATCCCGAGGCTGTTCTGCTAGGCGATTGCTCGAATCAAAATGGTGGGAGAGTCCGCAGTGGCTTTACCAAGACTCGCTGTCCTGGCCACAAGATAATCTTACTTACAGCGAAGAGGAGATTAACAAAGAAAGACGGAAGAAGCTAATTACCGCTCTAATTAACCATGAGCATAATATGATGTCATCAGATGATTGGCATTTCGATTATTTTTCTCAGTATCTGAAGACTCTACGAATGTGTGCATGGATATTTCGATTTGTACATAACACAAGAAATAAAGACGACAAGCGAAAAGGACAGTTGAGTTCTGAAGAAATTGATAAGGCTGAAATTATGGTGCTTAAATTGGTGCAACGTGATGCGTTTATTGGCAATAATGACAAAAGACTATGTGGTTTGGATGCTTTTAAGGATAATCATGGGTTAATTCGTTTAAAGTCCCGCGTCAGTAATAGAGACGATCATGACAATTTTCGATTTCCCATCGTTTTGCCTGCTGGTCATTCCTTGGTGAATCGGCTTATATTTGAGAAACATGTTAAGTCATGTCATGTTGGTGCACAGGGACTGTCAAGTATTCTCCGGGAAAATTATTGGGTTTTAGGCGGTCGACGGGCAATACAATCTGCCATTTCGAGTTGTATCGTCTGCAAAAGATTCCGGGCGAAGCCGTTTAGTGAAAAATCTCCACCATTACCACTCGATCGGGTCCGTGACGCGGTAGCATTCGAAATAACTGGGGTGGACTTTGCGGGACCTTTGTATCTTTAGACTGGAGAAAAGGTATGGATATGTCTCTTTACCTGTGCGGTCTATCGAGCTGTGCCTCTAGAACTCTGTGCGTCATTGTCGGTGATTACGTTTATGCAAGCTTTACGACGGTTTATTGCCAGACGAGGTCGACCGAAGACTATATATAGTGATAATGGGACAAATTTTGTCGGTACAGAAAACGCTTTCTCGCGAGTGGACTTTCAGAAAATTGCCGAGAACAGTAGTGCCGAACGTATCCAGTGGCGATTTAACCCACCGACGGCCGCGTGGTGGGGCGGTTTTTGGGAGCGACTTGTGGGTGTCTTGAAACAACTGTTGCGTAAAGTATTAGGACGCGCACGGCTAGATTATGAGACTCTAGCGACCGTCATCTGCGACTGTGAGTCCGTTATAAATTCAAGACCCATTACTTGCCCTTTTTCCGATTCGCGTGAACTTTTACCTCTTACACCGGTGATGTTTCTTAGAGAACAGACAATGAGTGATGTTCCAGACTGTGACGCCGTTGATCACCATTCTCTATCTAGGAAGGTGTTACACAGACAGAAGTTGTTGGAAGATCTTCGACGGCGGTTTCGTACTGAATATTTAGGCCAGTTGAAGCTATGGTCCAAAGGAAGCAGGAAGAGCTCTGTCAAGGTGGGAGAAGTGGTGTTGGTCGGTAATGATCAAGACAAACGCGTAAATTGGCCTCTCGGTAGGGTGATCGAACTAATTCGTGGACATGATGGTCTGGTTAGACTGGTTAAAGTTGCTACGGAGAAGGGACAATTTATGAGACCAATCCAACGGCTGTACCCCCTGGAGTGTGCCGCTGACTCAACTGAGGTTGATGGAGACGAGGACGATGGTGCCGACTTGGAGCCCGACATGCGTACTCTACATGAGCGAGATCTGCCTTTGAAAGACAAAAGTGGTTGTGCGGAAACGGGAGTGTCAAAAAGCAGAATACCCGAAACGAGAATTACGCGAAGTGGACGTGAAGTCAAAACGCCTGTCAGATATTCTGACCGTGTATAGCCTTTTTGTATTTTGTGAGGCTTATTTTTTATTTTAAATGTTTTGTAGGTTTTAGCTGTTCATTTTATTAATCGTTTAATGTCTCTGGTTAAGTTGATGAGACATGTTTTTTGTGTGTTAAACATGCCTCAGGTGGGAGGATGTCAGAGCTATATTTGCTCACTCTATATGTTTTAAAAGTTCCTATGTAACTTGAGCCTCTTTGTTTGAGCCATACGCCGAAATATTGACGGCGACGTTTATCAGCTTGGTTAATCAAAACAAAGTCCCACCACCTAAGGAATATAGTTTTTGAGAGTGTGTCTTTACGTATCGAAGCGAGCGAAGTCGGGCGTCGCCCAGATTTTTATTTTATCGTGATTCACATGCTCGTTCTTTTTTTTTTGTTAATATTTTTGATCGATTCTATCAATGTCATAGTATGTGACAGATAGGTGGACGAACGTTTTTTCTGTAAAGTTTATGTTCAAATTCAATCGTTGTGCATAAAATCTCACCGTGAAAATAAAAGTTATTTTTTGTATCAAGAAGATCGGACTTTTATTTCATCGAACCGCGTACTTGGTGTAAGACGGGTAGTTTTTCATCAATGCGCACGACACTTGGAGTTGCACCATTTAGACTGCCAGTGGATGGGACTGTTACGAGACTATTTAAAACAGCCACATCAGGTGATTTGGACTTCAACGGCACCACTAACCCATTTTCAGGGTTAACAATTGTGATTGGGGCACGATGGGACTTTGCTACATAGTTTTGAGGTTCGGCGTTGTGCGAGTTGAGACCTAAAAATGTTTCCAACATAATAAATAAAATCTACATTTAGAATGCAAATAGTACCTTCTGCCTGATTGCTGCTGGACCTCGCAGATCCTACAAACCATGGAAACTTGACAGCGGGTCGCAGTGGTTGTAAGGATGTTAGAACTCTATTTCTGTCATACTCGTCGACGTCAGTGAGGTCCAAACACTCCAAACGGAACTGCAAAATTAAACAATAAATTATTTTCTAAAATACATTATGATTATGGTGTAAAATCATATGAATGGCCAGGGAGATATCATGTGTAGTAAAATCATATGAATGGTCTTCTCTTCTCAACTTTGTACTTAAATTGTGTCTCCATAGCTTTGATAAAGGATTAAACTGAGAAAGAAATCAGTACATTTTGGTGTACACACATTGGGAATTTAGTGGCATTTAAAGGAATTTAAGGTGAATTAAGTATATGGATTTTATGAAGAATTTTTTCCTTTACTTCAACATTCGGCAGTAAATATCCATAAAAGTAAAATTATTAGTTAATTTTGTTGTGTGTCAATTCACGGAAAACATCCCAACACTAGGAGGAATTAGACAGGGTGACAGTCCAAGTCCCTTTTTGTTTAATCTTCTCATAGATAAAATTACAAATAACGTAACAGATCTTAACTTCGGATACAGACTGGGCAACAAAAGAATTGCTATGCTGTGTTACGCCGATGATGCAGCAATTATTGCCCAATCAGAAAACGACCTGCAGAGACCGCCAACTCAATATGAACATTCCCGTCAACAAAACCAAATGTATGACAATAGCGAAAGATCCGCTCAGCTGTAAGCTAGTGGTGGAAGACAATCCCATGGAACAGGTGATGCAATTCAGATACCTGAGCATACACATATCAAGTTAAAGACCTGAGGATTTATTTTTTCTTGATTACTTGAGTTTTGCTTTTGTGTTTTGCCCTTCTAGAGCAAAACACAAAAGCCTACATACTGAATATGCCAAACTTAAAACTGCAGCTTAATTACACTCAAAACACCTCACAAATGAACGATTTTTTTGAGGCAAAATAATATTTTTTGCAAGTTTTATAACAAATATGAAATGATGTATACCTAAACTAAACCCATTCATAACAATTCTCAGTTGACAGTTCTTTCAGAGAATTCAGTATTTTTTAAGTATTCGAAGCTGTAAGCAAACAAAATATGCTTGAAAATGGTTACTAGAAATTTTTTTTAACACTGCCTAAGACAAAAATTTTACTGCTGAAAGCTAGATGTGCTACCAGTATCATCATTTAGAATAGTTAGAGATGGCAAATAGAGAGGTGGATAGGCTAAAATTGGAGGAAATCAGATTAACAAAGCATCTGCACTATCCGGATGCCTATGAGATATAGTCTGATCAAACCCGTACATGCGCAAATATAGCATCTACTTATATCAGACCGATCATGATGTACGGTACAGAAGTCCATGAAGACACCAACAACAAGAAACACAAGCTAAGGGTTACCGAAATGAAAACAATGAGAACAATAGCGGGGAAAACAACAAGAGACAGAGTAAAAAACACAGAGATCAGAGAACAATGCGGAATACAAGATATTGTGAGGTGGGGAAGGCAACGAAAGAGGCAGTGGAACAACCAGGTAAGACAGATGGACGAGAACAGACTTCTGAAAATAGTCCTAGAAAACAACCCGCCTGGTTCAAGACCTGCCGCGAGGCCACCTAAAAGATGGAAAAATAGGTGGCAATCCACCTCTCAGGAAAAGATGATAACAGATCAACAGACCTCCAAGAAGTAGAAGAAGAAGAAGAATTTTTTTGTGCACACATCAGGAGTTTAGTGGAATTTTCTAGTATTTAGTAGAATTTAAGGAGGTCTAGCTCGGAATTTAAGGTGGAATATATGGGATTTTGGTATACACATTTTATGAACTGATGTCCTTCTGGGTCTAAACTAAATGGAAAGTTGGCAAGTTAAAACTAATATTCTTTTTTTAAATTAATGAACAAAACTTAAAAATTGTATTAGGGGTCTAAATTCCAGCAGATATTTGTAAAAGAGAGAATTTCATATACAGGGTGTTTTTTTTAAGATGGGCCATAGGAATTTCTATGCAATGAAGTTCGATGTTTTTTTTTAAATGAGCCATAGCAAATTTTATAGTAAAATAACCTGAAAGGTAGACCATTAATGAGTATGCTGGTATTTTTCTATTGACATTTATTGTTTGACATGACGAGTTGTTATTGAACTTGGGCAAAAATGTACACATTAGAAGAAAAGAAATTTATGTTTTCGCTATACTCCTCTGTGTCGAGTAGCATTCCTAAAAAGGGATATTAAAAGAATACCAAGGCTCTTCATTCTGCAAAATTCATGTCAGATAGCAGCGTCAATTTAAAAACACCGCCCACCATTCTCAATAATGGTCTACCTTTCAGGTTACTTTGTTGTAGTATTCGCTATGGCTCATTTAAAAAAAAAAAAAAACGTCGAACTCCATTGCATGGAAATTCCTATGGCCCATCTTAAAAAAAACACCCTGTATTTATTAATAGGGTTAAAAACGTTCTACTGTATTCCCATCTCCAGTCGCCATCTTTCTCTGTTTCATAAGAATGTGCATTCCTGATTTCCTACAATTTTAGCCTATCCACCTCTCGCCTAGAGAAGCCTATTTGCCATCTCTAACTATTCTAAATGATGATACTGGTAGCATATCTAGCCTTCAGCAGTAAAATTTTTGTTTTAGGCACTGTTAAAAAAAATTTGTAGTAACCATTTTCAAGCATATTTTAATTGCTAACAGCTGCGAATACTAAAAAAACACTGAATTCTCTGGAAGAACTGTCAACTGAGAATTGTTATGAATGGGTTTATCATTCATTTATGAGGTGTTTTGAGTGTAATTAAGCTGCAGTATAAGTTTAGCATATTCAGTATGTAGGCTTTTGTGTTTTGCCCTTCTAGGGCTAAAACTCAAGTAACCAAGAAAAAATAAATATTTTAGGCTTTGAGTTACTACCATAAGTGCAGATTTATTATCTGTGAGGTTTGAGGAATATAGACTATTTCCACAAACGCTCAAATAACTAAGTAAATGAAATCAATGTTTTTCTAATAGTTTGGGTGAAATTTTCATGCACCAAAGTATGACTACCAACAAAATGCACAATTTTGTTGGTAGCACCATTGTCTATATACAGGGTGATTCACGGTGATGGTACTTTAGACGTATCTGGCGAACGGCTTCACATATTTATTTCAAGTTTTGTGTGTGGCCACAAATGCGTCCAAACTCTATTTCAAAAAAATATTTTCGCCTTTGCGCTGTTGCCGGTTCAGCTGAAAAAGAGTACCAACGTTCGTTTTTTAAATGGATCACCATTTATTAAAAGTTATTTTCGGATTCCTCATAGATTTCTTTATGATACCACTTTAACATTCCTATACCTATTTGACACTGTTTCGCAGATATTTAATAATTTAATGTTTTCATATCGAAGAATAGGACACAAAACAATAATTAAAATATCACGACCTGAAACATTTAACGACATAAGTGCGGGGACTTCGTTCGTTCGACTAGCCAGAACTATGTGAATGACTGGCATATGGGCAGTGAATGACTAGCATATGGGCAGTTAGTGACGAAAACCTACAGGGCGGGCCACAATTACCTTTCATTCGTCAGAAAAGAAAAATTGTCAAAAGTTCGTTTTCTAAATACGACCACTTGTGGATTGTTCTTCGCAGAGAAAGGTCATTCAATTTAGAAAAAATCGGTGTATACTTTATCTTACCTAAAAGCATTTATTTGTTCAAAGGCGCATTTCTGTATTCCACTTTAATTCAACATTAGTGGCTCGGATATCTAATTAGAGTTACTGGTTGTAAAATTCTGATAGAACAGATATTTTAACACCTGTGACACCGTTCATATATTCAATGTCTTTGAATTTGGTTTTCTTTGTGTAAAATTTACTGATTAACTTGTTGTTTCTGCACATGGAGAGAGATAATAAATATTCTAGTGCCGTTATTATGAATTTATTTATAATCCATGGACAATGTAACAAGATCAACCGAACCTACAGGAAATTCAACGAAACTTATCCAGAGCTACTACCTATCAATAAAAGGAAATTTAACCATTACAACACATTACATTTAACCAAAACAATTATAAGGAAATCACTCATTATAACAAAATCTGAAATAATTTAAACGGTACAATCAATATTGATAGGTAGTAGCTCTGGATAAGTTTCGTTGTATCTTGCATGTTCGGTTGATAATCTTGTTACATTGTTCATGGATTATGAATAAATTCATAATAACGGCACTGGAATAATTATTATCTCTCTCCATGTGCAGAAACAACCAGTTAATCAGTAAATTTTACACAAAGAAAACCAAATTCAAAGACACTGAATATATGACAACGGTGTGGCAGATGTTACAATATCTGTTCTATCAGAATTTTACAACCAGTAACTTCAATTAGATACCCGAGCAACTAATGTTGAATTAAAATGGAATACGGAAATGCTCATTTGAGAAATATATGCTTATAATTCAAAAACTGTTAAATTTAGGTATGACAAAGTATACACCGATTTGTTCTAAATTGAATGACCTTCCTCTGCGAAGAACAATTCACAGGTGGTTGTATTTAAAAAAAAAAACAAACTTTTGACAATTTTTCTTTTCTGAGGAATGAAAGTTAATTGTGACCCGCCCTGTAGGTTTTCGTCAGTAACTGCCCATATGCTAGTCATCCACATGGTTCTGGCTAACGAACTCCCCGCACTCATATCATTAAATCTTTCGGGTCGTAAGATTTTAATTATTATTCCGAGTTCCATTTTTGAATACGAAAACATGAAATTATTAAATATCTGCGAAACGGTGTGAGATAGGTATATGAATGTTAAAGTGGTATCATAAAGAAATCTAGGAGGAATCCGAAAATAACTTTTAATACATAGTAATCCAATTAAAAAACGAAAGTTAGTACTTTTTTCAGCTGAACCGGCAAAAACGCAAAGGTGAAAATATTTTAGAAATAGAGTTGGGACGCATTTGAGGCCATACACAAAACTTGAAATACATATGTGTGAATATAATACGTGAAGCCGTTTTCCAGATACGTCTAAGGTACCATCACCGTGAATCACCCTGTATACCTAGTCAGACATTTCAAATTATTTAATTTTTCCAAGACTTTTATTTAGCTAAAACTATGATAGATGTCGCTCGAAGATTGAACCCCAGAATATTTCAAACATTTCAGAAGTGAAGAATATTTATTGCAGCCCCATCTACCTGCCTGTTGTGTCTGTGTGATAAGATAAGTAAACATGATTTGCCGTCCTCGACGCTGCCGTGGCGTATTTTCTTGATTTGTCTTTAAGGAATCATATATGTGGATTAGTTTCCTTTCGACAGTACAGGACCGTATTTTGACTCTCTGTTAACGTTTAAGGTCTACATGTACTGTGTTATTATACTTCATGCACAGGGGGGGGCATTTAAAACTTTTTCACCGACACGTTTCTCCGAAGGAAACTGATAAAACGATAATTCGGGATTTAAAGAATTGAATTAATTTGGAATTTTTACAGTTTCCGTATGACCAGACACTAATTTTTTCTCTTAATCAACTGAACAGAACACGTATACTGAATTTTTATTTTTAGCCCTATAAGCCCACTGCATTTTGTGATATTTTGTTATTCTTTAATGGTTTAAAACTTTATTGATATTCATGGCAACAAAAAACCAAAAATGAGTAAGGCTCATGGTCACGCTTGAATTCAACCAACAATATACCTACATTGTTATTGTTACTGATGTGAACGATAATATTGTGGCAGGTTAACGCACATAGCATCCAATGGATATTCGATATCCATTGTGTATCCAATGGATATCCCAAATAGGATAACGTTTTTAGAAGTCCTTTAGATATTCATGCAGCTTCCAAAAGCGAATATAAAATTACGTAAGCGGAATTGCCTCTATGGTGGATGTCTAATTGACATCTTATGAATATCCAGGGCTGGACAATGTATAATAGGTGTAATTAACCGATTTATTAAGTTTTTATACTTGAGAATTTAAATCAAAAATCTTGAATTTCTTACATCAGCTAGAAGTGCTTATTCAATTAATTCAATTTGCCATGTACAGGGTGGCCTAATCATGGGAAACTCTTAAACCAATAGGAATATTAAAAATCAAAAAGTCGATGCCGAGGTACTTTCTCGAGCTGAATTCATTGCCGCAAACAGAAATCTGCTATCGTCTTTTGTTTTATTGCAATTGATAAAAGCTCAATTTTCCCCATTTTCGAAAATACCTTATAATTTTTTTATTAACCTAGTTTGGTAAAAATGGTTTTTACATTATTAAGGCACTTTTTTGAATAGATTCCAATGGTGATTTTTGAATTTTTATAAACTTATTGTTTTTTGAGTTATTACATAAACTTCTATAGTTTTAAATACAACCTATAACTTCTTTCTACTCTGTTGGAAAGAGATTTTTTTCTCCTTAAAATGACGTATAACATGATAGGTTTTGCTTTAAACTTATATGCTTTTTTTGATAAAAACTTCTTTTTGTAGTAGTAGGCCATGACGCGATGACGTTCCGATGCCGATGTCGCGGCCATCTTGTTGGGCAGCTGTCACTGCCGATATTCCGCGGTTGGAGAAACTTAATAATCTCGTAACTAGCGTAGACAGTTCAATAACGTTCATTAAGTTTTACCCTTGTAAGGACGTAACGAGAAAATGTCATTTCAATCTTTCGAAAAATTCTACATCTAATGGTATTTCCCCATGTGCGGATATGGCGTATAGTGCGGATTCACAGTGTTGCCGTAGTGCACATTGCATTCCATCTTTTTTGATATATGCATCGTTCTACCCGGACCTCTAAAATCATATGGCAAATGTCAAGGATTTCGATATAGAACTGTCGTTTGTTCCACTACCACATCCAACTACATATATCACTTTAATGAGAATGCAGAAATTTGGCAACACTTAGGAAGAAACTTCAATTTCAACCAATCAGACCACAGCGTCAAATCCGCAATATACGCCATATCCGCACATGGGGACGTACCATTTAGTATTATATTCAAAATAATTATATTGCATCTGAGTCTTACTGGAATCGTTTTCCTGAGAGGCCAACAATTTTCCCTTTCTGCAACAAGATGGCGCACCCGCAAAACCTATCAGGTTATGCGTCATTTTAAAGAGCAAAAAAATTCTCTTTCTAACAAAGTAGAATGAAGTTATAGGTTGTATTTAAAAAAATAGAAGTTTATGTAATAACTTAAAAAACAATAAGTTTATAAAAATTCAAACATCACCATTGGAATCTATTCAAAAAAATTCCTTAATAACGTAAAAACCATTTTTACCAAACTAGACTAATAAAAAAATTATAACGTATTTTCGAAAATGGCGAAAATTGAGCTTTCATCAATTGCAAGAAAACAAAAGACGATAGCAGATTTCTGTTTCCGGCAATGAATTCAACTCGAGAAATTACATCGGCATCGACTTTTTGATTTTTAATAGTCCTAATAGTTTAGGAGTTTCCCATTTAAAACACCCAAATTAGGCCACCCTGTACATTGTAGATTTATTTTATATATTTTACTGATATGTTGGGTTTAACTGTAGCCATTCAACTGACCGCTATTTTTGCTTACACTTCTTCAAGTATACTATTTATTATTATAATTATTATTATTTCAAGTTATATTTTATTTGTTTTTGGCGGCAGGATTTAAATAGCATCTTTTACTTAGTGACATCCATTAGACTTTGTGCGGATGACGCGTTGACATTCCTTTGACATGCGAAGAAAATGAGTTTTTTTTCATAGGAATCTACCACGGATTTGAAAAACCAGATACATAATTCTGATATTCTTTTAGTGGATTACATAACGGTCTGTCACCAGTCAAATTTCACACATTTTGGACCAAAAATGTAATTTGCCAAATACAACAAAATATTTAGAAGAGTTTAATCAGTTTTGCCTGATTTTGTCATAAAATTTAATTTCTTAAAAAACATGTAAACTTTCATTTTTAGACACTTTAAGTCATTTTTAACCAATTTTTGCCCTAACTTCGATAGTTTTTTCAAAAACTCTAAATTTGCATTTTTTGCAGTTACTGTACTGTTCTAATTCCATGGCCGAGTTTTTTTTTTACTTAAATTTTCATTATAATTTTTCATAAACTATATGTGAATGAAAACTGAACTGAACTGAACTGGTTCAACGCCAGACTAAAATTTAAAATGGAAATAGAAAAGAAGAAATCTATATCTTTCTTTGATTTAATGATTGTTCGTTGCACAGACGGGTTTTTAAAAACCAATTGAAACATGAAACCTTCAGATTCAGCCCTTTTTGGTTAATTACCTATCACTCCACATCTTAAAAAAATTGCTGAAAGTAAAAAATTTACTTGAACTAACGAACTAAAAACTCCAATTTGTTAAAACTAAGTAGTACACAATTTACAATTATTACCCACCATTTCGTATCAATGAAATTATAAATGAATATATACACACATTTCTAAACTAATTAAATGGTTTCTAACTGATTTTTGGCTCTAATTCTCACTTTTTAGAAAAACGCAAAACTTGCATTTTGACACGTTTTCAGTCAAATTTCACTTATTTTGGACAACAAATTTTAACCAAATACAACAAATTAGAAGATATGATTAATATCCATATTTATAGTCATAACTTGAGTATGAGCATGTGCTCAATCAAAAAAGTTTGTAGTAAATCCATATATTTCAAATGGAAACTAAATGTCAATGCCAGACTTGAGGCTTACTTGGAGTCAGGTCATGACTATAAATATGGGCACAGATCAGATCAGACCTGATTTTGTCATAAAATTGAATTTCTTCAAAAACATATGAAAACTTACATTTTTGGACGCTTTGAGACATTTTTTACAAATTTTTGCTCTAATTTTAATCTATTTTTTTCAAAAACTCTAAATTTGCAGTTTTTGTAGTTTTAAGTAGTTTCTGATTTTTGGCCCTAATTCTTACCTGACTTTTTCGAAAACCTTTCGAAAAATTCAATCAATTTAGCAATCAATATTGATGGTTTGCCTCTGTTTAAGTGTAAAATTTGGTCCAGTGAGAGCGGAGTAGTGTGTGAGCTACCAATTCAAACGATAGGAAGGTGAGAGCGAGCGCGAGACAGGAACAGGTTAGAGGTGTTCGAGAGCTTCCGTTTCCTCTTGGAGGTCATGTTTTCTCGTGATTTTCTTTTGTCTTGTTTATTATTAATTCTGTTTTTGAACACGAACCTTTTTAAAAGAAAAACTCGTAATTTCTGTCAATAAGTAACTCAACGTTAGTTGTATTTGACTGGTCCTTCGCAGCGAACTTTCTCAGAACGACACGAATTGCACGTCCACGTAACAGCCTCTAAGCAAAAGCTCTGGCAGTCAGTTTTGTCTACATTTATATTGTGTAAAGTCAATAAAACAGTAGAAAATCAGGTTTTTTGATAGGAATCTACCACGGATTTGAAAAACCAGATAATTCTGATGTTCTTTTAGTGGATTTTTTAACGGACTCAACAGTTAAATATCCGAATTTATTTATTGAAATTTCTGTAGATTTTCATGTTTAAATGTTGATATGAAATGTTCCAGTAAAGTCCTTATTTTCGATCTTGTTTTTGTCCCTTGTTTTAGAATAAAATATCCAACGTTTTACTATCCATGCCCTAAATCTTCAATAGATGACAACTTTAATCGAACTATGTCTTTTCTTGATTGCAATAGTGTAGTAAAATGTACTGATTGCTCATTTAGAGCAAGAACTCAACCTGAGCATCATCAAAAGAAACAAAAATAATTGATTGAAAAATTTCCTAATTTTGCTAGCACAAGACTATGAGATACAGAATTTTTGTGTTTTTTTTTTTAATAGTGGTACTATATTCTATTTCAAAGATAGCTTATCCCAATCAAAGTGTATAATTAATTTTAACCATTAATATAGCAGAACTAAAAAAAGCCAATGTCAAGTTCCGTATTTTCATGGACGTCCAATGGATGTCTACTGAATGTTCAGGTTAGTTGGATTGGATGTACAATGATGTTAGTTGGATGTACTGGAACATTTAATGGATGTACATAATGGAAGTCCATTGGATGTTGGATAGGGCGACAAATTGAACATACAATGGATATGGATGGTGGTTGTCCAATGGATATTCATTGGATATCATTGAGGATATCCATGTCCACAACTGTATGTCCATTGAATATCCAGTGGCTATCAATTTGCTATGTGGAAACTTTTTAATATAATTAAGATATCTACTGCGAACCATTTTACTTAGCCTTTTGTAACACCTATGATTACACTAAAAGAGTTCAGTTGGCAATAGTTTCAGTAAATATAGAAATAGTGCCTAATTAACTATATTAAAATTTCAAATTCTAATTTTTTATATGTAAGACCAAAAATATTTTCGTGATTATTTTTGAAAAAAACATTAAAAAAATCTCATATTTTCACCTTATTAAATTCAACTTCACTTTTGAATTCGTTTTCTAATATTATAATTAGCTCGGCCGCGATGGTAAATTATTGTAATCTCAATTGTAATTCATGACTTTACACGCTGTTATGATATTTTTTCACTGTTTGTAGAAAAATAGATGAAATTAGGTCCCTGGATTAAGCCAAAAAAAAAAAACTCATAATCTCAATAATTAAAAATGTAGAGGAGTTTAGGTAGATTGAGTTGTTTGTTTGAGGATTTATTTTTTCCATTGACGCTAATAAGATAAAATTATAAAAAAAGAAAAATTGGAAATATATTTCAGGTTATTTCAAGAAAAATAAGTCTTTTCTTTTTCGAATAACACTTACGGTAGATCTCTAAAGTAAGTACATCCCTGGTTCAACCATTCGAATAATGATATGTAGGTACCATTTTTACATATTTTTTAACTCGGGCTAAACATGGGATTTAGGGTGTTTTAACCAACTACGGAAAAATCTATACGGCCAAGGCAAGATTACAGACTCTTTCCCAAAATTTTCAAATCTTAACTGGCATACATCTGTTTTAAGTAGCCTCGCAGATACCAGATATCGCATACGTATTTTGAGTCGTTTAAGGGTAGAGAATTTGGGAGCGTTAGATTGTCTGACTAGATGTATATACACAATGGTAGCAGTACTCATTAAATATACTACTCATTATAGTACTCTAGTATAGTACTCATTAAATAGGCATTGAATTTTATCGAAGGGACAAGAAAACGTTATATAAGCGGATAAAGATAAACTAAAAATAAAAAATACTGTGTCCAATACAGCATCAACAGTATGGGCATAGGGCAAGCCAAACATGAGTACTGAAAGCACGTGTTACGAAACTTACCGTATATCCAATATCCATTATACCGATTTGAGGAAGGCCGGGCGTTAAAAATGTTGAACTAAGTAAAAACTTTGAAACGATTTAAAAACTTTCCACCTTTCACTTCACATCACTTTTTCAAACTGTCAAGCCGAATGCCGACGAGCGACTGTTTGTAGCTTTATTCCAACGTTGCCATTTTCAGATATCTGTCATACGCCGATGTCCCTGCAGGGTTGCCAGGTCTACCGATGTTGTAAATCACTCCATCGCACACTATCGGGTGATAGGTAAAGTCTTAATTTTACAACTTGGACCCTTCACCTTTTTTTTCTTGCTTCGTTTATCATATGTAAAATGGATGAAAGGAAAAATAAAGTAATTAAAGGCAGGTCTTAAATAAATGTCTGTACCTTTTACCTGATCGATTATTGTCAAAAGATAGAATACGTCAAACATGTTTTTCAAAAGTTTTAACTCGAAAAAACTTTGAAAACCATACTATTATGGCTCCACAACGTTACAATCAGCACGCACAGCAATTAACTCTAAATAACGTTTTGGCTTTCTTGGAGATGGAGAAGATTCAACTAACAGATCGTGTTCCTATTGATTGTGGGTACGTGTTGCAAACAGCCTCAAATGCGTTGAAAAATAAGAAAACTACGTTGAAATGAATGAAAAAACGTGGTGTTTAGATGGACAAGGATTATTTCGCTAACAAGTCTATGAAGCAAAAAGTAAATAAAACCAAAATAACTGATTTTATCAAGAACAAAATTGGAGACATTTTTTACCGTATGTTAGCATGAAATGAATATGTTACTATTGCAAACTAAATGGAAAAAATCTAACAATCTTGCGATGATTTGTGGTTAATGTTTCTTTTATTGTATTTAGTAATATCTAAAAAAAATTATATTTAGGCGTCGTTATATAGTGGTGGACGCCGGCAATGAACACGGCTTGCTTAAAGGGACCAGTTTAATTTTTAAAAAGGTTCCAAGAAGGGTGATTACGATGATTCTATGAGCAGAGTCAATTTCGAAAAATGGTTTAAAACCCGGTGAGTTCCAAACTTACCTCCAAGATCTTTAATGTGTATTATGGATAACGCTTCTCACCACTCCGGCCTTTATGAGGGAATTCCAAACAAATCCTGACCAAAATATAAATTAATTGACTGGCTATGAAAGACGAAATTTGGGCTATTCGTTACCACAAAAGAAATTTGAATTGGACGAATATGTGAAACCTTCTGGAGATAAAATACTACGTTTGTCACCTTACCATTGTCAGTATAACGCTATAGAAATGTGGTCGCAATGTGAAAGGATTTATGATCAACAAATTTAACATTCAAACGGGACTGTAGAGAAAGTGCTGGTTACGTGAAGCAATGTTGTAGGACACGTCACAGCAGGGGACAATTGGAAAAAATATGTTGAGCATGTGAACAAAATCATCAAGGATGGAAGGCAATGAAAACTATTGTCTACTCGGAGGTTGCTCAGCTTATAATTTTGCCAGGGGCCCATTCCAATGATTCCGATACCGAGTTTAATACTGCGGAGGATGGCTCGGAAGAAGAAGATATTTAGCAGAGAGTATTTCACTTACCTTAGTAACTATTTAGCAATCTCAATTATCTCTACTTTAATAACTAATTCGTCAAGGACTTACTAAATTATGATCATTGCAATCATAACTTACATGTCTCAAATTTTGTTCTTCATAAAATCGGTTATATTGGTTCTATTTAATTTTTGCTTTATAGCTTTGTTATCCAAATAGGTATTCTGTCCGATTTAATATCACGTTTTTTTAATTAATTTTAATGTAGCTTTTTCCCAATTTTCAAGGCTTTGGGAGCTAATTGTATAACACGTTTCCCACCTCTAAGGACCTAATTGAATTAGTTTGTAAAATATATATATGGTTGTAAGTCTAGTTTAAATATAAATATAAATCATTTTATTGAATTATAAATAGAGAGTCCGTTACACACATTAACTTCATAATTATTCAGGTTAGTATAATATTCACGCCAATAAACCCGGTAGGGTTGCCTGAGCCGAGTTTATTAAGAATGTTATACTATAAATTAAGTAAAGGTGTGCATATACTTTTACTTAATTAATTAGCTAAGATTTTTCCCCGATTCAAGAGGAAATTAGAAAGCTCATGCGTTATGCGCATGACCGCAAAAGATGGCTTTTTACATTATTATATTATGTAAGTAGGTAATTTTGATCATCCATTATTCTGAGACCACAAAGACACTAAAAAGTGGCAATCCTTTGTTTCTTTTTCAATTTACTTTCTTACGTAGATACTTATCATATATAATTCTAATAGAATCTTACCCATCCTAAAGTTCATACCCCTATCTAAAACATTACTTTTGTAAATCAAAGAGAAAAATGTTTAGAGTTTTTATTTCGAATTTTAGAATTGACAAAAAATAGGTATTTGCTACGCAAGTTTAATAGTTGATTGTGTTTGAGGCCTTATATTTGGCAGCTTTCGTGTAATGTTGGTTATATCGTGTTACGATAATAGGTATATCATACCTATTATAATAACTCTGAGACGTACGTAATTTTCATACCTTTTGACGTCAGGCCCAAGTTGTAAAATTACGACTTTATACGGGGGTGGCCCAGAACGCATCCGTACGAAACAGGTATACCGGGGTCGATAGGCACCTAGTTGATAAAAGTAACGTTTGAATTTACTTCAGGACTGGTTTTTGAAACGTTCAACAAGAATCACTTATGGGAATAAATAAAACAAAAAAACTTTGGTAACAACAAAATAATACATATATTATTACCTATTACCTTATAGGCTCTTTAAGACACCGAAAAAAAGGTACACTATTAACATAATACTCTCTTGTCAATGGAAATCCGACAACACATTTAACCCCTATCACAAATCAAATTCCAAGTACATCATTAGATAAAATACGAGCCCCGATAATTCTCAAACTAATAATTCAAGCCCATCAGCTAGCCTTTCAGTGTCTTCCTTTAAAACCGAGGTTTTATTGGGTACCGTTTGTATTACACTTTATGACAAGTATAAAAGACCTATCGGTCGCTCGGTTCTTAATGGACCCAGGTAGTCAAACATCATTTGTGACTGAAAATTTGGTTAAAATGCTTAAGTATACTCCTTCTAAGAAATCCCTGCAAATATCAGGTATCTCACAGAATTGCTCTGTCTCTAACGAAATGATAGATATTGAATTTCATTCTAATTTAAACTTGTCTCATATTAAGTTTAAGACTTCATGTGCAGTTCTTAAAAATATAACATGTCAACACCCCCAAGTCTCAATTAATCGTCAACTGTTCGCACATTCCTATTTCCATTCAATTGGCAGATCCTGCATTTGATAAACTTGCTCCTATTGATATTCTTCTTGGTGCCGACGTATACTTTAATATTATAATTGACGGCCCAAGTAGCACTGTATGACCAAATCGCATTAATGGCCAAAAGTTAGTCATAAAGTAGTAAAAATAGCCAGGATTTGATATCAAAAAAATTAGCCATAAGAGCGCATTTATGGCCAAGATTTGATCAAAAAGTAGCATTTTTCGTGATGGCAATAACTTAGCCAAAAGTTTTGGTAAGCGTTACATTTTCTTGCCTGCCTAAAACTTCCGAATATTTACTAGATAAAATATCTATTTTATTGCAGTAAATTTGTGGCTTTTCTGACCAAAACTTGTGTTAGCCAAAATGTCTACAAAATTAGCAAATAATAGCTAATTTATAAGGCCACAGAATATTGACATAAGATAGCATAAAGTAGCCAATTTAACTCTTTTTGTTACTTCGTTGAGTGCCACTAGGGGGCGTAAAATAAACGACGGCCGATTTTGTTCGTCACTAATTGGTTTTTATGGCGGAACGGCTGCATTAGCCTCTTCACGATCGTTTTAGCCTGATGAATATCTGGAACAACCCAGCGGCCGTGATTTTTAGACTGTTAAATTTTCTAATTTAGCAGCTATTTGTAAAGTAATAAAATATACATATGCAACTATTGAATATTTCATACTTTTATCGTTAATTTAAAGCATTTTGATACATTGAGTCGTCGAAGGGAGTGTTTTCGGAAAAGTTTAAACAAAATCAGAAAAAATTTGTTCAAGGCCAATTATTTTTTATTCTTAATGTAAAATATAGGTTGCAAAATATAGGTTGCAAAAAACAAAATTACCTTTAAATATGAAAAGCTAGCAACATTTTTTAGTCATAAAAGCGATTTTTAAGCACCCAAACTTTAGCGATTACATCTATAAAATCTAGCATTCATTGCTAAAATATGGCCAAAATACTGGCCTAAATATATTGGTCAAAAAAGCGTAATAGTGACGAAATAAAAGTTCCCCATTTTCGCCAAGGGGTCGTAATAATTTCGTAATAGATTGGCTTTTTTGGCAGCTTTTTTTAACCAAATGGCCACCGATTTTAGCAAGGATTACGAAACGATCGCCAAATTATGGCTTAGAATGCTACTTGGGGGTATAATTCATTTAGGGCATTTGCAAAACTCTTATCTTGGTTATATTGTTGCTGGAAGATTAAACTATAATTATGATGTTCATTCTCATCTTAGCATGTCCAGTAAAAATTTGCATTGTTCTCAAACTGAACTAACCTCATTTCACAACTCAACAACTAAATTAAACGATCTAATAAAATCTTTTTGGGAAATCGAGAATGTCGATCCTTACACTGCTACTAACACAAATTTGAATCCCGAAGAAGAAAGAGCAGACGAAATATTTCAATCAACCACTAAAATTCTCCCCGATGGAAGATTCCAAGTAGTCTCCCATTAAAAAAATATCTGTGAAGAATCACGTTTAGGAGATACATTTGCTCAAGCAAAGCGAAGATTTCTCAATCTGGAAAAACATCATAATCTTTACAACCAATACAAACACTTTATTTCTGAATATATTGAAATGGGTCACGCTAATTATATCCTACTCACGTTACATTCTGAAAACCGCGAACCCAGGTATTTTTTACCGCATCATTGTGTTATTCGCAATGACAGTGTTACTACTAAATTGCGAGTAGTGTTTGATGCATGTATGAAAAGTTCAACAGGAGTATCGTTGAATAATCTCATGCATAAAGGTTATACCGTTCAACCAGAATTGTTTGATATTCTAATAAGTTTCAGAAATTATCGTTATGTCGACATTGAAAAAATTTTTAGGCAGATTCGCGTCGATCCTAATCAAAGATTCCTTCAAAACATTCTATGGCGTGATTCCCCTGATGAGCCTTTAAAGCGTATCGAATTAACCACGATCACATATGGGACAAACTCTGCTCCCTTTTTGAGCACAAGATGTCTCAAAGAAATAACCTTAAGAAGTCAGGTCAGTCCAATATTCTCTTGCTGCTAAAGCAATATTAAACTCGTGTTATGTAGATGACATTTTATTCGGTACTGATAGTTTAGAAACACTTATGAATGCTTACCACCAATTAACTGACTGCCTTAACTCTGCACGTATCAATTTACATAAATGGAATTCTAATGCTCCCAACTTTATTCGTAGAATGTCTCAACATATATCAAAATCCAAATATGTTTTAATTCCTAAAAACTCATTTAACAAGGTATTAGGTTTAAGCTGGAATCCAACTTTACATCATCTTGGCATTTTTATGTCAAAATTCACTCTTAAACAAACATATACTAAGAGAGAAATTTTATCAACTATAGCTTCTTTATATGATCCGATTGGTCTAATTAATCCCACTGTAGTCTCAGCTAAGCTCGTAATGCAAGACATATGGAAAGAAAAGTCCAGTTGGTATGACAATGTGTCCTCGAAGATTTGTCAAAGATGGCAACTATTTCTGAATAATCTTACTTCTTTGATTAGCCTTACAATTCCTCGCTATGTCTTTCGGATTCACAAAGTGAAGCAGATCCAAATCCACGGATTTTGCGACGCAAGCGTGGCAGCATACGGAGCGTGCTTGTATATCAGAACTGCCTATGCTGATAACAATATTTCTTGTAACTTGCTAACCTCCGAAAGTCAAGTGGCACCTTTAAAAGTGATATCCCTTCCAAAACTTGAACTAATGGGCGCAGTTTTACTATCAGATCTTATGTGTAGAGTCATATCAGTGGTACATAATACACTCCCAAGTATAGCCTCAATAAGTTTATGGTCCGATTCAAAAATCGTTCTTGCCTGGCTACAATCCGCCCTTTCTCGCAAACAGTGTATCTCACATTCAGCAAATTACTTCGAATGCTGATTGGAGACATGTAGGTACAGTAGAAAACCCTGATGATATTATCTCTAGAGGATCGTCACCTACGGATTTAATTCAATCTGACCTATGGTGGCATGGTCCACAGTTTCTTTGTGATATTAATTTATTAATTTCGATAACTATAAGTTAAAGGGTAAAATAACGGATCTCCCTGAAGAAAGAAAAACTAGTGTACTTGCTTCCCAACAAACTCATAGTTATTTACATCAACATTTTTCTAAGTTTAACTTGTCCGGCCATCAGTTGAAGCCGAAGCCAGACATAATTTTGATTTACGTATTGCAATTTACAAGCACGGCTCGAGTTCCATTTCTTAATGCCTATCGACGCATATTTATATTTAACTGAAAGAGATCTGTTGGCGTGGCGTGAGAGCTGTCAATATTTGAATACTTCGTTGGACCTTCCTAAGTGAAATAAAAGAACTTTCACGCGTCATAAATACTTAAAATGTTTATGTGATTTTCGTTAAAAGCAGAGAGGGAGGCGCTGTTTTGGTCTTTATTGCCGTCGTTTTACTTACCCTAATTTTGCATTGTTTTGAATTGAAAGTCTTAACGTAGTTTACTTCTTAAGTTAATTCGTTCTATTAATGCAGAAAGCAAAGTTCGAACTTTGTTGCTAGAGGCAACACTCTGATTTACATATAAATAGGATTTAATACTTTTAGGTTTTTATAACTAAACCCTTATAGGTAAGTGGCGCCATCTGACGATGGCAGGTGCTTCCACTAGGGCACAGTATAAGCATTGTTTTATGTTATTGATTTTTGATCCAATTTGTTGAGATGTGGTTTTGATTTTTGGGTTGTGGGACCAGGGGTGTTATTCAAAATTTTGTATAACACCCCTGATCCCACAACCCAAAAATCAAAGCTACAATGTGTTTTATGTTTTTTGAAGAAAATTATATAAACCTCTCTTTGTTTTTTAATGTGTGTGACAAATAATAGGTACTCAGTAAAATATTATTACAAATTTATTTAATAAAATAAGGTACTTAATAGTAGTTATCAATTTATAGGCCAATTTATAAAACTAATTATTTGCTCTTAATAGTATCACCAGGACGATAAAATAACAAATAGGGCACTCTAGTTCCCTGAGGTTTTAGTACTTGATCTTCTTGTATCTGGAACGAAAAACTCTTTAATACCCGAGAACAGGCCTGAAATTACGTCACTTACCGGCTTAACAGATGCATCGTCATATCTTAACCAACTGGTATACCCAACGTGGAAGGCGTCTGTCACGTAGTGTCCCTTGGTGGCCTCTTTGCCATCGTGGTACACCACAGCGAATAGTTTGTATTGTTTCTCTTTTGCGTTGGCCGTTTTGAGACCAGACAACAGTTCTGAAAAGAAATATCGTTCTCAGTTACCACTTGTAAATAATGACGTAAGTGCAATGGTACAGGGTGTCCCAATAAAAGCGGCTGTGAAGCTATTCATCGCAGGACTTCGAAAGAAAAGATTGACAGTAAATATTGCCCAAGAGAAATTGCTTGGAAATATGTTTCATAGGCAAATTTAGGATTTATACGAAATGTGTTGAAACAGTCGTGGTGAAACGCCCCTTATCCTATTATCTTATCTTATCCTATCATATTTCCATTTTTTTTTCTTGTTTCTCAGTGAAAAGTGAGAAATGAGACTCAAGTAGCTACTATTAAAAAAAAAATAAAAAAAGCCTTGAAAATCGAGAACATATAAACTTTACAAGCATCAAAAGACTTACTGCCTTCAATTTTCAAGTCAATGGGAAACTCCAGCGCTTTAACGATCTTCCTACAGCCGTTCAGTTTGAAATCGAAACATTTCAGGTGCAGGATCAGGATCACCGGCAGTTCGTCTAACGTCACCTGTTGCCAGGCCTCGACTTCCTCGTTTGTCTTCGACGAAGTCAGTCCTTCCAGTTGGTATTTTGTAGTCAGCGCTTCGAGCGCCTCTTTGACAGTCTTAACTTTCTGCAAAAAAAAAACATCCAGAAATGTCAATTTCAGCTGCAAGAGCAGGAGTATCTAACTCACCTCAATGTTTAAGGGTAAAGTAAGGAAGGGCTGAGTGTTCTCTGTCGCGAGACCACCAGTCCTACTTATCCTGGATTTGAGAGAGCCGCCGAAAATGTCCGTGATCGGCGTTCGATCAAATTCAGTTTTTCTCAGCACCGAACCCTTGTTCTTGTTTCTCATCACCTAAAACAAGACAATAAAAACACCGCTTCCACGTGTTTTCCAATTTTCAGTTACCTGCCACGTTTCGTCGTCGTCTTCTGTCGAGTTTTTTGTAGGGGCGTCATCCTCTGAGGGCACCACCAATTTCATCAACTGAAAAATATAAGCTAAAAAACTAAAACCGAGAGCTTTTTCTACGAAACGATACCTCTAACATCTCGTCACTCAACTGGTTCAACAAACATCCTAAAAACTCTTCGGCGTCCTCCTGTCGGCCTTCCATGAGGTTCGTCTGCAGCCCGTGCAGTACTTTATAAATCCACGAGGGCTCAAAGGGTATATCCGTATTGACCAAGGCCCCCTGATCCCTTTTCTGGTCCCTTTTTCCTCCATCCGATCGACGGTTGTTTGCCCGCATATTCGCGGGGAGGTGCTTGTATTCCCTTACAAACTTACACCTAATAAGAGTAGTCACAGTTAGTCCGGCAATTAGTCTCAGATGATTGAAAATTTTATTGTTTTATTACTGGGATATTCTTTTTGACGTTTGCTCTTGGTTTTGACCCTTCCAATGGCTAACAGCAATCGTTAATACAATTAAAAAAACACTGAACAATTATTGCTTTTGGTCGTGAAAAAAAAACTAGACTGTCGGGGTCTGTCACACCAACAATAAACTGTCAACCAAAAATGTAAAATGTATTTTAGTAAGGGGTGACCATGTGAAAACGTCATCTAGTTGGCTGTGAGATGTCAACAGACAGACAAAACTCCATTTACTTTGATTATGTCATCCTTTTCTGTCAAAAATTCACAGCCTTCTAGATGACTTTTTTTCTAATGAACACGGGGTATTATACGTACATTCCCTCTATAAATGAAGTCGGTTTCCTTTTGGCATTCGACGCCATATTCTCGGCTAAGCCGCTCAACAAATTGTACATGGGGGGGCAAGCAATCAACGCCTGCAGGATCGAGTTCATATAGCAATAGTTGCTCTGATTGATTAGGCCTCGTGGCTGGAGACTAATTGTTCTGCCGTCTACTGTGTACTTCTTTAAGAACTCTGGAAAGTAGTTCATTATATATTTTTTTGTAATATCCAAATAAAGTATTGTAATTTATGAAAGAAGGCGTTGTAGAAAGTTGTTTAGATACACTCAGAGATGGTCATTGTTCAGTCTACCTCAATTTCTACCAGATTTGATGATAGTGTTAGTTCAGTAAGTGAAGTATTTAATCAGTCAGTTTTTGGCAGTTTTACACTAATAGAAAAAACAGTTGGATTTGCTCCGATCGGCCTACTGGTTCAAAAGTTATAGACGATCAAAGTTTCCTCTGATCAATTTCCAAATTTTTCATAAAATTTTATTCAGTTTTGCTTGTAGTGAGACCGCTTCTATACCCAATAAACGTAAAAAAACAAGGAATAGAAGTGAAATTAGTCTCAAAACCAGGTTTAAAAAAAATAAATTCACAATGATCAATAGACAAAACATGCAAGACAATAGTCTGAAATGATTCCTTTTCACCACACGATATAACAAAAACACTTACCTCCCATTCTAAAACACTCCGGGTCGGTAAAGTGGTTTCTTCTAGGATTATTTATAGGACAACTCTTGTTATTCACAGATTCTTTAGTCACAGCCTCAGGAAAATCAGGCTTTGACACCCAAATTACTTGCTCACTGCCAGGTGATCCGTCCTTTGCAGAAAACAAACTCGCCCACGATTTCCGAGCGCCCCACACATTCTCCTGCTTCGGGGTCGTTTCTACGTCTACTATTGCTGCTGGTTCTGGAGATGCGACTTTCGCGCTCTCATGCATGTTTTTTACAATTGGACTGGCGCACACTGCGGCTTCCTTAACCACAGGGACTGATTGCGGTTCGACTTCTGTTTGCTGTTGGTTTTTAGGAGTGAAAGCAGGGGTGTCTGCCGACAATAAGGGTGATACTGGGGCCCTCTTGGGGGGAACCTCTTGACGTGGCTCAGCGGCGCTGACTATTGGGATATCTCCGTTGCTCACTATAGCTGGTGCAACTGAGTTCTCAGCAGGAGAAGGGGTTTCGGCATAGACCTGCGCATTTTGCTGATAAAATGTTCCACTGTCCATGGCTGTAGTGGCATGTGGGGCAAAAATGGGCTGTGATGGAGGAACTCCATAAAATACTGCCGTTTTCGGGGGATAAGAAGTGGAAATATACTGAGAATATACAGGAGAATTTGCAGATGATTCAGGGTGAGAGGGCGGGCTGTGGGCCAAATTTCCATAATTAGGAGACATGTGAACGGGAACGTTAGCAATGGTAGTCACTACAGCAGGAGGGGCATAATACTGCGGAACTGGGCTATAGTATTGACTATTCAATGGGGGGTTACTTGGAGTTGCACCATTTAGACTGCCAGTGGATGGGACTGTTACGAGACTATTTAAAACAGCCACATCAGGTGATTTGGACTTCAACGGCACCACTAACCCATTTTCAGGGTTAACAATTGTGATTGGGGCACGATGGGACTTTGCTACATAGTTTTGAGGTTCGGCGTTGTGCGAGTTGAGACCTAAAAATGTTTCCAACATAATAAATAAAATCTACATTTAGAATGCAAATAGTACCTTCTGCCTGATTGCTGCTGGACCTCGCAGATCCTACAAACCATGGAAACTTGACAGCGGGTCGCAGTGGTTGTAAGGATGTTAGAACTCTATTTCTGTCATACTCGTCGACGTCAGTGAGGTCCAAACACTCCAAACGGAACTGCAAAATTAAACAATAAATTATTTTCTAAAATACATTATGATTATGGTGTAAAATCATATGAATGGCCAGGGAGATATCATGTGTAGTAAAATCATATGAATGGTCTTCTCTTCTCAACTTTGTACTTAAATTGTGTCTCCATAGCTTTGATAAAGGATTAAACTGAGAAAGAAATCAGTAAATTTTGGTGTACACACATTGGGAATTTAGTGGCATTTAAAGGAATTTAAGGTGAATTAAGTATATGGATTTTATGAAGAATTTTTTCCTTTACTTCAACATTCGGCAGTAAATATCCATAAAAGTAAAATTATTAGTTAATTTTGTTGTGTGTCAATTCACGGAAAACATCCCAACACTAGGAGGAATTAGACAGGGTGACAGTCCAAGTCCCTTTTTGTTTAATCTTCTCATAGATAAAATTACAAATAACGTAACAGATCTTAACTTCGGATACAGACTGGGCAACAAAAGAATTGGTATGCTGTGTTACGCCGATGATGCAGCAATTATTGCCCAATCAGAAAACGACCTGGAGAGACCGCCAACTCAATATGAACATTCCCGTCAACAAAACCAAATGTATGACAATAGCGAAAGATCCGCTCAGCTGTAAGCTAGTGGTGGAAGACAATTCCATGGAACAGGTGATGCAATTCAGATACCTGAGCATACACATATCAAGTTAAAGACCTGAGGATTTATTTTTTCTTGATTACTTGAGTTTTGCTTTTGTGTTTTGCCCTTCTAGAGCAAAACACAAAAGCCTACATACTGAATATGCCAAACTTAAACTGCAGCTTAATTACACTCAAAACACCTCACAAATGAACGATTTTTTTGAGGCAAAATAATATTTTTTACAAGTTTTATAACAAATATGAAATGATGTATACCTAAACTAAACCCATTCATAACAATTCTCAGTTGACAGTTCTTCCAGAGAATTCAGTATTTTTTAAGTATTCGAAGCTGTAAGCAAACAAAATATGCTTGAAAATGGTTACTAGAAATTTTTTTAACACTGCCTAAGACAAAAATTTTACTGCTGAAAGCTAGATGTGCTACTAGTATCATCATTTAGAATAGTTAGAGATGGCAAATAGAGAGGTGGATAGGCTAAAATTGGAGGAAATCAGATTAACAAAGCATCTGCACTATCCGGATGCCTATGAGATATAGTCTGGTCAAACCCGTACATGCGCAAATATAGCATCTACTTATATCAGACCGATCATGATGTACGGTACAGAAGTCCATGAAGACACCAACAACAAGAAACACAAGCTAAGGGTTACCGAAATGAAAACACTGAGCACAATAGCGGGGAAAACAACAAGAGACAGAGTAAAAAACACAGAGATCAGAGAACAATGCGGAATTCAAGATATTGTGAGGTGGGGAAGGCAACGAAAGAGGCAGTGGTACAACCAGGTAAGACAGATGGACGAGAACAGACTTCTGAAAATAGTCCTAGAAAACAACCCGCCTGGTTCAAGACCTGCCGCGAGGCCACCTAAAAGATGGAAAAATAGGTGGCAATCCACCGCTCAGGAAAAGATGATAACAGATCAACAGACCTCCAAGAAGTAGAAGAAGAAGAATTTTTTTGTGCACACATCAGGAGTTTAGTGGAATTTTCTAGTATTTAGTAGAATTTAAGGAGGTCTAGCTCGGAATTTAAGGTGGAATATATGGGATTTTGGTATACACATTTTATGAACTGATGTCCTTCTTGGTCTAAACTAAATGGAAAGTTGGCAAGTTAAAACTAATATTCTTTTTTTAAATTAATGAACAAAACTTAAAAATTGTATTAGGGGTCTAAATTCCAGCAGATATTTGTAAAAGAGAGAATTTCATATACAGGGTGTATTTTTTAAGATGGGCCATAGGAATTTCTATGCAATAAAGTTCGATGTTTTTTTTAAATGAGCCATAGCAAATTTTATAGTAAAATAACCTGAAAGGTAGACCATTATTGAGTATGCTGGTATTTTTCTATTGACATTTATTGTTTGACATGACGAGTTGTTATTGAACTTGGGCAAAAATGTACACATTAGAAGAAAAGAAATTTATGTTTTCGCTATACTCCTCTGTGTCGAGTAGCATTCCTAAAAAGGGATATTAAAAGAATACCAAGGCTCTTCATTCTGCAAAATTCATGTCAGACAGCAGCGTCAATTTAAAAACACCACCCACCATTCTCAATAATGGTCTACCTTTCAGGTTACTTTGTTGTAGTATTCGCTATGGCTCATTTAAAAAAAAAAAACGTCGAACTCCATTGCATGGAAATTCCTATGGCCCATCTTAAAAAAAACACCCTGTATTTATTAATAGGGTTAAAAACGTTCTACTGTATTCCCATCTCCAGTCGCCATCTTTCTCTGTTTCATAAGAATGTGCATTCCTGATTTCCTACAATTTTAGTCTATCCACCTCTCGCCTAGAGAAGTCTATTTGCCATCTCTAACTATTCTAAATGATTATACTGGTAGCATATCTAGCCTTCAGCAGTAAAATTTTTGTTTTAGGCACTGTTAAAAAAAATTTGTAGTAACCATTTTCAAGCATATTTTAATTGCTAACAGCTGCGAACACTAAAAAAACACTGAATTCTCTGGAAGAACTGTCAACTGAGAATTGTTATGAATGGGTTTATCATTCATTTATGAGGTGTTTTGAGTGTAATTAAGCTGCAGTATAAGTTTAGCCTATTCAGTATGTAGGCTTTTGTGTTTTGCCCTTCTAGGGCTAAAACTCAAGTAACCAAGAAAAAATAAATATTTTAGGCTTTGAGTTACTACCAAAAGTGCAGATTTATTATCTGTGAGGTTTGAGGAATATAGACTATTTCCACCAAACGCTCAAATAACTAAGTAAATGAAATCAATGTTTTTCTAATAGTTTGGGTGAAATTTTCATGCACCAAAGTATGACTACCAACAAAATGCACAATTTTGTTGGTAGCACCATTGTCTATATACAGGGTGATTCACGGTGATGGTACTTTAGACGTATCTGGCGAACGGCTTCACATATTTATTTCAAGTTTTGTGTGTGGCCACAAATGCGTCCAAACTCTATTTCTAAAATATTTTCGCCTTTGCGCTGTTGCCGGTTCAGCTGAAAAAGAGTACCAACGTTCGTTTTTTAAATGGATCACCATTTATTAAAAGTTATTTTCGGATTCCTCATAGATTTCTTTATGATACCACTTTAACATTCCTATACCTATTTGACACTGTTTCGCAGATATTTAATAATTTAATGTTTTCATATCGAAGAATAGTAGTATTCCACTTTAATTCAACATTAGTGGCTCGGGTATCTAATTAGAGTTACTGGTTGTAAAATTCTGATAGAACAGATATTTTAACACCTGTGACACCGTTCATATATTCAATGTCTTTGAATTTGGTTTTCTTTGTGTAAAATTTACTGATTAACTTGTTGTTTCTGCACATGGAGAGAGATAATAAATATTCTAGTGCCGTTATTATGAATTTATTTATAATCCATGGATAATGTAACAAGATCAACCGAACATGCAGGAAATTCAACGAAACTTATCCAGAGCTACTACCTATCAATAAAAGGAAATTTAACTATTACAACACATTACATTTAACCAAAACAATTATAAGGAAATCACTCATTATAACAAAATCTGAAATAATTTAAACGGTACAATCAATATTGATAGGTAGTAGCTCTGGATAAGTTTCGTTGTATCTTGCATGTTCGGTTGATAATCTTGTTACATTATTCATGGATTATGAATGAATTCATAATAACGGCACTGGAATAATTATTATCTCTCTCCATGTGCAGAAACAACCAGTTAATCAGTAAATTTTACACAAAGAAAACCAAATTCAAAGACACTGAATATATGACAACGGTGTGGCAGATGTTACAATATCTGTTCTATCAGAATTTTACAACCAGTAACTTCAATTAGATACCCGAGCAACTAATGTTGAATTAAAATGGAATACGGAAATGCTCATTTGAGAAATATATGCTTATAATTCAAAAACTGTTAAATTTAGGTATGACAAATTATACACCGATTTGTTCTAAATTGAATGACCTTCCTCTACGAAGAACAATTCACAGGTGGTTGTATTTAAAAAAAACAAACTTTTGACAATTTTTCTTTTCTGAGGAATGAAAGTTAATTGTGACCAGCCCTCTAGGTTTTCGTCAGTAACTGCCCATATGCTAGTCATCCACATGGTTCTGGCTAACGAACTCCCCGCACTCATATCATTAAATCTTTCGGGTCGTAAGATTTTAATTATTATTCCGAGTTCCATTTTTGAATACGAAAACATGAAATTATTAAATATCTGCGAAATGGTGTGAGATAGGTATAGGAATGTTAAAGTGGTATCATAAAGAAATCTAGGAGGAATCCGAAAATAACTTTTAATACATAGTAATCCAATTAAAAAACGAAAGTTAGTACTTTTTTCAGCTGAACCGGCAAAAACGCAAAGGTGAAAATATTTTAGAAATAAAGTTGGGACGCATTTGTGGCCATACACAAAACTTGAAATAAATATGTGAAGCCGTTTTCCAGATACGTCTAAGGTACCATCACCGTGAATCACCCTGTATACCTAGTCAGACATTTCAAATGATTTAATTTTTCCAAGGCTTTTATTTAGCTAAAACTATGATAGATGTCGCTCGAAGATTGAACCCCAGAATATTTCAAACATTTTAGAAGTGAAGAAATTTTATTGCAGCCCCATCTACCTGCCTGTTGTGTCTGTGTGATAAGATAAGTAAACATGATTTGCCGTCCTCGACGCTGCCGTGGCGTTTTTTCTTGATTTGTCTTTAAGGAATCATATATGTGGATTAGTTTCCTTTCGACAGTACAGGACCGTATTTTGACTCTCTGTTAACGTTTAAGGTCTAACATGTACTGTGTTGTTATACTCCATGCACAGGGGAGCGCATTTAAAACTTTTTCACCGACACGTTTCTCCGAAGGAAACTGATAAAACGATAATTCGGGATTTAAAGAATTGAATTAATTTGGAATTTTTACAGTTTCCGTATGACCAGACACTAATTTTTTCTCTTAATCAACTGAACAGAACACGTATACTGAATTTTTATTTTTAGCCCTATAAGCCCACTGCATTTTGTGATATTTTGTTATTCTTTAATGGTTTAAAACTTTATTGATATTCATGGCAACAAAAAACCAAAAATGAGTAAGGCTCATGGTCACGCTTGAATTCAACCAACAATATACCTACATTGTTATTGTTACTGATGTGAACGATAATATTGTGGCAGGTTAACGCACATAGCATCCAATGGATATTCGATATCCATTGTGTATCCAATGGATATCCCAAATAGGATAACGTTTTTAGAAGTCCTTTAGATATTCATGCAGCTTCCAAAAGCGAATATAAAATTACGTAAGCGGAATTGCCTCTATGGTG
Source organism: Taphrorychus bicolor (assembly GCA_951812265.1). Taxonomy (NCBI): domain Eukaryota; kingdom Metazoa; phylum Arthropoda; class Insecta; order Coleoptera; family Curculionidae; genus Taphrorychus; species Taphrorychus bicolor. Next base: position 115,969 of record OX638304.1, read on the forward strand.
GATGTCTAATTGACATCTTATGAATATCCAGGGCTGGACAATGTATAATAGGTGTAATTAACCGATTTATTAAGTTTTTATACTTGAGAATTTAAATCAAAAATCTTGAATTTCTTACATCAGCTAGAAGTGCTTATTCAATTAATTCAATTTGCCATGTACAGGGTGGCCTAATCATGGGAAACTCTTAAACCAATAGGAATATTAAAAATCAAAAAGTCGATGCCGAGGTACTTTCTCGAGCTGAATTCATTGCCGCAAACAGAAATCTGCTATCGTCTTTTGTTTTATTGCAATTGATAAAAGCTCAATTTTCCCCATTTTCGAAAATACCTTATAATTTTTTTATTAACCTAGTTTGGTAAAAATGGTTTTTACATTATTAAGGCACTTTTTTGAATAGATTCCAATGGTGATTTTTGAATTTTTATAAACTTATTGTTTTTTGAGTTATTACATAAACTTCTATATTTTTAAATACAACCTATAACTTCTTTCTACTCTGTTGGAAAGAGATTTTTTTCTCCTTAAAATGACGTATAACATGATAGGTTTTGCTTTAAACTTATATGCTTTTTTTGATAAAAACTTCTTTTTGTAGTAGTAGGCCATGACGCGATGACGTTCCGATGCCGATGTCGCGGCCATCTTGTTGGGCAGCTGTCACTGCCGATATTCCGCGGTTGGAGAAACTTAATAATCTCGTAACTAGCGTAGACAGTTCAATAACGTTCATTAAGTTTTACCCTTGTAAGGACGTAACGAGAAAATGTCATTTCAATCTTTCGAAAAATTCGACATCTAATGGTATTTCCCCATGTCCGGATATGGCGTATAGTGCGGATTCACAGTGTTGCCGTAGTGCACACTGCATTCCATCTTTTTTGATATATGCATCGTTCTACCCGGACCTCTAAAATCATATGGCAAATGTCAAGGATTTCGATATAGTAACTGTCGTTTTTTCCACTACCACATCCAACTACATATATCACTTTAATGAGAATGCAGAAATTTGGCAACACTTAGGAAGAAACTTCAATTTCAACCAAGCAGACCACAGCGTCAAATCCGCAATATACGCCATATCCGCACATGGGGACGTACCATTTAGTATTATATTCAAAATAATTATATTGCATCTGAGTCTTACTGGAATCGTTTTCCTGAGAGGACAACAATTTTCCCTTTCTGCAACAAGATGGCGCACCCGCAAAACCTATCAGGTTATGTGTCATTTTAAAGAGAAAAAAATTCTCTTTCTAACAAAGTAGAATGAAGTTATAGGTTGTATTTAAAAAAATAGAAGTTTATGTAATAACTTAAAAAACAATAAGTTTATAAAAATTCAAACATCACCATTGGAATCTATTCAAAAAAATTCCTTAATAACGTAAAAACCATTTTTACCAAACTAGACTAATAAAAAAATTATAACGTATTTTCGAAAATGGCGAAAATTGAGCTTTCATCAAATGCAAGAAAACAAAAGACGATAGCAGATTTCTGTTTCCGGCAATGACTTCAACTCGAGAAATTACCTCGGCATCGACTTTTTGATTTTTAATAGTCCTAATAGTTTAGGAGTTTCCCATTTAAAACACCCAAATTAGGCCACCCTGTACATTGTAGATTTATTTTATATATTTTACTGATATGTTGGGTTTAACTCCAGCCATTCAACTGACCGCTATTTTTGCTTACACTTCTTCAAGTATACTATTTATTATTATAATTATTATTATTTCAAGTTATATTTTATTTGTTTTTGGCGGCAGGATTTAAATAGCATCTTTTACTTAGTGACATCCATTAGACTTTGTGCGAATGACGCGTTGACATTCCTTTGACATGCGACGACTGACAATAAATACAGAAGAGTAACAAACCATGTGGATCATTTTTAACTAATTTTGGCACTAATTCTAACTTGAATTTTTCCAAAGGCTTCAAAATTGCATTTTTAAAACCTTTAACTCATTTTTAATCGATCATTGTCCTAATTTTAACGCAAAATGTTCGAAAAACACAAAATTTGTATTTTGAGTTGTCTTCACATTTCACTCAGTTTTGTCCACTTTAATGTTTAAGTCAATAAAACAGTAGAAAATGAGTTTTTTTTCATAGGAATCGACCGCGGATTTGAAAAACCAGATACATAATTCTGATATTCTTTTAGTGGATTACATAACGGTCTGTCACCAGTCAAATTTCACACATTTTTGACCAAAAATGTAATTTGCCAAAAACAACAAAATATTTAGAAGAGTTTAATCAGTTTTGCCTGATTTTGTCATAAAATTTAATTTCTTAAAAAACATGTAAACTTTCATTTTTAGACACTTTAAGTCATTTTTAACCAATTTTTGCCCTAACTTCAACAGTTTTTTCAAAAACTCTAAATTTGCATTTTTTGCAGTTACTGTACTGTTCTAATTCCATGGCCGAGGTTTTTTTTTTGCTTAAATTTTCATTATAATTTTTCATAAACTATATTTGAATGAAAACTGAACTAAACTGAACTGGTTCAACGCCAGACTAAAATTTAAAATGGAAATAGAAAAGAAGAAATCTATATCTTTCTTTGATTTAATGATTGTTCGTTGCACAGACGGGTTTTTAAAAACCAATTGAAACATGAAACCTTCAGATTCAGCCCTTTTTGGTTAATTACCTATCACTCCACATCTTAAAAAAATTGCTGAAAGTAAAAAATTTACTTGAACTAACGAACTAAAAACTCCAATTTGTTAAAACTAAGTAGTACACAATTTACAATTATTACCCACCATTTCGTATCAATGAAATTATAAATGATTATATACACACATTTCTAAACTAATTAAATGGTTTCTAACTGATTTTTGGCTCTAATTCTCACTTTTTAGAAAAACGCAAAACTTGCATTTTGACACGTTTTCAGTCAAATTTCACTTATTTTGGACAACAAATTTTAACCAAATACAACAAATTAGAAGATATGATTAATATCCATATTTATAGTCATAACTTGAGTATGAGCATGTGCTCAATCAAAAAAGTTTGTAGTAAATCCATATATTTCAAATGGAAACTAAATGTCAATGCCAGACTTGAGGCTTACTTGGAGTCAGGTCATGACTATAAATATGGGCACAGATCAGATCAGACCTGATTTTGTCATAAAATTGAATTTCTTCAAAAACATATGAAAACTTACATTTTTGGACGCTTTGAGACATTTTTTACAAATTTTTGCTCTAATTTTAATCTATTTTTTTCAAAAACTCTAAATTTGCAGTTTTTGTAGTTTTAAGTAGTTTCTGATTTTTGGCCCTAATTCTTACCTGACTTTTTCGAAAACCTTTCGAAAAATTCAATCAATTTAGCAATCAATATTGATGGTTTGCCTCTGTTTAAGTGTAAAATTTGGTCCAGTGAGAGCGGAGTAGTGTGTGAGCTACCAATTCAAACGATAGGAAGGTGAGAGCGAGCGCGAGACAGGAACAGGTTAGAGGTGTTCGAGAGCTTCCGTTTCCTCTTGGAGGTCATGTTTTCTCGTGATTTTCTTTTGTCTTGTTTATTATTAATTCTGTTTTTGAACACGAACCTTTTTAAAAGAAAAACTCGTAATTTCTGTCAATAAGTAACTCAACGTTAGTTGTATTTGACTGGTCCTTCGCAGCGAACTTTCTCAGAACGACACGAATTGCACGTCCACGTAACAGCCTCTAAGCAAAAGCTCTGGCAGTCAGTTTTGTCTACATTTATATTGTGTAAAGTCAATAAAACAGTAGAAAATCAGGTTTTTTGATAGGAATCTACCACGGATTTGAAAAACCAGATAATTCTGATGTTCTTTTAGTGGATTTTTTAACGGACTCAACAGTTAAATATCCGAATTTATTTATTGAAATTTCTGTAGATTTTCATGTTTAAATGTTGATATGAAATGTTCCAGTAAAGTCCTTATTTTCGATCTTGTTTTTGTCCCTTGTTTTAGAATAAAATATCCAACGTTTTACTATCCATGCCCTAAATCTTCAATAGATGACAACTTTAATCGAACTATGTCTTTTCTTGATTGCAATAGTGTAGTAAAATGTACTGATTGCTCATTTAGAGCAAGAACTCAACCTGAGCATCATCAAAAGAAACAAAAATAATTGATTGAAAAATTTCCTAATTTTGCTAGCACAAGACTATGAGATACAGAATTTTTGTGTTTTTTTTTTTAATAGTGGTACTATATTCTATTTCAAAGATAGCTTATCCCAATCAAAGTGTATAATTAATTTTAACCATTAATATAGCAGAACTAAAAAAAGCCAATGTCAAGTTCCGTATTTTCATGGACGTCCAATGGATGTCTACTGAATGTTCAGGTTAGTTGGATTGGATGTACAATGATGTTAGTTGGATGTACTGGAACATTTAATGGATGTACATAATGGAAGTCCATTGGATGTTGGATAGGGCGACAAATTGAACATACAATGGATATGGATGGTGGTTGTCCAATGGATATTCATTGGATATCATTGAGGATATCCATGTCCACAACTGTATGTCCATTGAATATCCAGTGGCTATCAATTTGCTATGTGGAAACTTTTTAATATAATTAAGATATCTACTGCGAACCATTTTACTTAGCCTTTTGTAACACCTATGATTACACTAAAAGAGTTCAGTTGGCAATAGTTTCAGTAAATATAGAAATAGTGCCTAATTAACTATATTAAAATTTCAAATTCTAATTTTTTATATGTAAGACCAAAAATATTTTCGTGATTATTTTTGAAAAAAACATTAAAAAAATCTCATATTTTCACCTTATTAAATTCAACTTCACTTTTGAATTCGTTTTCTAATATTATAATTAGCTCGGCCGCGATGGTAAATTATTGTAATCTCAATTGTAATTCATGACTTTACACGCTGTTATGATATTTTTTCACTGTTTGTAGAAAAATAGATGAAATTAGGTCCCTGGATTAAGCCAAAAAAAAAAAACTCATAATCTCAATAATTAAAAATGTAGAGGAGTTTAGGTAGATTGAGTTGTTTGTTTGAGGATTTATTTTTTCCATTGACGCTAATAAGATAAAATTATAAAAAAAGAAAAATTGGAAATATATTTCAGGTTATTTCAAGAAAAATAAGTCTTTTCTTTTTCGAATAACACTTACGGTAGATCTCTAAAGTAAGTACATCCCTGGTTCAACCATTCGAATAATGATATGTAGGTACCATTTTTACATATTTTTTAACTCGGGCTAAACATGGGATTTAGGGTGTTTTAACCAACTACGGAAAAATCTATACGGCCAAGGCAAGATTACAGACTCTTTCCCAAAATTTTCAAATCTTAACTGGCATACATCTGTTTTAAGTAGCCTCGCAGATACCAGATATCGCATACGTATTTTGAGTCGTTTAAGGGTAGAGAATTTGGGAGCGTTAGATTGTCTGACTAGATGTATATACACAATGGTAGCAGTACTCATTAAATATACTACTCATTATAGTACTCTAGTATAGTACTCATTAAATAGGCATTGAATTTTATCGAAGGGACAAGAAAACGTTATATAAGCGGATAAAGATAAACTAAAAATAAAAAATACTGTGTCCAATACAGCATCAACAGTATGGGCATAGGGCAAGCCAAACATGAGTACTGAAAGCACGTGTTACGAAACTTACCGTATATCCAATATCCATTATACCGATTTGAGGAAGGCCGGGCGTTAAAAATGTTGAACTAAGTAAAAACTTTGAAACGATTTAAAAACTTTCCACCTTTCACTTCACATCACTTTTTCAAACTGTCAAGCCGAATGCCGACGAGCGACTGTTTGTAGCTTTATTCCAACGTTGCCATTTTCAGATATCTGTCATACGCCGATGTCCCTGCAGGGTTGCCAGGTCTACCGATGTTGTAAATCACTCCATCGCACACTATCGGGTGATAGGTAAAGTCTTAATTTTACAACTTGGACCCTTCACCTTTTTTTTCTTGCTTCGTTTATCATATGTAAAATGGATGAAAGGAAAAATAAAGTAATTAAAGGCAGGTCTTAAATAAATGTCTGTACCTTTTACCTGATCGATTATTGTCAAAAGATAGAATACGTCAAACATGTTTTTCAAAAGTTTTAACTCGAAAAAACTTTGAAAACCATACTATTATGGCTCCACAACGTTACAATCAGCACGCACAGCAATTAACTCTAAATAACGTTTTGGCTTTCTTGGAGATGGAGAAGATTCAACTAACAGATCGTGTTCCTATTGATTGTGGGTACGTGTTGCAAACAGCCTCAAATGCGTTGAAAAATAAGAAAACTACGTTGAAATGAATGAAAAAACGTGGTGTTTAGATGGACAAGGATTATTTCGCTAACAAGTCTATGAAGCAAAAAGTAAATAAAACCAAAATAACTGATTTTATCAAGAACAAAATTGGAGACATTTTTTACCGTATGTTAGCATGAAATGAATATGTTACTATTGCAAACTAAATGGAAAAAATCTAACAATCTTGCGATGATTTGTGGTTAATGTTTCTTTTATTGTATTTAGTAATATCTAAAAAAAATTATATTTAGGCGTCGTTATATAGTGGTGGACGCCGGCAATGAACACGGCTTGCTTAAAGGGACCAGTTTAATTTTTAAAAAGGTTCCAAGAAGGGTGATTACGATGATTCTATGAGCAGAGTCAATTTCGAAAAATGGTTTAAAACCCGGTGAGTTCCAAACTTACCTCCAAGATCTTTAATGTGTATTATGGATAACGCTTCTCACCACTCCGGCCTTTATGAGGGAATTCCAAACAAATCCTGACCAAAATATAAATTAATTGACTGGCTATGAAAGACGAAATTTGGGCTATTCGTTACCACAAAAGAAATTTGAATTGGACGAATATGTGAAACCTTCTGGAGATAAAATACTACGTTTGTCACCTTACCATTGTCAGTATAACGCTATAGAAATGTGGTCGCAATGTGAAAGGATTTATGATCAACAAATTTAACATTCAAACGGGACTGTAGAGAAAGTGCTGGTTACGTGAAGCAATGTTGTAGGACACGTCACAGCAGGGGACAATTGGAAAAAATATGTTGAGCATGTGAACAAAATCATCAAGGATGGAAGGCAATGAAAACTATTGTCTACTCGGAGGTTGCTCAGCTTATAATTTTGCCAGGGGCCCATTCCAATGATTCCGATACCGAGTTTAATACTGCGGAGGATGGCTCGGAAGAAGAAGATATTTAGCAGAGAGTATTTCACTTACCTTAGTAACTATTTAGCAATCTCAATTATCTCTACTTTAATAACTAATTCGTCAAGGACTTACTAAATTATGATCATTGCAATCATAACTTACATGTCTCAAATTTTGTTCTTCATAAAATCGGTTATATTGGTTCTATTTAATTTTTGCTTTATAGCTTTGTTATCCAAATAGGTATTCTGTCCGATTTAATATCACGTTTTTTTAATTAATTTTAATGTAGCTTTTTCCCAATTTTCAAGGCTTTGGGAGCTAATTGTATAACACGTTTCCCACCTCTAAGGACCTAATTGAATTAGTTTGTAAAATATATATATGGTTGTAAGTCTAGTTTAAATATAAATATAAATCATTTTATTGAATTATAAATAGAGAGTCCGTTACACACATTAACTTCATAATTATTCAGGTTAGTATAATATTCACGCCAATAAACCCGGTAGGGTTGCCTGAGCCGAGTTTATTAAGAATGTTATACTATAAATTAAGTAAAGGTGTGCATATACTTTTACTTAATTAATTAGCTAAGATTTTTCCCCGATTCAAGAGGAAATTAGAAAGCTCATGCGTTATGCGCATGACCGCAAAAGATGGCTTTTTACATTATTATATTATGTAAGTAGGTAATTTTGATCATCCATTATTCTGAGACCACAAAGACACTAAAAAGTGGCAATCCTTTGTTTCTTTTTCAATTTACTTTCTTACGTAGATACTTATCATATATAATTCTAATAGAATCTTACCCATCCTAAAGTTCATACCCCTATCTAAAACATTACTTTTGTAAATCAAAGAGAAAAATGTTTAGAGTTTTTATTTCGAATTTTAGAATTGACAAAAAATAGGTATTTGCTACGCAAGTTTAATAGTTGATTGTGTTTGAGGCCTTATATTTGGCAGCTTTCGTGTAATGTTGGTTATATCGTGTTACGATAATAGGTATATCATACCTATTATAATAACTCTGAGACGTACGTAATTTTCATACCTTTTGACGTCAGGCCCAAGTTGTAAAATTACGACTTTATACGGGGGTGGCCCAGAACGCATCCGTACGAAACAGGTATACCGGGGTCGATAGGCACCTAGTTGATAAAAGTAACGTTTGAATTTACTTCAGGACTGGTTTTTGAAACGTTCAACAAGAATCACTTATGGGAATAAATAAAACAAAAAAACTTTGGTAACAACAAAATAATACATATATTATTACCTATTACCTTATAGGCTCTTTAAGACACCGAAAAAAAGGTACACTATTAACATAATACTCTCTTGTCAATGGAAATCCGACAACACATTTAACCCCTATCACAAATCAAATTCCAAGTACATCATTAGATAAAATACGAGCCCCGATAATTCTCAAACTAATAATTCAAGCCCATCAGCTAGCCTTTCAGTGTCTTCCTTTAAAACCGAGGTTTTATTGGGTACCGTTTGTATTACACTTTATGACAAGTATAAAAGACCTATCGGTCGCTCGGTTCTTAATGGACCCAGGTAGTCAAACATCATTTGTGACTGAAAATTTGGTTAAAATGCTTAAGTATACTCCTTCTAAGAAATCCCTGCAAATATCAGGTATCTCACAGAATTGCTCTGTCTCTAACGAAATGATAGATATTGAATTTCATTCTAATTTAAACTTGTCTCATATTAAGTTTAAGACTTCATGTGCAGTTCTTAAAAATATAACATGTCAACACCCCCAAGTCTCAATTAATCGTCAACTGTTCGCACATTCCTATTTCCATTCAATTGGCAGATCCTGCATTTGATAAACTTGCTCCTATTGATATTCTTCTTGGTGCCGACGTATACTTTAATATTATAATTGACGGCCCAAGTAGCACTGTATGACCAAATCGCATTAATGGCCAAAAGTTAGTCATAAAGTAGTAAAAATAGCCAGGATTTGATATCAAAAAAATTAGCCATAAGAGCGCATTTATGGCCAAGATTTGATCAAAAAGTAGCATTTTTCGTGATGGCAATAACTTAGCCAAAAGTTTTGGTAAGCGTTACATTTTCTTGCCTGCCTAAAACTTCCGAATATTTACTAGATAAAATATCTATTTTATTGCAGTAAATTTGTGGCTTTTCTGACCAAAACTTGTGTTAGCCAAAATGTCTACAAAATTAGCAAATAATAGCTAATTTATAAGGCCACAGAATATTGACATAAGATAGCATAAAGTAGCCAATTTAACTCTTTTTGTTACTTCGTTGAGTGCCACTAGGGGGCGTAAAATAAACGACGGCCGATTTTGTTCGTCACTAATTGGTTTTTATGGCGGAACGGCTGCATTAGCCTCTTCACGATCGTTTTAGCCTGATGAATATCTGGAACAACCCAGCGGCCGTGATTTTTAGACTGTTAAATTTTCTAATTTAGCAGCTATTTGTAAAGTAATAAAATATACATATGCAACTATTGAATATTTCATACTTTTATCGTTAATTTAAAGCATTTTGATACATTGAGTCGTCGAAGGGAGTGTTTTCGGAAAAGTTTAAACAAAATCAGAAAAAATTTGTTCAAGGCCAATTATTTTTTATTCTTAATGTAAAATATAGGTTGCAAAATATAGGTTGCAAAAAACAAAATTACCTTTAAATATGAAAAGCTAGCAACATTTTTTAGTCATAAAAGCGATTTTTAAGCACCCAAACTTTAGCGATTACATCTATAAAATCTAGCATTCATTGCTAAAATATGGCCAAAATACTGGCCTAAATATATTGGTCAAAAAAGCGTAATAGTGACGAAATAAAAGTTCCCCATTTTCGCCAAGGGGTCGTAATAATTTCGTAATAGATTGGCTTTTTTGGCAGCTTTTTTTAACCAAATGGCCACCGATTTTAGCAAGGATTACGAAACGATCGCCAAATTATGGCTTAGAATGCTACTTGGGGGTATAATTCATTTAGGGCATTTGCAAAACTCTTATCTTGGTTATATTGTTGCTGGAAGATTAAACTATAATTATGATGTTCATTCTCATCTTAGCATGTCCAGTAAAAATTTGCATTGTTCTCAAACTGAACTAACCTCATTTCACAACTCAACAACTAAATTAAACGATCTAATAAAATCTTTTTGGGAAATCGAGAATGTCGATCCTTACACTGCTACTAACACAAATTTGAATCCCGAAGAAGAAAGAGCAGACGAAATATTTCAATCAACCACTAAAATTCTCCCCGATGGAAGATTCCAAGTAGTCTCCCATTAAAAAAATATCTGTGAAGAATCACGTTTAGGAGATACATTTGCTCAAGCAAAGCGAAGATTTCTCAATCTGGAAAAACATCATAATCTTTACAACCAATACAAACACTTTATTTCTGAATATATTGAAATGGGTCACGCTAATTATATCCTACTCACGTTACATTCTGAAAACCGCGAACCCAGGTATTTTTTACCGCATCATTGTGTTATTCGCAATGACAGTGTTACTACTAAATTGCGAGTAGTGTTTGATGCATGTATGAAAAGTTCAACAGGAGTATCGTTGAATAATCTCATGCATAAAGGTTATACCGTTCAACCAGAATTGTTTGATATTCTAATAAGTTTCAGAAATTATCGTTATGTCGACATTGAAAAAATTTTTAGGCAGATTCGCGTCGATCCTAATCAAAGATTCCTTCAAAACATTCTATGGCGTGATTCCCCTGATGAGCCTTTAAAGCGTATCGAATTAACCACGATCACATATGGGACAAACTCTGCTCCCTTTTTGAGCACAAGATGTCTCAAAGAAATAACCTTAAGAAGTCAGGTCAGTCCAATATTCTCTTGCTGCTAAAGCAATATTAAACTCGTGTTATGTAGATGACATTTTATTCGGTACTGATAGTTTAGAAACACTTATGAATGCTTACCACCAATTAACTGACTGCCTTAACTCTGCACGTATCAATTTACATAAATGGAATTCTAATGCTCCCAACTTTATTCGTAGAATGTCTCAACATATATCAAAATCCAAATATGTTTTAATTCCTAAAAACTCATTTAACAAGGTATTAGGTTTAAGCTGGAATCCAACTTTACATCATCTTGGCATTTTTATGTCAAAATTCACTCTTAAACAAACATATACTAAGAGAGAAATTTTATCAACTATAGCTTCTTTATATGATCCGATTGGTCTAATTAATCCCACTGTAGTCTCAGCTAAGCTCGTAATGCAAGACATATGGAAAGAAAAGTCCAGTTGGTATGACAATGTGTCCTCGAAGATTTGTGAAAGATGGCAACTATTTCTGAATAATCTTACTTCTTTGATTAGCCTTACAATTCCTCGCTATGTCTTTCGGATTCACAAAGTGAAGCAGATCCAAATCCACGGATTTTGCGACGCAAGCGTGGCAGCATACGGAGCGTGCTTGTATATCAGAACTGCCTATGCTGATAACAATATTTCTTGTAACTTGCTAACCTCCGAAAGTCAAGTGGCACCTTTAAAAATGATATCCCTTCCAAAACTTGAACTAATGGGCGCAGTTTTACTATCAGATCTTATGTGTAGAGTCATATCAGTGGTACATAATACACTCCCAAGTATAGCCTCAATAAGTTTATGGTCCGATTCAAAAATCGTTCTTGCCTGGCTACAATCCGCCCTTTCTCGCAAACAGTGTATCTCACATTCAGCAAATTACTTCGAATGCTGATTGGAGACATGTAGGTACAGTAGAAAACCCTGATGATATTATCTCTAGAGGATCGTCACCTACGGATTTAATTCAATCTGACCTATGGTGGCATGGTCCACAGTTTCTTTGTGATATTAATTTATTAATTTCGATAACTATAAGTTAAAGGGTAAAATAACGGATCTCCCTGAAGAAAGAAAAACTAGTGTACTTGCTTCCCAACAAACTCATAGTTATTTACATCAACATTTTTCTAAGTTTAACTTGTCCGGCCATCAGTTGAAGCCGAAGCCAGACATAATTTTGATTTACGTATTGCAATTTACAAGCACGGCTCGAGTTCCATTTCTTAATGCCTATCGACGCATATTTATATTTAACTGAAAGAGATCTGTTGGCGTAGCGTGAGAGCTGTCAATATTTGAATACTTCGTTGGACCTTCCTAAGTGAAATAAAAGAACTTTCACGCGTCATAAATACTTAAAATGTTTATGTGATTTTCGTTAAAAGCAGAGAGGGAGGCGCTGTTTTGGTCTTTATTGCCGTCGTTTTACTTACCCTAATTTTGCATTGTTTTGAATTGAAAGTCTTAACGTAGTTTACTTCTTAAGTTAATTCGTTCTATTAATGCAGAAAGCAAAGTTCGAACTTTGTTGCTAGAGGCAACACTCTGATTTACATATAAATAGGATTTAATACTTTTAGGTTTTTATAACTAAACCCTTATAGGTAAGTGGCGCCATCTGACGATGGCAGGTGCTTCCACTAGGGCACAGTATAAGCATTGTTTTATGTTATTGATTTTTGATCCAATTTGTTGAGATGTGGTTTTGATTTTTGGGTTGTGGGACCAGGGGTGTTATTCAAAATTTTGTATAACACCCCTGATCCCACAACCCAAAAATCAAAGCTACAATGTGTTTTATGTTTTTTGAAGAAAATTATATAAACCTCTCTTTGTTTTTTAATGTGTGTGACAAATAATAGGTACTCAGTAAAATATTATTACAAATTTATTTAATAAAATAAGGTACTTAATAGTAGTTATCAATTTATAGGCCAATTTATAAAACTAATTATTTGCTCTTAATAGTATCACCAGGACGATAAAATAACAAATAGGGCACTCTAGTTCCCTGAGGTTTTAGTACTTGATCTTCTTGTATCTGGAACGAAAAACTCTTTAATACCCGAGAACAGGCCTGAAATTACGTCACTTACCGGCTTAACAGATGCATCGTCATATCTTAACCAACTGGTATACCCAACGTGGAAGGCGTCTGTCACGTAGTGTCCCTTGGTGGCCTCTTTGCCATCGTGGTACACCACAGCGAATAGTTTGTATTGTTTCTCTTTTGCGTTGGCCGTTTTGAGACCAGACAACAGTTCTGAAAAGAAATATCGTTCTCAGTTACCACTTGTAAATAATGACGTAAGTGCAATGGTACAGGGTGTCCCAATAAAAGCGGCTGTGAAGCTATTCATCGCAGGACTTCGAAAGAAAAGATTGACAGTAAATATTGCCCAAGAGAAATTGCTTGGAAATATGTTTCATAGGCAAATTTAGGATTTATACGAAATGTGTTGAAACAGTCGTGGTGAAACGCCCCTTATCCTATTATCTTATCTTATCCTATCATATTTCCATTTTTTTTCTTGTTTCTCAGTGAAAAGTGAGAAATGAGACTCAAGTAGCTACTATTAAAAAAAAAATAAAAAAAGCCTTGAAAATCGAGAACATATAAACTTTACAAGCATCAAAAGACTTACTGCCTTCAATTTTCAAGTCAATGGGAAACTCCAGCGCTTTAACGATCTTCCTACAGCCGTTCAGTTTGAAATCGAAACATTTCAGGTGCAGGATCAGGATCACCGGCAGTTCGTCTAACGTCACCTGTTGCCAGGCCTCGACTTCCTCGTTTGTCTTCGACGAAGTCAGTCCTTCCAGTTGGTATTTTGTAGTCAGCGCTTCGAGCGCCTCTTTGACAGTCTTAACTTTCTGCAAAAAAAAAACATCCAGAAATGTCAATTTCAGCTGCAAGAGCAGGAGTATCTAACTCACCTCAATGTTTAAGGGTAAAGTAAGGAAGGGCTGAGTGTTCTCTGTCGCGAGACCACCAGTCCTACTTATCCTGGATTTGAGAGAGCCGCCGAAAATGTCCGTGATCGGCGTTCGATCAAATTCAGTTTTTCTCAGCACCGAACCCTTGTTCTTGTTTCTCATCACCTAAAACAAGACAATAAAAACACCGCTTCCACGTGTTTTCCAATTTTCAGTTACCTGCCACGTTTCGTCGTCGTCTTCTGTCGAGTTTTTTGTAGGGGCGTCATCCTCTGAGGGCACCACCAATTTCATCAACTGAAAAATATAAGCTAAAAAACTAAAACCGAGAGCTTTTTCTACGAAACGATACCTCTAACATCTCGTCACTCAACTGGTTCAACAAACATCCTAAAAACTCTTCGGCGTCCTCCTGTCGGCCTTCCATGAGGTTCGTCTGCAGCCCGTGCAGTACTTTATAAATCCACGAGGGCTCAAAGGGTATATCCGTATTGACCAAGGCCCCCTGATCCCTTTTCTGGTCCCTTTTTCCTCCATCCGATCGACGGTTGTTTGCCCGCATATTCGCGGGGAGGTGCTTGTATTCCCTTACAAACTTACACCTAATAAGAGTAGTCACAGTTAGTCCGGCAATTAGTCTCAGATGATTGAAAATTTTATTGTTTTATTACTGGGATATTCTTTTTGACGTTTGCTCTTGGTTTTGACCCTTCCAATGGCTAACAGCAATCGTTAATACAATTAAAAAAACACTGAACAATTATTGCTTTTGGTCGTGAAAAAAAAACTAGACTGTCGGGGTCTGTCACACCAACAATAAACTGTCAACCAAAAATGTAAAATGTATTTTAGTAAGGGGTGACCATGTGAAAACGTCATCTAGTTGGCTGTGAGATGTCAACAGACAGACAAAACTCCATTTACTTTGATTATGTCATCCTTTTCTGTCAAAAATTCACAGCCTTCTAGATGACTTTTTTTCTAATGAACACGGGGTATTATACGTACATTCCCTCTATAAATGAAGTCGGTTTCCTTTTGGCATTCGACGCCATATTCTCGGCTAAGCCGCTCAACAAATTGTACATGGGGGGGCAAGCAATCAACGCCTGCAGGATCGAGTTCATATAGCAATAGTTGCTCTGATTGATTAGGCCTCGTGGCTGGAGACTAATTGTTCTGCCGTCTACTGTGTACTTCTTTAAGAACTCTGGAAAGTAGTTCATTATATATTTTTTTGTAATATCCAAATAAAGTATTGTAATTTATGAAAGAAGGCGTTGTAGAAAGTTGTTTAGATACACTCAGAGATGGTCATTGTTCAGTCTACCTCAATTTCTACCAGATTTGATGATAGTGTTAGTTCAGTAAGTGAAGTATTTAATCAGTCAGTTTTTGGCAGTTTTACACTAATAGAAAAAACAGTTGGATTTGCTCCGATCGGCCTACTGGTTCAAAAGTTATAGACGATCAAAGTTTCCTCTGATCAATTTCCAAATTTTTCATAAAATTTTATTCAGTTTTGCTTGTAGTGAGACCGCTTCTATACCCAATAAACGTAAAAAAACAAGGAATAGAAGTGAAATTAGTCTCAAAACCAGGTTTAAAAAAAATAAATTCACAATGATCAATAGACAAAACATGCAAGACAATAGTCTGAAATGATTCCTTTTCACCACACGATATAACAAAAACACTTACCTCCCATTCTAAAACACTCCGGGTCGGTAAAGTGGTTTCTTCTAGGATTATTTATAGGACAACTCTTGTTATTCACAGATTCTTTAGTCACAGCCTCAGGAAAATCAGGCTTTGACACCCAAATTACTTGCTCACTGCCAGGTGATCCGTCCTTTGCAGAAAACAAACTCGCCCACGATTTCCGAGCGCCCCACACATTCTCCTGCTTCGGGGTCGTTTCTACGTCTACTATTGCTGCTGGTTCTGGAGATGCGACTTTCGCGCTCTCATGCATGTTTTTTACAATTGGACTGGCGCACACTGCGGCTTCCTTAACCACAGGGACTGATTGCGGTTCGACTTCTGTTTGCTGTTGGTTTTTAGGAGTGAAAGCAGGGGTGTCTGCCGACAATAAGGGTGATACTGGGGCCCTCTTGGGGGGAACCTCTTGACGTGGCTCAGCGGCGCTGACTATTGGGATATCTCCGTTGCTCACTATAGCTGGTGCAACTGAGTTCTCAGCAGGAGAAGGGGTTTCGGCATAGACCTGCGCATTTTGCTGATAAAATGTTCCACTGTCCATGGCTGTAGTGGCATGTGGGGCAAAAATGGGCTGTGATGGAGGAACTCCATAAAATACTGCCGTTTTCGGGGGATAAGAAGTGGAAATATACTGAGAATATACAGGAGAATTTGCAGATGATTCAGGGTGAGAGGGCGGGCTGTGGGCCAAATTTCCATAATTAGGAGACATGTGAACGGGAACGTTAGCAATGGTAGTCACTACAGCAGGAGGGGCATAATACTGCGGAACTGGGCTATAGTATTGACTATTCAATGGGGGGTTACTTGGAGTTGCACCATTTAGACTGCCAGTGGATGGGACTGTTACGAGACTATTTAAAACAGCCACATCAGGTGATTTGGACTTCAACGGCACCACTAACCCATTTTCAGGGTTAACAATTGTGATTGGGGCACGATGGGACTTTGCTACATAGTTTTGAGGTTCGGCGTTGTGCGAGTTGAGACCTAAAAATGTTTCCAACATAATAAATAAAATCTACATTTAGAATGCAAATAGTACCTTCTGCCTGATTGCTGCTGGACCTCGCAGATCCTACAAACCATGGAAACTTGACAGCGGGTCGCAGTGGTTGTAAGGATGTTAGAACTCTATTTCTGTCATACTCGTCGACGTCAGTGAGGTCCAAACACTCCAAACGGAACTGCAAAATTAAACAATAAATTATTTTCTAAAATACATTATGATTATGGTGTAAAATCATATGAATGGCCAGGGAGATATCATGTGTAGTAAAATCATATGAATGGTCTTCTCTTCTCAACTTTGTACTTAAATTGTGTCTCCATAGCTTTGATAAAGGATTAAACTGAGAAAGAAATCAGTAAATTTTGGTGTACACACATTGGGAATTTAGTGGCATTTAAAGGAATTTAAGGTGAATTAAGTATATGGATTTTATGAAGAATTTTTTCCTTTACTTCAACATTCGGCAGTAAATATCCATAAAAGTAAAATTATTAGTTAATTTTGTTGTGTGTCAATTCACGGAAAACATCCCAACACTAGGAGGAATTAGACAGGGTGACAGTCCAAGTCCCTTTTTGTTTAATCTTCTCATAGATAAAATTACAAATAACGTAACAGATCTTAACTTCGGATACAGACTGGGCAACAAAAGAATTGGTATGCTGTGTTACGCCGATGATGCAGCAATTATTGCCCAATCAGAAAACGACCTGGAGAGACCGCCAACTCAATATGAACATTCCCGTCAACAAAACCAAATGTATGACAATAGCGAAAGATCCGCTCAGCTGTAAGCTAGTGGTGGAAGACAATTCCATGGAACAGGTGATGCAATTCAGATACCTGAGCATACACATATCAAGTTAAAGACCTGAGGATTTATTTTTTCTTGATTACTTGAGTTTTGCTTTTGTGTTTTGCCCTTCTAGAGCAAAACACAAAAGCCTACATACTGAATATGCCAAACTTAAACTGCAGCTTAATTACACTCAAAACACCTCACAAATGAACGATTTTTTTGAGGCAAAATAATATTTTTTACAAGTTTTATAACAAATATGAAATGATGTATACCTAAACTAAACCCATTCATAACAATTCTCAGTTGACAGTTCTTCCAGAGAATTCAGTATTTTTTAAGTATTCGAAGCTGTAAGCAAACAAAATATGCTTGAAAATGGTTACTAGAAATTTTTTTAACACTGCCTAAGACAAAAATTTTACTGCTGAAAGCTAGATGTGCTACTAGTATCATCATTTAGAATAGTTAGAGATGGCAAATAGAGAGGTGGATAGGCTAAAATTGGAGGAAATCAGATTAACAAAGCATCTGCACTATCCGGATGCCTATGAGATATAGTCTGGTCAAACCCGTACATGCGCAAATATAGCATCTACTTATATCAGACCGATCATGATGTACGGTACAGAAGTCCATGAAGACACCAACAACAAGAAACACAAGCTAAGGGTTACCGAAATGAAAACACTGAGCACAATAGCGGGGAAAACAACAAGAGACAGAGTAAAAAACACAGAGATCAGAGAACAATGCGGAATTCAAGATATTGTGAGGTGGGGAAGGCAACGAAAGAGGCAGTGGTACAACCAGGTAAGACAGATGGACGAGAACAGACTTCTGAAAATAGTCCTAGAAAACAACCCGCCTGGTTCAAGACCTGCCGCGAGGCCACCTAAAAGATGGAAAAATAGGTGGCAATCCACCGCTCAGGAAAAGATGATAACAGATCAACAGACCTCCAAGAAGTAGAAGAAGAAGAATTTTTTTGTGCACACATCAGGAGTTTAGTGGAATTTTCTAGTATTTAGTAGAATTTAAGGAGGTCTAGCTCGGAATTTAAGGTGGAATATATGGGATTTTGGTATACACATTTTATGAACTGATGTCCTTCTTGGTCTAAACTAAATGGAAAGTTGGCAAGTTAAAACTAATATTCTTTTTTTAAATTAATGAACAAAACTTAAAAATTGTATTAGGGGTCTAAATTCCAGCAGATATTTGTAAAAGAGAGAATTTCATATACAGGGTGTATTTTTTAAGATGGGCCATAGGAATTTCTATGCAATAAAGTTCGATGTTTTTTTTAAATGAGCCATAGCAAATTTTATAGTAAAATAACCTGAAAGGTAGACCATTATTGAGTATGCTGGTATTTTTCTATTGACATTTATTGTTTGACATGACGAGTTGTTATTGAACTTGGGCAAAAATGTACACATTAGAAGAAAAGAAATTTATGTTTTCGCTATACTCCTCTGTGTCGAGTAGCATTCCTAAAAAGGGATATTAAAAGAATACCAAGGCTCTTCATTCTGCAAAATTCATGTCAGACAGCAGCGTCAATTTAAAAACACCACCCACCATTCTCAATAATGGTCTACCTTTCAGGTTACTTTGTTGTAGTATTCGCTATGGCTCATTTAAAAAAAAAAAACGTCGAACTCCATTGCATGGAAATTCCTATGGCCCATCTTAAAAAAAACACCCTGTATTTATTAATAGGGTTAAAAACGTTCTACTGTATTCCCATCTCCAGTCGCCATCTTTCTCTGTTTCATAAGAATGTGCATTCCTGATTTCCTACAATTTTAGTCTATCCACCTCTCGCCTAGAGAAGTCTATTTGCCATCTCTAACTATTCTAAATGATTATACTGGTAGCATATCTAGCCTTCAGCAGTAAAATTTTTGTTTTAGGCACTGTTAAAAAAAATTTGTAGTAACCATTTTCAAGCATATTTTAATTGCTAACAGCTGCGAACACTAAAAAAACACTGAATTCTCTGGAAGAACTGTCAACTGAGAATTGTTATGAATGGGTTTATCATTCATTTATGAGGTGTTTTGAGTGTAATTAAGCTGCAGTATAAGTTTAGCCTATTCAGTATGTAGGCTTTTGTGTTTTGCCCTTCTAGGGCTAAAACTCAAGTAACCAAGAAAAAATAAATATTTTAGGCTTTGAGTTACTACCAAAAGTGCAGATTTATTATCTGTGAGGTTTGAGGAATATAGACTATTTCCACCAAACGCTCAAATAACTAAGTAAATGAAATCAATGTTTTTCTAATAGTTTGGGTGAAATTTTCATGCACCAAAGTATGACTACCAACAAAATGCACAATTTTGTTGGTAGCACCATTGTCTATATACAGGGTGATTCACGGTGATGGTACTTTAGACGTATCTGGCGAACGGCTTCACATATTTATTTCAAGTTTTGTGTGTGGCCACAAATGCGTCCAAACTCTATTTCTAAAATATTTTCGCCTTTGCGCTGTTGCCGGTTCAGCTGAAAAAGAGTACCAACGTTCGTTTTTTAAATGGATCACCATTTATTAAAAGTTATTTTCGGATTCCTCATAGATTTCTTTATGATACCACTTTAACATTCCTATACCTATTTGACACTGTTTCGCAGATATTTAATAATTTAATGTTTTCATATCGAAGAATAGTAGTATTCCACTTTAATTCAACATTAGTGGCTCGGGTATCTAATTAGAGTTACTGGTTGTAAAATTCTGATAGAACAGATATTTTAACACCTGTGACACCGTTCATATATTCAATGTCTTTGAATTTGGTTTTCTTTGTGTAAAATTTACTGATTAACTTGTTGTTTCTGCACATGGAGAGAGATAATAAATATTCTAGTGCCGTTATTATGAATTTATTTATAATCCATGGATAATGTAACAAGATCAACCGAACATGCAGGAAATTCAACGAAACTTATCCAGAGCTACTACCTATCAATAAAAGGAAATTTAACTATTACAACACATTACATTTAACCAAAACAATTATAAGGAAATCACTCATTATAACAAAATCTGAAATAATTTAAACGGTACAATCAATATTGATAGGTAGTAGCTCTGGATAAGTTTCGTTGTATCTTGCATGTTCGGTTGATAATCTTGTTACATTATTCATGGATTATGAATGAATTCATAATAACGGCACTGGAATAATTATTATCTCTCTCCATGTGCAGAAACAACCAGTTAATCAGTAAATTTTACACAAAGAAAACCAAATTCAAAGACACTGAATATATGACAACGGTGTGGCAGATGTTACAATATCTGTTCTATCAGAATTTTACAACCAGTAACTTCAATTAGATACCCGAGCAACTAATGTTGAATTAAAATGGAATACGGAAATGCTCATTTGAGAAATATATGCTTATAATTCAAAAACTGTTAAATTTAGGTATGACAAATTATACACCGATTTGTTCTAAATTGAATGACCTTCCTCTACGAAGAACAATTCACAGGTGGTTGTATTTAAAAAAAACAAACTTTTGACAATTTTTCTTTTCTGAGGAATGAAAGTTAATTGTGACCAGCCCTCTAGGTTTTCGTCAGTAACTGCCCATATGCTAGTCATCCACATGGTTCTGGCTAACGAACTCCCCGCACTCATATCATTAAATCTTTCGGGTCGTAAGATTTTAATTATTATTCCGAGTTCCATTTTTGAATACGAAAACATGAAATTATTAAATATCTGCGAAATGGTGTGAGATAGGTATAGGAATGTTAAAGTGGTATCATAAAGAAATCTAGGAGGAATCCGAAAATAACTTTTAATACATAGTAATCCAATTAAAAAACGAAAGTTAGTACTTTTTTCAGCTGAACCGGCAAAAACGCAAAGGTGAAAATATTTTAGAAATAAAGTTGGGACGCATTTGTGGCCATACACAAAACTTGAAATAAATATGTGAAGCCGTTTTCCAGATACGTCTAAGGTACCATCACCGTGAATCACCCTGTATACCTAGTCAGACATTTCAAATGATTTAATTTTTCCAAGGCTTTTATTTAGCTAAAACTATGATAGATGTCGCTCGAAGATTGAACCCCAGAATATTTCAAACATTTTAGAAGTGAAGAAATTTTATTGCAGCCCCATCTACCTGCCTGTTGTGTCTGTGTGATAAGATAAGTAAACATGATTTGCCGTCCTCGACGCTGCCGTGGCGTTTTTTCTTGATTTGTCTTTAAGGAATCATATATGTGGATTAGTTTCCTTTCGACAGTACAGGACCGTATTTTGACTCTCTGTTAACGTTTAAGGTCTAACATGTACTGTGTTGTTATACTCCATGCACAGGGGAGCGCATTTAAAACTTTTTCACCGACACGTTTCTCCGAAGGAAACTGATAAAACGATAATTCGGGATTTAAAGAATTGAATTAATTTGGAATTTTTACAGTTTCCGTATGACCAGACACTAATTTTTTCTCTTAATCAACTGAACAGAACACGTATACTGAATTTTTATTTTTAGCCCTATAAGCCCACTGCATTTTGTGATATTTTGTTATTCTTTAATGGTTTAAAACTTTATTGATATTCATGGCAACAAAAAACCAAAAATGAGTAAGGCTCATGGTCACGCTTGAATTCAACCAACAATATACCTACATTGTTATTGTTACTGATGTGAACGATAATATTGTGGCAGGTTAACGCACATAGCATCCAATGGATATTCGATATCCATTGTGTATCCAATGGATATCCCAAATAGGATAACGTTTTTAGAAGTCCTTTAGATATTCATGCAGCTTCCAAAAGCGAATATAAAATTACGTAAGCGGAATTGCCTCTATGGTGGATGTCTAATTGACATCTTATGAATATCCAGGGCTGGACAATGTATAATAGGTGTAATTAACCGATTTATTAAGTTTTTATACTTGAGAATTTAAATCAAAAATCTTGAATTTCTTACATCAGCTAGAAGTGCTTATTCAATTAATTCAATTTGCCATGTACAGGGTGGCCTAATCATGGGAAACTCTTAAACCAATAGGAATATTAAAAATCAAAAAGTCGATGCCGAGGTACTTTCTCGAGCTGAATTCATTGCCGCAAACAGAAATCTGCTATCGTCTTTTGTTTTATTGCAATTGATAAAAGCTCAATTTTCCCCATTTTCGAAAATACCTTATAATTTTTTTATTAACCTAGTTTGGTAAAAATGGTTTTTACATTATTAAGGCACTTTTTTGAATAGATTCCAATGGTGATTTTTGAATTTTTATAAACTTATTGTTTTTTGAGTTATTACATAAACTTCTATATTTTTAAATACAACCTATAACTTCTTTCTACTCTGTTGGAAAGAGATTTTTTTCTCCTTAAAATGACGTATAACATGATAGGTTTTGCTTTAAACTTATATGCTTTTTTTGATAAAAACTTCTTTTTGTAGTAGTAGGCCATGACGCGATGACGTTCCGATGCCGATGTCGCGGCCATCTTGTTGGGCAGCTGTCACTGCCGATATTCCGCGGTTGGAGAAACTTAATAATCTCGTAACTAGCGTAGACAGTTCAATAACGTTCATTAAGTTTTACCCTTGTAAGGACGTAACGAGAAAATGTCATTTCAATCTTTCGAAAAATTCGACATCTAATGGTATTTCCCCATGTCCGGATATGGCGTATAGTGCGGATTCACAGTGTTGCCGTAGTGCACACTGCATTCCATCTTTTTTGATATATGCATCGTTCTACCCGGACCTCTAAAATCATATGGCAAATGTCAAGGATTTCGATATAGTAACTGTCGTTTTTTCCACTACCACATCCAACTACATATATCACTTTAATGAGAATGCAGAAATTTGGCAACACTTAGGAAGAAACTTCAATTTCAACCAAGCAGACCACAGCGTCAAATCCGCAATATACGCCATATCCGCACATGGGGACGTACCATTTAGTATTATATTCAAAATAATTATATTGCATCTGAGTCTTACTGGAATCGTTTTCCTGAGAGGACAACAATTTTCCCTTTCTGCAACAAGATGGCGCACCCGCAAAACCTATCAGGTTATGTGTCATTTTAAAGAGAAAAAAATTCTCTTTCTAACAAAGTAGAATGAAGTTATAGGTTGTATTTAAAAAAATAGAAGTTTATGTAATAACTTAAAAAACAATAAGTTTATAAAAATTCAAACATCACCATTGGAATCTATTCAAAAAAATTCCTTAATAACGTAAAAACCATTTTTACCAAACTAGACTAATAAAAAAATTATAACGTATTTTCGAAAATGGCGAAAATTGAGCTTTCATCAATTGCAAGAAAACAAAAGACGATAGCAGATTTCTGTTTCCGGCAATGACTTCAACTCGAGAAATTACCTCGGCATCGACTTTTTGATTTTTAATAGTCCTAATAGTTTAGGAGTTTCCCATTTAAAACACCCAAATTAGGCCACCCTGTACATTGTAGATTTATTTTATATATTTTACTGATATGTTGGGTTTAACTCCAGCCATTCAACTGACCGCTATTTTTGCTTACACTTCTTCAAGTATACTATTTATTATTATAATTATTATTATTTCAAGTTATATTTTATTTGTTTTTGGCGGCAGGATTTAAATAGCATCTTTTACTTAGTGACATCCATTAGACTTTGTGCGAATGACGCGTTGACATTCCTTTGACATGCGACGACTGACAATAAATACAGAAGAGTAACAAACCATGTGGATCATTTTTAACTAATTTTGGCACTAATTCTAACTTGAATTTTTCCAAAGGCTTCAAAATTGCATTTTTAAAACCTTTAACTCATTTTTAATCGATCATTGTCCTAATTTTAACGCAAAATGTTCGAAAAACACAAAATTTGTATTTTGAGTTGTCTTCACATTTCACTCAGTTTTGTCCACTTTAATGTTTAAGTCAATAAAACAGTAGAAAATGAGTTTTTTTTCATAGGAATCGACCGCGGATTTGAAAAACCAGATACATAATTCTGATATTCTTTTAGTGGATTACATAACGGTCTGTCACCAGTCAAATTTCACACATTTTTGACCAAAAATGTAATTTGCCAAAAACAACAAAATATTTAGAAGAGTTTAATCAGTTTTGCCTGATTTTGTCATAAAATTTAATTTCTTAAAAAACATGTAAACTTTCATTTTTAGACACTTTAAGTCATTTTTAACCAATTTTTGCCCTAACTTCAACAGTTTTTTCAAAAACTCTAAATTTGCATTTTTTGCAGTTAGTGTACTGTTCTAATTCCATGGCCGAGGTTTTTTTTTTGCTTAAATTTTCATTATAATTTTTCATAAACTATATTTGAATGAAAACTGAACTAAACTGAACTGGTTCAACGCCAGACTAAAATTTAAAATGGAAATAGAAAAGAAGAAATCTATATCTTTCTTTGATTTAATGATTGTTCGTTGCACAGACGGGTTTTTAAAAACCAATTGAAACATGAAACCTTCAGATTCAGCCCTTTTTGGTTAATTACCTATCACTCCACATCTTAAAAAAATTGCTGAAAGTAAAAAATTTACTTGAACTAACGAACTAAAAACTCCAATTTGTTAAAACTAAGTAGTACACAATTTACAATTATTACCCACCATTTCGTATCAATGAAATTATAAATGATTATATACACACATTTCTAAACTAATTAAATGGTTTCTAACTGATTTTTGGCTCTAATTCTCACTTTTTAGAAAAACGCAAAACTTGCATTTTGACACGTTTTCAGTCAAATTTCACTTATTTTGGACAAAAAACTTTACTACCAAATACAACAAATTAGAAGATATGATTAATATCCATATTTATAGTCATAACTTGAGCATGAGCATGTGCTAAATCAAAAAAGTTTGTAGTAAATCCATATATTTCAAATGGAAACTAAATGTCAAAGCCAGACTTGAGGCTTACTTGGAGTCAGGTCATGACTATAAATATGGGCACAGATCAGATCAGACCTGATTTTATCATAAAATTGAATTTCTTCAAAAACATATAAAAACTTACATTTTTGGACGCTTTGAGACATTTTTTACAAATTTTCGCTCTAATTTTAATCTATTTTTTTCAAAAACTCTAAATTTGCAGTTCTTGAAGTTTTAAGTAGTTTCTGATTTTTGGCCCTAATTCTTACCTGACTTTTTCGAAAACCTTTCGAATCTGACTTTCAAAAAAATTCAATCAATTTAGCAATCAATATTGATGGTTTGCCTCTGTTTAAGTGTAAAATTTGGTCCAGTGAGAGCGGAGTAGTGTGTGACCAATTCAAACGATAGGAAGGTGAGAGCGAGTGCGAGACAGGAACAGGTTAGAGGTGTTCGAGAGCTTCCGTTTCCTCTTGGAGGTCATGTTTTCTCGTGATTTTCTTTTGTCTTGTTTATTATTAATTCTGTTTTTGAACACGAACCTTTTTAAAAGAAAAAATTTCTGTCAATAAGTAACTCAACGTTAGTTGTATTTGACTGGTCCTTCGCAGCGAACTTTCTCAGAACGACACGAATTGCACGTCCACGTAACAGCCTCTAAGCAAAAGCTCTGGCAGTCAGTTTTGTCTACATTTATGTTGTGTAAAGTCAATAAAACAGTAGAAAATGAGGTTTTTTGATAGGAATCTACCACGGATTTGAAAAACCAGATAATTCTGATGTTCTTTTAGTGGATTTTTTAACGGACTCAACAGTTAAATATCCGAATTTATTTATTGAAATTTCTGTAGATTTTCATGTTTAAATGTTGATATGAAATGTTCCAGTAAAGTCCTTATTTTCGATCTTGTTTTTGTCCCTTGTTTTAGAATAAAATATCCAAAGTTTTACTATCCATGCCCTAAATCTTCAATAGATGACAACTTTAATCGAACTATGTCTTTTCTTGATTGCAATAGTGTAGTAAAATGTACTGATTGCTCTTTTAGAGCAAGAACTCAACCTGAACATCATCAAAAGAAACAAAAATAATTTGAAAAATTTCCTAATTTTGCTAGCACAAGACTATGAGATACAGAATTTTTGTTTTTTTTTAATAGTGGTACTATATTCTATTTCAAAGATAGCTTATCCCAATCAAAGTGTATAATTGATTTTAACCATTAATATAGCAGAACTAAAAAAAGCCAATGTCAAGTTCCGCATTTTCATGGACGTCCAATGGATGTCTACTGAATGGTCAGGTTAGTTGGATTGGATGTACAATGATGTTAGTTGGATGTACAATGGATATTAGTAGTATTTTTTTGAACATCCAATGGATGTACATAATGGAAGTCCATTGGATGTTGGATAGGGCGACAAATTGAACATACAATGGATATTCATTGGATATCATTGAGGATATCCATGTCCACAACTGTATGTCCATTGAATATCCAGTGGCTATCAATTTGCTATGTGGAAACTTTTTAATATAATTAAGATATCTTCTGCGAACCATTTTACTTAGCCTTTTGTAACACCTATGATTACACTAAAAGAGTTCAGTTGGCAATAGTTTCAGTAAATATAGAAATAGTGCCTAATTAACTATATCAAAATTTCAAATTCTAATTTTTTATATGTAAGACCAAAAATATTTTCGTGATTATTTTTGAAAAAAACATTAAAATAATCTCATATTTTCACCTTATTAAATTCAACTTCACTTTTGAATTCGTTTTCTAATATTATAATTAGCTCGGCCGCGATGGTAAATTATTGTAATCTCAATGGTAATTCATGACTTTACACGCTGTTATGATATTTTTTCACTGTTTGTAGAAAAATAGATGAAATTAGGTCCCTGGATTAAGCCAAAAAAAAAACTCATAATCTCAATAATAAAAATTGTAGAGGAGTTTAGGTAGATTGAGTTGTTTGTTTGAGGATTTATTTTTTCCATTGACGCTAATAAGATAAAATTATAAAAAAAAAGAAAAATTGGAAATATATTTCAGGTTATTTCAAGAAAAATAAGTCTTTTCTTTTTCGAATAACACTTACGGTAGATCTCTAAAGTAAGTACATCCCTGGTTCAACCATTCGAATAATGATATGTAGGTACCATTTTTACATATTTTTTAACTCGGGCTAAACATGGGATTTAGGGTGTTTTAACCAACTACGGAAAAATCTATACGGCCAAGGCAAGATTACCGACTCTTTCCCAAAACTTTCAAATCTTAACTGGCATACATCTGTTTTAAGTAGCCTCGCAGATACCAGATATCGCATACGTATTTTGAGTCGTTTAAGGGTAGAGAATTTGGGAGCGTTAGATTGTCTGACTAGATGTATATGGTGGTAGTACATGTACACAATGGTAGCAGTACTCATTAAATATACTACTCATTATAGTACTCTAGTATAGTACTCATTAAATAGGCATTGAATTTTATCGAAGGGACAAGAAAACGTTATATAAGCGGATAAAGATAAACTAAAAATAACAAATACTGTGTCCAATACAGCATCAACAGTATGGGCATAGGGCAAGCCAAACATGAGTACTGAAAGCACGTGTTACGAAACTTACCGTATATCCAATATCCATTATACCGATTTGAGGAAGGCCGGGCGTTAAAAATGTTGAACTAAGTAAAAACTTTGAAACGATTTAAAAACTTTCCACCTTTCACTTCACATCACTTTTTCAAACTGTCAAGCCGAATGCCGACGAGCGACTGTTTGTAGCTTTATTCCAACGTTGCCATTTTCAGATATCTGTCATACGCCGATGTCCCTGCAGGGTTGCCAGGTCTACCGATGTTGTAAATCACTCCATCGCACACTATCGGGTGGTAGGTAAAGTCTTAACTTTACAACTTGGACCCTTCACCTTTTTTTTCTTGCTTCGTTTATCATATGTAAAATGGATGAAAGGAAAAATAAAGTAATTAAAGGCAGGTCTTAAATAAATGTCTGTACCTTTTACCTGATCGATTATTGTCAAAAGATAGAATACGTCAAACATGTTTTTCAAAAGTTTTAACTCGAAAAAACTTTGAAAACCATACTATTATGGCTCCACAACGTTACAATCAGCACGCACAGCAGAGTTAATACTCTAAATAACGTTTTGGCTTTCTTGGAGACGGAGAAGATTCAACTAACAAATCGTGTTCCTATTGATTGTGGTTACGTGTTGCAAACAGCCTCATATGCGTTGAAAAATAAGAAAACTACGTTGAAATGAATGAAAAAACGTGGTGTTTAGATGGACAAGGATTATTTGGCTAACAAGTCTATGAAGCAAAAAGTAAATAAAACCAAAATAACTGATTTTATCAAGAACAAAATTGGAGACATTTTTTACCGTATGTTAGCATGAAATGAATATGTAACTATTGCAAACTAAATGGAAAAAATCTAACAATCTTGCGATGATTTGTGGTTGATGTTTCTTTTATTGTATTTAGTAATATCTAAAAAAAATTATATTTAGGCGTCGTTATATAGTGGTGGACGCCGGCAATGAACACGGCTTGCTTAAAGGGACCAGTTTAATTTTTAAAAAGGTTCCAAGAAGGGTGATTACGATGATTCTATGAGCAGAGTCAATTTCGAAAAATGGTTTAAAACCCGGTGAGTTCCAAACTTACCTCCAAGATCTTTAATGTGTATTATGGATAACGCTTCTCACCACTCCGGCCTTTATGAGGGAATTCCAAACAAATCCTGACCAAAATATAAATTAATTGACACACAAGAGAAATTTGAATTGGACGAATATGTGAAACCTTCTGGAGATAAAATACTACGTTTGTCACCTTACCATTGTCAGTATAACGCTATAGAAATGTGGTCGCAATGTGAAAGGATTTATGATCAACAAATTTAACATTCAAACGGGACTGTAGAGAAAGTGCTGGTTACGTGAAGCAATGTTGTAGGACACGTCACAGCAGGGGACAATTGGAAAAAATATGTTGAACATGTGAACAAAATCATCAAGGATGGAAGGCAATGAAAACTATTGTCTACTCGGAGGTTGTTCAGCTTATAATTTTGCCAGGGGCCCATTCCAATGATTCCGATACCGAGTTTAATACTGCGGAGGATGGCTCGGAAGAAGAAGATATTTAGCAGAGAGTATTTCACTTACCTTAGTAACTATTTAGCAATCTCAATTATCTCTACTTTAATAACTAATTCGTCAAGGACTTACTAAATTATGATCATTGCAATCATAACTTACATGTCTCAAATTTTGTTCTTCATAAAATCGGTTATATTGGTTCTATTTAATTTTTGCTTCATAGCTTTGTTATCCAAATAGGTATTCTGTCCGATTTAATATCACGTTTTTTTAATTAATTTTAATGTAGCTTTTTCCCAATTTTCAAGGCTTTGGGAGCTAATTGTATAACACGTTTCCCACCTCTAAGGACCTAATTGAATTAGTTTGTAAAATATATATATGGTTGTAAGTCTAGCTTAAATATAAATATAAATCATTTTATTGAATTATAAATAGAGAGTCAGTTACACACATTAACTTC
Source organism: Taphrorychus bicolor (assembly GCA_951812265.1). Taxonomy (NCBI): domain Eukaryota; kingdom Metazoa; phylum Arthropoda; class Insecta; order Coleoptera; family Curculionidae; genus Taphrorychus; species Taphrorychus bicolor. Next base: position 146,048 of record OX638304.1, read on the forward strand.
ATAATTATTCAGGTTAGTATAATATTCACGCCAATAAACCCGGTAGGGTTGCCTGAGCCGAGTTTATTAAGAATGTTATACTATAAATTAAGTAAAGGTGTGCGTATACTTTTACTTAATTAATTAGCTAAGATTTTTCCCCGATTCAAGAGGAAATTAGAAAGCTCATGCGTTATGCGCATGACCGCAAAAGGTGGCTTTTTACATTATTATATTATGTAAGTAGGTAATTTTGATCATCCATTATTCTGAGACCACAAAGACACTAAAAAGTGGCAATCCTTTGTTTCTTTTTCAATTTACTTTCTTACGTAGATACTTATCATATATAATTCTAATAGAATCTTACCCATCCTAAAGTTCATACCCCTATCTAAAACATTACTTTTGTAAATCAAAGAGAAAAATGTTTAGAGTTTTTATTTCGAATTTTAGAATTGACAAAAAATAGGTATTTGCTACGCAAGTTTAATAGTTGATTGTGTTTGAGGCCTTATATTTGGCAGCTTTCGTGTAATGTTGGTTATATCGTGTTACGATAATAGGTATATCATATCTATTATAATAACTCTGAGACGTACGTAATTTTCATACCTTTTGACGTCAGGCCCAAGTTGTAAAATTACGACTTTATACGGGGGTATAAAGTATATATAGGCATCCGTACGAAACAGGTATACCGGGGTCGATAGGCACCTAGTTGATAAAAGTAACGTTTGAATTTACTTCAGGACTGGTTTTTGAAACGTTCAACAAGAATCACTTATGGGAATAAATAAAACAAAAAAACTTTGGTAACAACAAAATAATACATATATTATTACCTATTACCTTATAGGCTCTTTAAGACACCGAAAAAAAGGTACACTATTAACATAATACTCTCTTGTCAATGGAAATCCGACAACACATTTAACCCCTATCACAAATCAAATTCCAAGTACATCATTAGATAAAATACGAGCCCCGATAATTCTCAAACTAATAATTCAAGCCCATCAGCTAGCCTTTCAGTGTCTTCCTTTAAAACCGAGGTTTTATTGGGTACCGTTTGTATTACACTTTATGACAAGTATAAAAGACCTATCGGTCGCTCGGTTCTTAATGGACCCAGGTAGTCAAACATCATTTGTGACTGAAAATTTGGTTAAAATGCTTAAGTATACTCCTTCTAAGAAATCCCTGCAAATATCAGGTATCTCACAGAATTGCTCTGTCTCTAACGAAATGATAGATATTGAATTTCATTCTAATTTAAACTTGTCTCATATTAAGTTTAAGACTTCATGTGCAGTTCTTAAAAATATAACATGTCAACACCCCCAAGTCTCAATTAATCGTCAACTGTTCGCACATTCCTATTTCCATTCAATTGGCAGATCCTGCATTTGATAAACTTGCTCCTATTGATATTCTTCTTGGTGCCGACGTATACTTTAATATTATAATTGACGGCCCAAGTAGCACTGTATGACCAAATCGCATTAATGGCCAAAAGTTAGTCATAAAGTAGTAAAAATAGCCAGGATTTGATATCAAAAAAATTAGCCATAAGAGCGCATTTATGGCCAAGATTTGATCAAAAAGTAGCATTTTTCGTGATGGCAATAACTTAGCCAAAAGTTTTGGTAAGCGTTACATTTTCTTGCCTGCCTAAAACTTCCGAATATTTACTAGATAAAATATCTATTTTATTGCAGTAAATTTGTGGCTTTTCTGACCAAAACTTGTGTTAGCCAAAATGTCTACAAAATTAGCAAATAATAGCTAATTTATAAGGCCACAGAATATTGACATAAGATAGCATAAAGTAGCCAATTTAACTCTTTTTGTTACTTCGTTGAGTGCCACTAGGGGGCGTAAAATAAACGACGGCCGATTTTGTTCGTCACTAATTGGTTTTTATGGCGGAACGGCTGCATTAGCCTCTTCACGATCGTTTTAGCCTGATGAATATCTGGAACAACCCAGCGGCCGTGATTTTTAGACTGTTAAATTTTCTAATTTAGCAGCTATTTGTAAAGTAATAAAATATACATATGCAACTATTGAATATTTCATACTTTTATCGTTAATTTAAAGCATTTTGATACATTGAGTCGTCGAAGGGAGTGTTTTCGGAAAAGTTTAAACAAAATCAGAAAAAATTTGTTCAAGGCCAATTATTTTTTATTCTTAATGTAAAATATAGGTTGCAAAATATAGGTTGCAAAAAACAAAATTACCTTTAAATATGAAAAGCTAGCAACATTTTTTAGTCATAAAAGCGATTTTTAAGCACCCAAACTTTAGCGATTACATCTATAAAATCTAGCATTCATTGCTAAAATATGGCCAAAATACTGGCCTAAATATATTGGTCAAAAAAGCGTAATAGTGACGAAATAAAAGTTCCCCATTTTCGCCAAGGGGTCGTAATAATTTCGTAATAGATTGGCTTTTTTGGCAGCTTTTTTTAACCAAATGGCCACCGATTTTAGCAAGGATTACGAAACGATCGCCAAATTATGGCTTAGAATGCTACTTGGGGGTATAATTCATTTAGGGCATTTGCAAAACTCTTATCTTGGTTATATTGTTGCTGGAAGATTAAACTATAATTATGATGTTCATTCTCATCTTAGCATGTCCAGTAAAAATTTGCATTGTTCTCAAACTGAACTAACCTCATTTCACAACTCAACAACTAAATTAAACGATCTAATAAAATCTTTTTGGGAAATCGAGAATGTCGATCCTTACACTGCTACTAACACAAATTTGAATCCCGAAGAAGAAAGAGCAGACGAAATATTTCAATCAACCACTAAAATTCTCCCCGATGGAAGATTCCAAGTAGTCTCCCATTAAAAAAATATCTGTGAAGAATCACGTTTAGGAGATACATTTGCTCAAGCAAAGCGAAGATTTCTCAATCTGGAAAAACATCATAATCTTTACAACCAATACAAACACTTTATTTCTGAATATATTGAAATGGGTCACGCTAATTATATCCTACTCACGTTACATTCTGAAAACCGCGAACCCAGGTATTTTTTACCGCATCATTGTGTTATTCGCAATGACAGTGTTACTACTAAATTGCGAGTAGTGTTTGATGCATGTATGAAAAGTTCAACAGGAGTATCGTTGAATAATCTCATGCATAAAGGTTATACCGTTCAACCAGAATTGTTTGATATTCTAATAAGTTTCAGAAATTATCGTTATGTCGACATTGAAAAAATTTTTAGGCAGATTCGCGTCGATCCTAATCAAAGATTCCTTCAAAACATTCTATGGCGTGATTCCCCTGATGAGCCTTTAAAGCGTATCGAATTAACCACGATCACATATGGGACAAACTCTGCTCCCTTTTTGAGCACAAGATGTCTCAAAGAAATAACCTTAAGAAGTCAGGTCAGTCCAATATTCTCTTGCTGCTAAAGCAATATTAAACTCGTGTTATGTAGATGACATTTTATTCGGTACTGATAGTTTAGAAACACTTATGAATGCTTACCACCAATTAACTGACTGCCTTAACTCTGCACGTATCAATTTACATAAATGGAATTCTAATGCTCCCAACTTTATTCGTAGAATGTCTCAACATATATCAAAATCCAAATATGTTTTAATTCCTAAAAACTCATTTAACAAGGTATTAGGTTTAAGCTGGAATCCAACTTTACATCATCTTGGCATTTTTATGTCAAAATTCACTCTTAAACAAACATATACTAAGAGAGAAATTTTATCAACTATAGCTTCTTTATATGATCCGATTGGTCTAATTAATCCCACTGTAGTCTCAGCTAAGCTCGTAATGCAAGACATATGGAAAGAAAAGTCCAGTTGGTATGACAATGTGTCCTCGAAGATTTGTGAAAGATGGCAACTATTTCTGAATAATCTTACTTCTTTGATTAGCCTTACAATTCCTCGCTATGTCTTTCGGATTCACAAAGTGAAGCAGATCCAAATCCACGGATTTTGCGACGCAAGCGTGGCAGCATACGGAGCGTGCTTGTATATCAGAACTGCCTATGCTGATAACAATATTTCTTGTAACTTGCTAACCTCCGAAAGTCAAGTGGCACCTTTAAAAGTGATATCCCTTCCAAAACTTGAACTAATGGGCGCAGTTTTACTATCAGATCTTATGTGTAGAGTCATATCAGTGGTACATAATACACTCCCAAGTATAGCCTCAATAAGTTTATGGTCCGATTCAAAAATCGTTCTTGCCTGGCTACAATCCGCCCTTTCTCGCAAACAGTGTATCTCACATTCAGCAAATTACTTCGAATGCTGATTGGAGACATGTAGGTACAGTAGAAAACCCTGATGATATTATCTCTAGAGGATCGTCACCTACGGATTTAATTCAATCTGACCTATGGTGGCATGGTCCACAGTTTCTTTGTGATATTAATTTATTAATTTCGATAACTATAAGTTAAAGGGTAAAATAACGGATCTCCCTGAAGAAAGAAAAACTAGTGTACTTGCTTCCCAACAAACTCATAGTTATTTACATCAACATTTTTCTAAGTTTAACTTGTCCGGCCATCAGTTGAAGCCGAAGCCAGACATAATTTTGATTTACGTATTGCAATTTACAAGCACGGCTCGAGTTCCATTTCTTAATGCCTATCGACGCATATTTATATTTAACTGAAAGAGATCTGTTGGCGTAGCGTGAGAGCTGTCAATATTTGAATACTTCGTTGGACCTTCCTAAGTGAAATAAAAGAACTTTCACGCGTCATAAATACTTAAAATGTTTATGTGATTTTCGTTAAAAGCAGAGAGGGAGGCGCTGTTTTGGTCTTTATTGCCGTCGTTTTACTTACCCTAATTTTGCATTGTTTTGAATTGAAAGTCTTAACGTAGTTTACTTCTTAAGTTAATTCGTTCTATTAATGCAGAAAGCAAAGTTCGAACTTTGTTGCTAGAGGCAACACTCTGATTTACATATAAATAGGATTTAATACTTTTAGGTTTTTATAACTAAACCCTTATAGGTAAGTGGCGCCATCTGACGATGGCAGGTGCTTCCACTAGGGCACAGTATAAGCATTGTTTTATGTTATTGATTTTTGATCCAATTTGTTGAGATGTGGTTTTGATTTTTGGGTTGTGGGACCAGGGGTGTTATTCAAAATTTTGTATAACACCCCTGATCCCACAACCCAAAAATCAAAGCTACAATGTGTTTTATGTTTTTTGAAGAAAATTATATAAACCTCTCTTTGTTTTTTAATGTGTGTGACAAATAATAGGTACTCAGTAAAATATTATTACAAATTTATTTAATAAAATAAGGTACTTAATAGTAGTTATCAATTTATAGGCCAATTTATAAAACTAATTATTTGCTCTTAATAGTATCACCACGACGATAAAATAACAAATAGGGCACTCTAGTTCCCTGAGGTTTTAGTACTTGATCTTCTTGTATCTGGAACGAAAAACTCTTTAATACCCGAGAACAGGCCTGAAATTACGTCACTTACCGGCTTAACAGATGCATCGTCATATCTTAACCAACTGGTATACCCAACGTGGAAGGCGTCTGTCACGTAGTGTCCCTTGGTGGCCTCTTTGCCATCGTGGTACACCACAGCGAATAGTTTGTATTGTTTCTCTTTTGCGTTGGCCGTTTTTAGACCAGACAACAGTTCTGAAAAGAAATATCGTTCTCAGTTACCACTTGTAAATAATGACGTAAGTGCAATGGTACAGGGTGTCCCAATAAAAGCGGCTGTGAAGCTATTCATCGCAGGACTTCGAAAGAAAAGATTGACAGTAAATATTGCCCAAGAGAAATTGCTTGGAAATATGTTTCATAGGCAAATTTAGGATTTATACGAAATGTGTTGAAACAGTCGTGGTGAAACGCCCCTTATCCTATTATCTTATCTTATCCTATCATATTTCCATTTTTTTTTCTTGTTTCTCAGTGAAAAGTGAGAAATGAGACTCAAGTAGCTACTATTAAAAAAAAATAAAAAAAGCCTTGAAAATCGAGAACATATAAACTTTACAAGCATCAAAAGACTTACTGCCTTCAATTTTCAAGTCAATGGGAAACTCCAGCGCTTTAACGATCTTCCTACAGCCGTTCAGTTTGAAATCGAAACATTTCAGGTGCAGGATCAGGATCACCGGCAGTTCGTCTAACGTCACCTGTTGCCAGGCCTCGACTTCCTCGTTTGTCTTCGACGAAGTCAGTCCTTCCAGTTGGTATTTTGTAGTCAGCGCTTCGAGCGCCTCTTTGACAGTCTTAACTTTCTGCAAAAAAAAAACATCCAGAAATGTCAATTTCAGCTGCAAGAGCAGGAGTATCTAACTCACCTCAATGTTTAAGGGTAAAGTAAGGAAGGGCTGAGTGTTCTCTGTCGCGAGACCACCAGTCCTACTTATCCTGGATTTGAGAGAGCCGCCGAAAATGTCCGTGATCGGCGTTCGATCAAATTCAGTTTTTCTCAGCACCGAACCCTTGTTCTTGTTTCTCATCACCTAAAACAAGACAATAAAAACACCGCTTCCACGTGTTTTCCAATTTTCAGTTACCTGCCACGTTTCGTCGTCGTCTTCTGTCGAGTTTTTTGTAGGGGCGTCATCCTCTGAGGGCACCACCAATTTCATCAACTGAAAAATATAAGCTAAAAAACTAAAACCGAGAGCTTTTTCTACGAAACGATACCTCTAACATCTCGTCACTCAACTGGTTCAACAAACATCCTAAAAACTCTTCGGCGTCCTCCTGTCGGCCTTCCATGAGGTTCGTCTGCAGCCCGTGCAGTACTTTATAAATCCACGAGGGCTCAAAGGCTATATCCGTATTGACCAAGGCCCCCTGATCCCTTTTCTGGTCCCTTTTTCCTCCATCCGATCGACGGTTGTTTGCCCGCATATTCGCGGGGAGGTGCTTGTATTCCCTTACAAACTTACACCTAATAAGAGTAGTCACAGTTAGTCCGGCAATTAGTCTCAGATGATTGAAAATTTTATTGTTTTATTACTGGGATATTCTTTTTGACGTTTGCTCTTGGTTTTGACCCTTCCAATGGCTAACAGCAATCGTTAATACAATTAAAAAAACACTGAACAATTATTGCTTTTGGTCGTGAAAAAAAAACTAGACTGTCGGGGTCTGTCACACCAACAATAAACTGTCAACCAAAAATGTAAAATGTATTTTAGTAGGGGGTGACCATGTGAAAACGTCATCTAGTTGGCTGTGAGATGTCAACAGACAGACAAAACTCCATTTACTTTGATTATGTCATCCTTTTCTGTCAAAAATTCACAGCCTTCTAGATGACTTTTTTTCTAATGAACACGGGGTATTATACGTACATTCCCTCTATAAATGAAGTCGGTTTCCTTTTGGCATTCGACGCCATATTCTCGGCTAAGCCGCTCAACAAATTGTACATGGGGGGGCAAGCAATCAACGCCTGCAGGATCGAGTTCATATAGCAATAGTTGCTCTGATTGATTAGGCCTCGTGGCTGGAGACTAATTGTTCTGCCGTCTACTGTGTACTTCTTTAAGAACTCTGGAAAGTAGTTCATTATATATTTTTTTGTAATATCCAAATAAAGTATTGTAATTTATGAAAGAAGGCGTTGTAGAAAGTTGTTTAGATACACTCAGAGGTGGTCATTGTTCAGTCTACCTCAATTTCTACCAGATTTGATGATAGTGTTAGTTCAGTAAGTGAAGTATTTAATCAGTCAGTTTTTGGCAGTTTTACACTAATAGAAAAAACAGTTGGATTTGCTCCGATCGGCCTACTGGTTCAAAAGTTATAGACGATCAAAGTTTCCTCTGATCAATTTCCAAATTTTTCATAAAATTTTATTCAGTTTTGCTTGTAGTGAGACCGCTTCTATACCCAATAAACGTAAAAAAACAAGGAATAGAAGTGAAATTAGTCTCAAAACCAGGTTTAAAAAAAAATAAATTCACAATGATCAATAGACAAAACATGCAAGACAATAGTCTGAAATGATTCCTTTTCACCACACGATATAACAAAAACACTTACCTCCCATTCTAAAACACTCCGGGTCGGTAAAGTGGTTTCTTCTAGGATTCTTTATAGGACAACTCTTGTTATTCACAGATTCTTTAGTCACAGCCTCAGGAAAATCGGGCTTTGACACCCAAATTACTTGCTCACTGCCAGGTGATCCGTCCTTTGCAGAAAACAAACTCGCCCACGATTTCCGAGCGCCCCACACATTCTCCTGCTTCGGGGTCGTTTCTACGTCTACTATTGCTGCTGGTTCTGGAGATGCGACTTTCGCGCTCTCATGCATGTTTTTTACAATTGGACTGGCGCACACTGCGGCTTCCTTAACCACAGGGACTGATTGCGGTTCGACTTCTGTTTGCTGTTGGTTTTTAGGAGTGAAAGCAGGGGTGTCTGCCGACAATAAGGGTGATACTGGGGCCCTCTTGGGGGGAACCTCTTGACGTGGCTCAGCGGCGCTGACTATTGGGATATCTCCGTTGCTCACTATAGCTGGTGCAACTGAGTTCTCAGCAGGAGAAGGGGTTTCGGCATAGACCTGCGCATTTTGCTGATAAAATGTTCCACTGTCCATGGCTGTAGTGGCATGTGGGGCAAAAATGGGCTGTGATGGAGGAACTCCATAAAATACTGCCGTTTTCGGGGGATAAGAAGTGGAAATATACTGAGAATATACAGGAGAATTTGCAGATGATACAGGGTGAGAGGGCGGGCTGTGGGCCAAATTTCCATAATTAGGAGACATGTGAACGGGAACGTTAGCAATGGTAGTCACTACAGCAGGAGGGGCATAATACTGCGGAACTGGGCTATAGTATTGACTATTCAATGGGGGGTTACTTGGAGTTGCACCATTTAGACTGCCAGTGGATGGGACTGTTACGAGACTATTTAAAACAGCCACATCAGGTGATTTGGACTTCAACGGCACCACTAACCCATTTTCAGGGTTAACAATTGTGATTGGGGCACGATGGGACTTTGCTACATAGTTTTGAGGTTCGGCGTTGTGCGAGTTGAGACCTAAAAATGTTTCCAACATAATAAATAAAATCTACATTTAGAATGCAAATAGTACCTTCTGCCTGATTGCTGCTGGACCTCGCAGATCCTACAAACCATGGAAACTTGACAGCGGGTCGCAGTGGTTGTAAGGATGTTAGAACTCTATTTCTGTCATACTCGTCGACGTCAGTGAGGTCCAAACACTCCAAACGGAACTGCAAAATTAAACAATAAATTATTTTCTAAAATACATTATGATTATGGTGTAAAATCATATGAATGGCCAGGGAGATATCATGTGTAGTAAAATCATATGAATGGTCTTGTCTTCTCAACTTCGTACTTAAATTGTGTCTCCATAGCTTTGATAAAGGATTAAACTGAGAAAGAAATCAGTAAATTTTGGTGTACACACATTGGGAATTTAGTGGCATTTAAAGGAATTTAAGGTGAATTAAGTATATGGATTTTATGAAGAATTTTTTCCTTTACTTCAACATTCGGCAGTAAATATCCATAAAAGTAAAATTATTAGTTAATTTTGTTGTGTGTCAATTCACGGAAAACATCCCAACACTAGGAGGAATTAGACAGGGTGACAGTCCAAGTCCCTTTTTGTTTAATCTTCTCATAGATAAAATTACAAATAACGTAACAGATCTTAACTTCGGATACAGACTGGGCAACAAAAGAATTGGTATGCTGTGTTACGCCGATGATGCAGCAATTATTGCCCAATCAGAAAACGACCTGGAGAGACCGCCAACTCAATATGAACATTCCCGTCAACAAAACCAAATGTATGACAATAGCGAAAGATCCGCTCAGCTGTAAGCTAGTGGTGGAAGACAATTCCATGGAACAGGTGATGCAATTCAGATACCTGAGCATACACATATCAAGTTAAAGACCTGAGGATTTATTTTTTCTTGATTACTTGAGTTTTGCTTTTGTGTTTTGCCCTTCTAGAGCAAAACACAAAAGCCTACATACTGAATATGCCAAACTTAAACTGCAGCTTAATTACACTCAAAACACCTCACAAATGAACGATTTTTTTGAGGCAAAATAATATTTTTTACAAGTTTTATAACAAATATGAAATGATGTATACCTAAACTAAACCCATTCATAACAATTCTCAGTTGACAGTTCTTCCAGAGAATTCAGTATTTTTTAAGTATTCGAAGCTGTAAGCAAACAAAATATGCTTGAAAATGGTTACTAGAAATTTTTTTTAACACTGCCTAAGACAAAAATTTTACTGCTGAAAGCTAGATGTGCTACTAGTATCATCATTTAGAATAGTTAGAGATGGCAAATAGAGAGGTGGATAGGCTAAAATTGGAGGAAATCAGATTAACAAAGCATCTGCACTATCCGGATGCCTATGAGATATAGTCTGGTCAAACCCGTACATGCGCAAATATAGCATCTACTTATATCAGACCGATCATGATGTACGGTACAGAAGTCCATGAAGACACCAACAACAAGAAACACAAGCTAAGGGTTACCGAAATGAAAACACTGAGCACAATAGCGGGGAAAACAACAAGAGACAGAGTAAAAAACACAGAGATCAGAGAACAATGCGGAATACAAGATATTGTGAGGTGGGGAAGGCAACGAAAGAGGCAGTGGTACAACCAGGTAAGACAGATGGACGAGAACAGACTTCTGAAAATAGTCCTAGAAAACAACCCGCCTGGTTCAAGACCTGCCGCGAGGCCACCTAAAAGATGGAAAAATAGGTGGCAATCCACCGCTCAGGAAAAGATGATAACAGATCAACAGACCTCCAAGAAGTAGAAGAAGAAGAAGAATTTTTTTGTGCACACATCAGGAGTTTAGTGGAATTTTCTAGTATTTAGTAGAATTTAAGGAGGTCTAGCTCGGAATTTAAGGTGGAATATATGGGATTTTGGTATACACATTTTATGAACTGACGTCCTTCTTGGTCTAAACTAAATGGAAAGTTGGCAAGTTAAAACTAATATTCTTTTTTTAAATTAATGAACAAAACTTAAAAATTGTATTAGGGGTCTAAATTCCAGCAGATATTTGTAAAAGACAGAATTTCATATACAGGGTGTTTTTTTTAAGATGGGCCATAGGAATTTCTATGCAATGAAGTTCGATGTTTTTTTTAAATGAGCCATAGCAAATTTTATAGTAAAATAACCTGAAAGGTAGACCATTATTGAGTATGCTGGTATTTTTCTATTGACATTTATTGTTTGACATGACGAGTTGTTATTGAACTTGGGCAAAAATGTACACATTAGAAGAAAAGAAATTTATGTTTTCGCTATACTCCTCTGTGTCGAGTAGCATTCCTAAAAAGGGATATTAAAAGAATACCAAGGCTCTTCATTCTGCAAAATTCATGTCAGACAGCAGCGTCAATTTAAAAACACCACCCACCATTCTCAATAATGGTCTACCTTTCAGGTTACTTTGTTGTAGTATTCGCTATGGCTCATTTAAAAAAAAAACGTCGAACTCCATTGCATGGAAATTCCTATGGCCCATCTTAAAAAAAACACCCTGTATTTATTAATAGGGTTAAAAACGTTCTACTGTATTCCCATCTCCAGTCGCCATCTTTCTCTGTTTCATAAGAATGTGCATTCCTGATTTCCTACAATTTTAGCCTATCCACCTCTCGCCTAGAGAAGTCTATTTGCCATCTCTAACTATTCTAAATGATGATACTGGTAGCATATCTAGCCTTCAGCAGTAAAATTTTTGTTTTAGGCACTGTTAAAAAAAATTTGTAGTAACCATTTTCAAGCATATTTTAATTGCTAACAGCTGCGAATACTAAAAAAACACTGAATTCTCTGGAAGAACTGTCAACTGAGAATTGTTATGAATGGGTTTATCATTCATTTATGAGGTGTTTTGAGTGTAATTAAGCTGCAGTATAAGTTTAGCATATTCAGTATGTAGGCTTTTGTGTTTTGCCCTTCTAGGGCTAAAACTCAAGTAACCAAGAAAAAATAAATATTTTAGGCTTTGAGTTACTACCAAAAGTGCAGATTTATTATCTGTGAGGTTTGAGGAATATAGACTATTTCCACCAAACGCTCAAATAACTAAGTAAATGAAATCAATGTTTTTCTAATAGTTTGGGTGAAATTTTCATGCACCAAAGTATGACTACCAACAAAATGCACAATTTTCACACATTTTTATTTCAAGTTTTGTGTGTGGCCACAAATGCGTCCAAACTCTATTTCTAAAATATTTTCGCCTTTGCGCTGTTGCCGGTTCAGCTGAAAAAGAGTACCAACGTTCGTTTTTTAAATGGATCACCATTTATTAAAAGTTATTTTCGGATTCCTCATAGATTTCTTTATGATACCACTTTAACATTCCTATACCTATTTGACACTGTTTCGCAGATATTTAATAATTTAATGTTTTCATATCGAAGAATAGGACACAAAATAATAATTAAAATATCACGACCTGAAACATTTAACGACGTAAGTGCGGGGACTTCGTTCGTTCGACTAGCCAGAACTATGTGAATGACTGGCATATGGGCAGTGAATGACTAGCATATGGGCAGTTAGTGACGAAAACCTACAGGGCGGGCCACAATTACCTTTCATTCGTCAGAAAAGAAAAATTGTCAAAAGTTCGTTTTTTAAATACGACCACTTGTGGATTGTTCTTCGCAGAGAAAGGTCATTCAATTTAGAAAAAATCGGTGTATACTTTATCTTACCTAAAAGCATTTATTTGTTCAAATGCGCATTTCTGTATTCCACTTTAATTCAACATTAGTGGCTCGGGTATCTAATTAGAGTTACTGGTTGTAAAATTCTGATAGAACAGATATTTTAACACCTGTGACACCGTTCATATATTCAATGTCTTTGAATTTGGTTTTCTTTGTGTAAAATTTACTGATTAACTTGTTGTTTCTGCACATGGAGAGAGATAATAAATATTCTAGTGCCGTTATTATGAATTTATTTATAATCCATGGACAATGTAACAAGATCCATGGACAATGTAACAAGACCAACCGAACATGCAGGAAATTCAACGAAACTTATCCAGAGCTACTACCTATCAATAAAAGGAAATTTAACCATTACAACACATTACATTTAACCAAAACAATTATAAGGAAATCACTCATTATAACAAAATCTGAAATAATTTAAACGGTACAATCAATATTGATAGGTAGTAGCTCTGGATAAGTTTCGTTGTATCTTGCATGTTCGGTTGATAATCTTGTTACATTATTCATGGATTATGAATGAATTCATAATAACGGCACTGGAATAATTATTATCTCTCTCCATGTGCAGAAACAACCAGTTAATCAGTAAATTTTACACAAAGAAAACCAAATTCAAAGACACTGAATATATGACAACGGTGTGGCAGATGTTACAATATCTGTTCTATCAGAATTTTACAACCAGTAACTTCAATTAGATACCCGAGCAACTAATGTTGAATTAAAATGGAATACGGAAATGCTCATTTGAGAAATATATGCTTATAATTCAAAAACTGTTAAATTTAGGTATGACAAAGTATACACCGATTTGTTCTAAATTGAATGACCTTCCTCTGCGAAGAACAATTCACAGGTGGTTGTATTTAAAAAAAAAAACAAACTTTTGACAATTTTTCTTTTCTGAGGAATGAAAGTTAATTGTGACCCGCCCTGTAGGTTTTCGTCAGTAACTGCCCATATGCTAGTCATCCACATGGTTCTGGCTAACGAACTCCCCGCACTCATATCATTAAATCTTTCGGGTCGTAAGATTTTAATTATTATTCCGAGTTCCATTTTTGAATACGAAAACATGAAATTATTAAATATCTGCGAAACGGTGTGAGATAGGTATAGGAATGTTAAAGTGGTATCATAAAGAAATCTAGGGGGAATCCGAAAATAACTTTTAATACATAGTAATCCAATTAAAAAACGAAAGTTAGTACTTTTTTCAGCTGAACCGGCAAAAACGCAAAGGTGAAAATATTTTAGAAATAGAGTTGGGACGCATTTGTGGCCATACACAAAACTTGAAATAAATATGTGAAGCCGTTTTCCAGATACGTCTAAGGTACCATCACCGTGAATCACCCTGTATACCTAGTCAGACATTTCAAATGATTTAATTTTTCCAAGGCTTTTATTTAGCTAAAACTATGATAGATGTCGCTCGAAGATTGAACCCCAGAATATTTCAAACATTTCAGAAGTGAAGAAATTTTATTGCAGCCCCATCTACCTGCCTGTTGTGTCTGTGTGATAAGATAAGTAAACATGATTTGCCGTCCTCGACGCTGCCGTGGCGTATTTTCTTGATTTGTCTTTAAGGAATCATATATGTGGATTAGTTTCCTTTCGACAGTACAGGACCGTATTTTGACTCTCTGTTAACGTTTAAGGTCTACATGTACTGTGTTATTATACTCCATGCACAGGGGGGCGCATTTAAAACTTTTTCACCGACACGTTTCTCCGAAGGAAACTGATAAAATGATAATTCGGGATTTAAAGAATTGAATTAATTTGGAATTTTTACAGTTTCCGTATGACCAGACACTCATTTTTTCTCTTAATCAACTGAACAGAACACGTATACTGAATTTTTATTTTTAGCCCTATAAGCCCACTGCATTTTCTGATATTTTGTTATTCTTTAATGGTTTAAAACTTTATTGATATTCATGGCAACAAAAAACCAAAAATGAGTAAGGCTCATGGTCACGCTTGAATTCAACCAACATTATAACTACATTGTTATTGTTACTGATGTGAACGATAATATTGTGGCAGGTTAACGCACATAGCATCCAATGGATATTCGATATCCATTGTGTATCCAATGGATATCCCAAATAGGATATCGTTTTTAGAAGTCCTTTAGATATCCATGCAGCTTCCAAAAGCGAATATAAAATTACGTAAGCGGAATTGCCTCTATGGTGGATGTCTAATTGACATCTTATGAATATCCAGGGCTGGACAATGTATAATAGGTGTAATTAACCGATTTATTAAGTTTTTATACTTGAGAATTTAAATCAAAAATCTTGAATTTCTTACATCAGCTAGAAGTGCTTATTCAATTAATTCAATTTGCCATGTACAGGGTGGCCTAATCATGGGAAACTCTTAAACCAATAGGAATATTAAAAATCAAAAAGTCGATGCCGAGGTACTTTCTCGAGCTGAATTCATTGCCGCAAACAGAAATCTGCTATCGACTTTTGCTTTCTTGCAATTGATAAAAGCTCAATTTTCCCCATTTTCGAAAATACCTTATAATTTTTTTATTAGTCTAGTTTGGTAAAAATGGTTTTTACATTATTGAGGCACTTTTTTGAATAGATTCCAATGGTGATTTTTGAATTTTTATAAACTTATTGTTTTTTGAGTTATTACATAAACTTCTATATTTTTAAATACAACCTATAACTTCTTTCTACTTTGTTAGAAAGAGATGTTTTTCTCCTTAAATTGACGTATAACATGATAGGTTTTGCTTTAAACTTATATGCTTTTTTTGATAAAAACTTCTTTTTGTAGTAGTAGGCCATGACGCCATGACGTTCCAATGCCGATGTCGCGGCCATCTTGTTGGGCAGCTGTCACTGCCGATATTCCGCGGTTAGAGAAACTTAATAATCTCGTAACTAGCGTAGAGAGTTCAATAACGTTCATTAAGTTTTACCCTTGTAAGGACGTAACGAGAAAATGTCATTTCAATCTTTCGACAAATTCGACATCTAATTGTATTTCCCCATGTGCGTATATGGCGTATAGTGCGGATTCACAGTGTTGCCGCAATGCACACTGCATTCCATCTTTTTTGATATATGCGTCGTTCTACCCGGACCTCTAAAATCAAATGGCAAATGTCAAGGATTTCGATATAGTAACTGTCGTTTTTTCCGCTATTATCGAGAATGCAGATATTTGGCAACACTTCTTTTGGAAGAAACTTCAATTTCAACCAATCAGACCACAGCGCCAAATCCGCAATATACGCCATATCCGCACATGGGGACGTACCATTTAGTATTATATTCAATATAATTATATTGCATCTGAGTCTTACTGGAATCGTTTTCCTGAGAGGACAACATCTTTCCCTTTCTGCAACAAGATGGCGCACCCGCCATCTTGTTGCAGAAAATAAAATGACATTTTTTCGTTACGTCCTTACAAGGATAAAACTTAATGAACGTTATTGAACTGTCTACGCTAGTTACGAGATTATTAAATTTCTCCAACCGCGGAATATCGACAGTGACAACAAGATGGCCGCGACATCGGCATCGGAGCGTCATCGCGTCATGGCCTACTACTCCAAAAAGAAGTTTTTATCAAAAAAGCATATAAGTTCAAAGCAAAACCTATCATGTTATACGTCATTTTAAAGAGAAAAAAATTCTCTTTCTAACAAAGTAGAAAGAAGTTATAGGTTGTATTTAAAAAAATAGAAGTTTATGTAATAACTTAAAAATAATAGGTTTATAAAAATTCAAAAATCACCATTGGAATCTATTCAAAAAAGTGCCTTAATAATGTAAAAACCATTTTTACCAAAGTAGACTAATAAAAAAATTATAACGTATTTTCGAAAATGGCGAAAATTGAGCTTTCATCAATTGCAAGAATACAAAAGACGATAGCAGATTTCTGTTTCCCGCAATGAATTCAGCTCGAGAAATTACCTCGGCATCGACTTTTTGATTTTTAATAGTCCTATTAGTTTAGGAGTTTCCCATTTAAAACACCCAAATTAGGCCGCCCTGTACATTGTACATTTATTTTATATATTTTAGTGATATGTTGGGTTTAACTCCAGCCATTCAACTTTTGCTTACACTTCTTTAAGTATACTATTTATTATTATAATTATTATTATTTCAAGTTATATTTTATTTGTTTTTGGCGGCAGGATTTAAATAGCATCTTTTAATTAGTGACATCCATTAGACTTTGGGCGAATGACGCGTTGACATTCCTTTGGCATGTGACGACTGACAATAAAGACAGAAGAGTAACAAACCATGTGGATCGTTTTTAACTAATTTTGGCACTTATTCTTACTTGAATTTTTCCAAAGGCTTCAAAATTGCATTTTTAAAACCTTTAACTCATTTCTAATCGATCATTGCCCTAATTTTAACGCAAAATTTGTATTTTGAGGTGTCTTCAAATTTCAGTCAGTTTTGTCCACTTTAATGTTTAAGTCAATAAAAAAGTAGGAAATGAGTTTTTTGTGATAGGAATCTACCACGGATTTGAAAAACCAGATACATAATTCTGATATTCTTTTAGTGGATTATATAACGGTCTGTCACCAGTCAAATTTCACACATTTTGGACTAAAAATGTAATTTGCCAAAAAACCACAAAATATTTAGAAGATCAGTTTTGCCTGATTTTGTCATAAAATTGAATTTCTTAAAAAACATGTAAACTTTCATTTTTAGACACTTTAAGCCATTTGTAACCAATTTTTGCCCTAATTTCAACAGTTTTTTCAAAAACTCTAAATTTGCATTTTTTGCATTTACTGTACGGTTCTAATTCCATGGCCGAGGTTTTTTTTTTACTTAAATTTTCATTATTTTCATATATTTTCATAAACTATATGTGAATGAAAACTGAACTGAACTGAACTGGTTCAACGCCAGACTAAAATTTAAAATGGAAATAGAAAAGAAGAAATCTATATCTTTCTTTGATTTAATGATTGTTCGTTGCACAGACGGGTTTTTAAAAACCAATTGAAACATGAAACCTTCAGATTCAGCCCTTTTTGGTCAATTACCTATCACTCCACATCTTAAAAAAATTGCTGAAAGTAAAAAATTTACTTGAACTAACTTGAACTAAAAACTCCAATTTGTTAAAACTAAGTAAGTTAAAATTATAAATGAATATATACACACATTTCTAAACTAATTAAATGGTTTCTAACTGATTTTTGTCTCTAATTCTCAATTTTTAGAAAAACGAAAAACTTGCATTTTGCCACGTTTTCAGTCAAATTTCACTTATTTTGGACAAAAAATTTTACTACCAAATACAACAAATTAGAAGATATGATTAATATCCATATTTATAGTCATAACTTGAGCATGAGCATGTGCTCAATCAAAAAAGTTTGTAGTAAATCCATATATTTCAAATGGAAACTAAATGTCAAAGCCAGACTTGAGGCTTACTTGGAGTCAGGTCATGACTATAAATATGGGCACAGATCAGATCAGATCTGATTTTGTCATAAAATTGAATTTCTTCAAAAACATATGGAAACTTACATTTTTGGACGCTTTGAGTCATTTTTTAAAAATGTTCGCTCTAATCTTAATCTATTTTTTTCAAAAACTCTAAATTTGCAATTTTTATAGTTTTAAGTAGTTTCTGATTTTTGGCCCTAATTCTTACCTGACTTTTTCGAAAACCTTTCGAATCTGACTTTCGAAAAATTCAATCAATTTAGCAATCAATATTGATGGTTTGCCTGTAAAATTTGGTCCAGTGAGAGCGGAGTAGTGTGTTGCGCCACGCAAGTGTGAGCTACCAATTCAAACGATAGGAAGGTGAGAGCGAGCGCGAGACAGGAACAGGTTGGAAGTGTTCGAGAGCTTCCGTTTCCTCTTGGAAGTCATGTTTTCTCGTAATTTTCATTTGTATTGTTAATTATTAATTCTGTTTTTGAACACGAACTTTTTAAAAGAAAAACTCGTAATTTTTGTCAATAAGTAACTCAACGTTAGTTGTATTTGACTGGTCCTTCGCAGCGAATTTTCTCAGAACAACACGAATTGCACGTCCACGTAACAGCCTCTAAGCAAAAGCTCTAGCAGTCAGTTTTGTCTACTTTTATGTTGTATAAAGTCAATAAAACAGTAGAAAATGAGGTTTTTTGATAGGAATCTACCACGGATTTGAAAAACCAGATAATTCTGATGTTCTTTTAGTGGATTTTTTAACGGACTCAACAGTTAAATATCAGAATTTATTTATTGAAATTTCTGTAAATTTTAATGTTTAAATGTTGATATGAAATTTTCCAGCAAAGTCCTTATTTTCGATCTTGTTTTTGTCCCTTGTTTTAGAATTAAATATCCGTTTTACTATCCATGCCCTAAATCTTCAATAGAAGACAACTTTAATCGAACTATGTCTTTTCTTGATTGCAATAATGTAGTAAAACGTACTGATTGCTCTTTTAGAGCAAGAACTCAACCTGAACATCATCAAAAAAAAACAAAAATCATTGATTGAAAAATTTCCTAATTTTGCTAGCACAAGACTATGAGATACAGAATTTTTGTTTTTTTTTAATAGTGGTACTATATTCTATTTCAAAGATAGCTTATCCCAATCAAAGTGTATAATTGATTTTAACCATTAATAGCAGAACTAAAAAAAGCCAATGTCAAGTTCCGTATTTTTATGGACGTCCAATGGATGTCTACTGAATGTTCAGGTTAGTTGGATTGGATGTACAATGAAGTTACTTGGAGGTACAATGGATATTAGTAGTATTTTTTTGAACATCCAATGGATGTACATAATGGAAGTCCACTGGATGTTGAATAGGGCGACAAATTGAATATACAATGGATATAGGGTGGTTGTCCAATGGATATTCATTGGATATCATTGAGGATATCCATATCCACAACTGTATGTCCATTGAATATCCAGTGGATATCAATTTGCTATGTGGAAACTTTTTAATATAATTAAGATATCTTCTGCGAACCATTTTACTTAGCCTTTTGTAACACCTATGATTACACTAAAAGAGTTCAGTTTGCAATAGTTTCCGTAAATATAGAAATAATGCCTAATTAACTATATCAAAATTTCAAATTCTAATTTTTTATATGTAATACCAAAAATATTTTCGTGATTATTTTTGAAAAAAACATTAAAAAAATCTCATATTTTCACCTTATTAAATTCAACTTCACTTTTGAATTCGTTTTCGAATATTATAATTAGCTCGGCCGCGATGGTAAATTATTGTAATCTCGATTATAATTCATGACTTTACACGCTGTTATGATATTTTTTCACTGTTGTAGAAAAATAGATGATATTAGGTCCCTGGATTAAGCCAAAAAAAAAACTCATAATCTCAATAATTAAAAATGTAGAGGTAGATTGAGTTGTTTGTTTGAGGATTTATTTTTTCCATTGACGCTAATAAGATAAAATTATAAAAACAAGAAAAATTGGAAATATATTTCAGGTTATTTCAAGAAAAATAAGTCTTTTCTTTTTCGAATAACACTTATGGTAGATCTCTAAAGTAAGTACATCCCTGGTTCAACCATTCGAATAATGATATGTAGGTACCATATTTACATATTTTCTAACTCGGGCTAAACATGGGATTTAGGGTGTTTTAACCAACTAAAAATTTTCAAATCTGAACTGGCATACATCTGTTTTAAGTAGCGTCGCAGATACCAGATGTCGCATACATATTCTGAGTCGTTTAAGCGTAGAGAATTTGGGAGCGTTAGATTGTCTGATTAGATGTATATACACACTGGTAGCACCAATTAAATAGGCATTGAATTTTATCGAAGGGACAAGAAAACGTTATATAAGCGAATAAAGATAAACTAAAAATAAAAAATACTGTGTCCAATACAGCATCAACAGTATGGGCATAGGGCAAGCCAAACATGAGTACTGAAAGCACGTGTTACGAAACTTACCGTATATCCGATATCCATTATACCGATTTGAGGAAGGCCGGGCGTTAAAAATGTTGAACTAAGTAAAAACTTTGAAACGATTTCAAAAACTTTCCACCTTTCACTTCACATCACTTTTTCAAACTGTCAAGCCGAATGCCGACGAGCCACTGTTTGCAGCTTTATTCCAACGTTGCCATTTTCAGATATCTGTCATACGCCGATGTCACTGTAGGGTTGCCAGGTCTACCGATTTATCGGTAGATCTACCTCCCTAGCTAGAGATTCAGTCAAAAAAGGTAACGATATTTCTCGTGTGATTGATTATTCAGTATAAAAATAATTATGTAATTTATTAAAAATAATAAATAATTTACAAATTCATGCATGCAAAGCAAGTGCTTGAAATGCCAACCGGCTTGCGGGTTTGACTTCGTAATAATTAATTCGGCAGACTAGAATTATTACAGCGGCGTCGAGGGTTTTGTTTTGACATAAAACTGTCCTTTGTTATAGTACAAACGTCCCGTTTGGTACCAAACTCTAAAATATTAAACACTGAGGGCGACGTTACATACAGCGGAATTTAAACCAATCAGATAAAAGCTAAAATAGGAATTGACATGTGTAACGACGTCATTGACATTTCTGCTCCGCTCCGTCCCGCTGTATGTGACGGCGGCCTCCCGAGCCGGATTCCCGAGCTTCAAATTCAAAACTGCAATCTCCGTAGAGATATTTGAATTTTTGATAGCTATATGACGGGACCAAACGCAGAACGCGGAAGTGATATATGTAATAAGGTTATTGACATTTCTGCTCCGTTTCGTTCCGCCCTTAATGTTCATTTAATCTTAGTAATTATTGAGAAAAGGGAAGGTAATTGTGGTGGATGAAAATTCTACCGATATTTTCCTAAATCTACCGATACTTTGAGACGCGTCCTACCGATTTCTGATTTTCCAACCTGGCAACCATGTGTCACTGATACGACTCAAGTCAATTGTCAACTTTAAATTGGAAGCGTGACGTCACGATTTGAGAAAATACTTTTAAAGTAATGACATCTTTGCATTTAATTACATTTTTTTCAATTATCTTAAATCGAATAAAACTTAAATTTTGTTGGAGGCCTTCTAGAACCATCATTCTTGATAGCAAAGCAAAAAAAATACCTTTATGCCGAAATAAGTGGTAAGGAGACTACTTCAAATGTTCAAATTCAGACAAATGAGCTTGGAAATAGATGTGCGGCGTTTCCAGTAGAGAGGGCTAGAAGCTTGAATAAGATACTTAAACATATATAGCGTGAATCCTGAGTCATATACGCCCTGGACCTGGAAATCTAGCACTAAATCCATATACCTAAGTCGAGCACTTTTGTGCCTACAAGGAAATAATTGTAAAAAAATTTGGTTTGTGTGAAGTTATCTATAAATTCTCAGCCATAAAACCGCGCCGCAAACGCGGGTGATGGGCGTCCTATAGAGCGGCCCGGCCAGGTCAAAAATCAAATACGTTTAAATAGAAATGTATTATTAAATATAATTCATATTTAATAAATATATACAGGGTATTAATAAAGGATTCGGTAGGTGTATTTTAGCATGCATGGAGTGTAATGCCGCATCATCAGGATATCCCAAAAATTAATTTATTCCAGAAAGATATAAAATTTCGCTATACGAAATCGCACTAAAGTGTCCCAGGACAAGTTAAACGTCCGCTTGTGTTAAGGGATGATACGGGGTACTAATAAGGGAGGTCGTAGGTCTTCTCTCATATGTGGAGTGTGTAATGCGCATTGAAAGTGTGTCAAAAACTCAGTTATTCCAAAAAAGATGTGCAATTTTGTTTTGTCACCGAACTAAATTGTCCCAGGACAAGTTAAACGTCCGCGTGTGTTAAGGGATGATACGGGGTGTTAATAAGGGATGTTGTAGGTCTTCTCTCATATGCAGAGCGTGTAATGCCGCGCCGTCAAAGTGTGTCAAAAGGTCAGTTATTCCAAAAAGCTGTGCAAGTTTCTTATATTTCGTCGCACTAAAGTGTCCCGGGACAAGTTAAATATCCGCGTGCCTTAAGGGATGATACGGGGTATTATTAAGGGATGTCGTAGGTATTTTCCCATATGCAGAGTGTGTAATGCCGCGCCGTCAAAGTGTGTCAAAAACTCAGTTATTCCAAAAAAGACGTGCAATTTTGTTGTATGTCGCCGCACTAAAGTGTAAGACCTAAACGAAGCCGTTTCGGACACAAAAAGTTTAAAAACGCAATTTATTGGTGCAAATGTTATACAGTTAAGGGGAACCAAAATTATTACCGTATTTTGTGTAGTAAATTGGTTAATTGGGACAGTAAATCACTGAACGCTAATCACTGAAAGTAAACAGACTTTTGTTCTTTCATCCTTTTCTTTTGACATTTGGCAACCAACTTACACGCGACGACATACAAGAAAATCGCACATCTTTATTACACACTCAGCATATGAGAGAATACCTACGACATCCCTTATTAATACCCCGTATCATCCCTTAACACACGCGGACGCTTAACTTGTCCAGGGACACTTTAGTGCGACGAAATATAAGAAATTTGCACATCTTTTTGGAATAACTAACTTTTTGACACACTTTGACAGCGCCGCATTACACACTCTGCATATGAGAGAAGACCTACGACATCCCTTATTAATACCCAGTATCATTCCTTAACACACGCGGACGATTAACTAGTCCCGGGACACTTTAGCGCGACGATGTATAACAAATTTGCACAGCTTTTTGGAATAACTAACTTTTCGACACACTTTGAATGCGCATTACACACTCTGCATAAGAGAGAAGATCTACGACATCCCTTATTAATACTCAGTATCATCTCTTAACACAAGTGCACGTTTTAACTTGTCCTGGGACACTTTAGTGCGATGTCGTACAACAAAATTTTATATCTTTCTAGAATAAATTAATTTTTGAGATATCCTGATGGTGCGGCATTACAGTCCATGCATGCTAAAATACACCTACCGTATCCTTTATTAATACCCTGTATATATTTATTAAATATGAATTATATTTAAGAATACATTCTATTCAAACGTATATGATTTTTGACCGGGCCGGGCCGCTCTATAGGACGCCCATCACCCGTGTTTGCGGTGTTGCGCGATTTTATGGCTGAGAATTTATGGATAACTTCACACAAACAAAAATTTGATGGTTACTGTGGTAAGAAATAGATAACACTTGACATGTTCAGAGATAAATTAAGGCAAAATAATTTTCATAGGCTACCAGGCCACAACCTTGATGGTTGGTGAAGAATGTGGTATTTGGAATAAATTATAAATGTTTCTCCTCAATTTAATATAAATATATTGTTACTTTTGAGGTTATAATTATTTCTCAAAGAATTCAAAACAAAACCTGTCTCTTAATGGAACACACATTTTATTATAACAAACATTTATTCAAAGATTTTCTTCCATACAATTGTTCCGAAACAACATATTTTCGGACCAGACGACTCCGACGTAGGTATAACTCAGTCATCGTCCACAGATATTCTAATAAGTCTAGACACTCTTTTGAAAGATCAAAAAATGCCGGCTGCTGCTGGTTTTAAACATGTTGTAAATCACTCCATCGCACACTATCGGGTGGTAGGTATACGGGGGTGACCCAGAACGCATCCGTACGAAACAGGTATACCGGGGTCGATAGGCACCTAGTTGATAAAAGTAACGTTTGAATTTACTTCAGGACTGGTTTTTGAAACGTTACAAGAATCACTTATGGGAATAAATAAAACAAAAAAACTTTGGTATCAACAAAATAATACATATATTATTACCTTATAGGATCTTTAAGACACCGAAAGAAAGGTACACTATCAACATAATACTCTCTTGTCAATGGAAATCCGACAACACATTTAACCCGTATCAAAACTCAAATTCCAAGTACGTCATTAGATAAAATATGAGCCCCGATAATTCTCAAACTAATAATTCAAGCCCATCAGCTAGCCTTTCAGTGTCTTCCTTTAAAACCGAGGTTTTATTGGGTACCGTTTGTATTACACATTATGACAAGTATAAAAGACCTATCGTCGCTCGGTTCTTAATGGACTGAGGTAGTCAAACATCATTTGTGACTGAAAATTTGGTTAAAAGGCTTAAGTATACTCCTAAGAAATCCCGGCAAATATCAGGTATCTCATAGAATTGCTCTGTCTCTAACGAAATGATAGATATTGAATTCCATTCTAATTTAAACTTGTCTCATATAAGTTTAAGACTTCATGTGCAGTTCTTAAAAATATAACATGTCAACACCCCCAAGATCAATTAATCGTCAACTGTTGCACATTCCTATTTCCATTCAATTGGCAGATCCTGCATTTGATAAACTTGCTCCTATTGATATTCTTCTTGGTGCCGACGTATACTTTAATATTATAACTGACGGCCCAAGTAGCACTGTATGACCAAATCGCATTAATGGCCAAAAGTTAGTCATAAAGTAGTAAAAATAGCCAGGATTTGATTATCATTTGGCCATTTATGTAAGATAAATTTTGGCCAAAAAAATTAGCCATAAGAGCGCATTTATGGCCAAGATTTGATCATAAAGTAGCATTTTTCGTGATGGCAATAACTTAGCCAAAATTTTGGTAAACATTACATTTTTTGCCTGGCTAAAACTTCCGAATATTTACTAGCTAAAATATCTATTTTATTGCAATAAATTTGTGGCTTTTCCGACCAGAAGTATAGCCAAAACTTGTCTTAGCCAAAATGTCTACAAAATTAGCAAATAATAGCTAATTTATAAGGCCACAGAATATTGACATAAGATAGCATAAAGTAGCCAATTTAACTCTTTTTTTTTACTTCGTTGAGTGCCACTAGCGGCGTAAAATAAACGACGGCCGAAATTGCTATTTTGTTCGCCACTAATTAGTTTTTATGGCGGAACGGCTGCATTAGCCTCTTCACGATCGTTGTAGCCTGATGAATAACTGCAACAACCCAGCGGCCATGATTTTTAGACTGTTAAATTTTCTAATTTAGCAGCTATTTGTAAAGTAATAAAATATACATATGCAACTATTGAATATTTCATACTTTTATCGTTAATTTAAAGTATTTTGATACATTGAGTCGTCAAAGGGAGTGTTTTCGGAAAAGTTTAAACAAAATCAGAAAAAATTTGTTCAAGGCCAGTTATTTTTTATTCTTAATGTAAAATATAGGTTGCAAAAAACAAAATTAGCTTTAAATATGAAAAGCTAGCAACATTTTTTAGTCATAAAAGCTATTTTTAAGCACCCAAACTTTAGCGATTATATCTATAAAATCTAGCATTCATTGCTAAAATATGGCCAAAATACTGGCCTAAATATATTGGTCAAAAAAGCGAAATAGTGACGAAATAAAAGTTCCCCATTTTCGCCAAGGGGTCGTAATAATTTCGTAATAGATTGGCTTTTTTGGCAGCTTTTTTTAACCAAATGGCCACCGATTTTAGCAAGGATTACGAAACGATCGCCAAATTATGGCTTAGAATGCTACTTGGGAGTATAATTCATTTAGGGCAATTGCAAAACTCTTATCTTGGTTATATTGTTGCTGGAAGATTTAACTATAATTATGATGTTTTCCCCATTTCACAACTCAACAACTAAATTAAACGATCTAATAAAATCTTTTTGGCAAATCAAGAATGTCGATCCTTACACTGCTACTAACACAAATTTGAATCCCGAAGAAGAAAGAGCAGACGAAATATTTCAATCAACCACTAAAATTCTCCCCGATGGAAGATTCCAAGTAGTCTCCCATTAAAAAAATACCTGTGAAGTATCACGTCTAAGAGATGCATTTGCTCAAGCAAAGCGAAGATTTTTCAATCTGGAAAAACATCATGATCTTTACAACCAATACAAACACTTTATTTTTGAATATATTGAATTGAGTCACGCTAATTATATCCTACTCACGTTACATTCTGAAAACCGCGAACCCAGGTATTTTTTACCGCATCATTGTGTTATTCGCAATGACAGTGTTACTACTAAATTGCGAGTAGTGTTTGATGCATCTATGAAAAGTTCAATAGGAGTATCGTTGAATAATCTCATGCATATAGGTTATACCGTTCAACCAGAATTGCTTCATATTCTAATAAGTTTCAGAAATTATCGTTATGTATTTACAGCCGACATTGGAAAAATGTTTAGGCAGATTCGCGTCGATCCTAATCAAAGGTTCCTTCAAAACATTCTATGGCGTGATTCCCCTGATGAGCCTTTAAAGTGTATCGAATTAACCACGATCACATATGGGACAAATTCTGCTCCCTTTTTGAGCACAAGATGTCTCAAAGAAATAGCCTTAAGAAGTCAGGCTCAATATCCTCTTGCTGCTAAAGCAATATTAAACTCGTGTTATGTTGATGACATTTTATTCGGTACTGCTGGTTTAGAAACACTTATGAATCCTTACCACCAATGAACTGACTGCCTTAACTCTGCACGTATCAATTTACATAAATGGAATTCTAATGCTCCCAACTTTCTTCGTAGAATGTCTCAACATATATCAAAATCCAATTATGTTTTAATTCCTGAAAACTCATCTAACAAGGTATTAGGTTTAAGCTGGAATCCAAGTTTAGATCATTTTGGCATTTTTATGCCAAAATTCACTCTTAAACAAACATATACTAAGAGAGAAATTTTATCAACTATTGCTTCTTTATATGATCCGATTGGTCTAATTAATCCCACTGTAGTCTCAGCTAAGCTCGTAATGCAAGACATATGAAAAGAAAAGTCCAGTTGGTATGACAATGTGTCCTCGAAGATTTGTGAAAGATGGCAACTATGTCTGAATAATCTTACTTCTTTGATTAGCCTTACAATTCCTCGCTATGTCTTTCGGAATCACAAAGTGAAGCAGATCCAAATCCACGGATTTTGCGACGCAAGCATGGCAGCATACGGAGCGTGCTTGTATATCAGAACTGCCTATGCTGATAACAATATTTCTTGTAACTTGCTAACCTCCAAAAGTCAAGTGGCACCTTTAAAAGTGATATCCCTTCCAAAACTTGAACTAATGGGCGCAGTTTTACTATCAGATCTTATGTGTACAGTCATATCAGTGGTACATAATACACTCCCAAGCATAGCCTCAATAAATTTATGGTCCGATTCTCAAATCGTTCTTGCCTGGCTACAATCCGCCCTTTCTCGCTGGTCAGTATTTGTGGCAAACAGTGTATCTCACATTCAGCAAATTACTTTGAATGCTGATTGGAGACATGTAGGTACAGTAGAAAACCCTGATGATATTATCTCTAGAGGATCGTCACCTACGGATTTAATTCAATCTGACCTATGGTGGCATGGTCCACAGTTTCTTTGTGATCCTTTTATTAATTTCGATAACTATAAGTTAAAGGGTAAAATAACTGATCTCCCTGAAGAAAGAAAAACTAGTGTACTTGCTTCCCAACAAACTCATAGTTATTTACATGAGCATTTTTCTAAGTTTTCTAACTTACTAACAGTAGAGCTCAAAGAGTCCTCGCCTATTGTTTGCGATTCCTAAACAATCCTCTTACTCAACCTTCAAGCATTAGATTATCCGTAGAAGAGCTACTTAAGGCAGAAGAAACGTTATTTAAAATTGTTCAATCTGATCACTTTTCCACAGAATTAGAAGCTTTAAAAAACAACTGCCCCGTAAAACACAAGCAGATACAAAAACTTACAACACAAGCATAAACAAAAAGTTAAACGTATTTATCACTAATGAAAATTTAGTTCGAGTCGGTGGACAACTGTCAAATGCTCCAATACCATATAGTCAAAAGCATCCCATTCTTTTACCTTCGAAATGTCACATTATCCGATTGTTCTTACAACGAGAACACATCAAGTTGTTACATTGTGGACCCCAAACAACATTATCTAATGTAAGGTTATCATACTGGCCTCTTGATGGGCTTCGAGAAATCAAGAGATTAATTCATCAGTGCCTAATTTGTTATCGACTCAAATCGACTGTTTCCTCTCAAATCATGGCAGACCTCCCGAAAGAAAGACTCCAGACTTCTAGACCGTTCACCAACGTAGGAGTGGACTATATGGAGGACCTTTTATGATAAAAAGCTCAAAAAGAAGAAAGGAAAGAAAAATTACAAACAAAGTGTTATATGGCTGTTTTCGTGTGTCTAGTAACACGCACTGTCCATATTGAGTTAGCTTCAATAGTTTCAGAACTCAGCACTGAAGCGTTTCTCCTAACCTTAAAACGTTTCATCTCTAGAAGAAGCATTCCTCAAACTATATACATTGACAACGCAAAGAATTTTTTAGGTGCTCGTAACCAACTTAAGGAAATGTATTCCTTCTTCCTATCAGATGTCAATAAAGAAAAACTGCACATATTCGCTAACGATAACAAATTTGCTTGGAAATTTATACCACCCCGATCGCCTCATCACGGAGGCATGTGGGAGGAAGCAATCAAATCTGCAAAATATCATCTAATAAGAATAATGGGTTACTCGATCCTCACCTTTGAAGAATTAACTACTATATTAATTCAAATAGAAGCAGTACTAAACTCTCGTCATCTCTGCCCACTGTCGAATTTCCTGTGAATTCAAACTGACCTGTCTTATTTAACACCCGGCCTTTTCCTCATAGGTTCTCATTTAAGTTCTTGCCCAGAAAAAGATCTTTCCGCTATTCCAACAAATCGGTTAAATGTCTTTCAAAAATGCACTTTCATTCAACAGGCATTCTGGAAATGTTGGACCAAGAGTTATTTGAATCAACTCCAGAATAGACCTAAATGGACCGTTTCCTGTAAAAACATTCAGGTAGATGATGTGGTACTTTTAAAAGGTGAACAAACATCACCCTTAATTTGGCCGTTAGCTAGAGTTGTTGAAGTATATCCTGGAAAAGATAATTTAGTCCGAGTGGTAAAGGTAAAAACAAAAAATGGATGCTTTGCACGTACGATTTCAAAGTTATGCCCACTTCCAAGTATTCAGCAGCTCGACGATTAAAGAAACTCTATTTCGTCTATATCGCCTATCTTAAGCTTTATCTTTTTTATGTAATTTTAACTTATGTCTCTGTATTAAGTTAGTTGATTTTTGCCTTTTGTAATTGAGACAATTGCCGCAAAGGATCTCAGTTGGTTATGCTATTGCAATTATGATTATGGCGTTCGCTGTCCTTTACGAATTGTACTATTGATAATATCCCCTATAGGTAGGGGGTGTACTCAATTTATGACGGTCTCTTGTCCAGTAGTAAAACCGAATTGCGGTTGAACATTTTCTTAACAGTCTATCTTATTAGGAAATTCGCTCATAGTGTTTTATTAGTGTTTGCCCTTAGTCTAAGCTATCTACTTCTAGCACCGTCCTCATGTATTGGAAAAACCCCGTTCGCCACAACAATCTCACTGATACTGCTAGAATATAAAAACATATTTTTAAACTCTACAACAATAAATCTATTAACGTATTAAAAACATAGCTCCAGTGAAACAATTACAAAAAAGAGCAAAAATATGATTGAAACTAAGTTAAACACCAATGACAGTATAATTCTTTATTTAAGCATATACTTAGTATTATTGCATCCTCCTTGGTTAAGTGAAGACAAACATTGCAAAGAGTGAAAGATGGAGTTGAATTTTGAAATATGGGCTACTTAACAGTTGTTCTAATCACGCAATGCTCAGATATCAATAGTGTGAATTGAAAGTACATTTTTGAAACTCTACGTGAAGCAGAATTAGGGTCTGTGTAGGCAAAATCTGGAAAGTTTCAATTTTATTTAATTCCCGTAAAGTTATGTGGCTGTTATGTTATTCAATAGCTCTGACCTGGGTTATGGGAAATGTACTGCTTAGAACAACGCACTTTTATTTCCAGCTAAATATCTTAATAAATATTATAGAAAAACGGATTTATATGCATGAAGGCAGATTTTTTCTATTTACGTCAATGTAATTTTTTGAGGTTGTTTTACCACTAAGTTGGATGACAGGTCACATGCTGCACAAAACCTATTAGGTATTCGCAGAGACAACAACGAGACGGGTAAAAAGGTAGGCATTTTTGTCTTATTTAAATTTTATTATCTGTCTTGTTTTAAACGAAAGTAACAGTTATAATGGGATCT
This sequence comes from Taphrorychus bicolor, assembly GCA_951812265.1. Taxonomy (NCBI): domain Eukaryota; kingdom Metazoa; phylum Arthropoda; class Insecta; order Coleoptera; family Curculionidae; genus Taphrorychus; species Taphrorychus bicolor. The sequence continues at coordinate 177,036 of OX638304.1, forward strand.
TTGTTCCACTTTTCGGTAAGTTTTCATAGAGGCGCTACTTTCACCGCAAAAATATCGCATAGAATATATTTAATGTTTTTGGACTTGTCAGTCGATCACTTTCCGTGCAGATAATAAACACAAAATCAAACATTTTTTTGAACCATTTTTTTTTACCATTATAACGACAACATCGACACTTCTTAACAATTAAGAGATTTTTGAATTAGCAAAAATTTTCCGAGCGCCTTGGCGGTAAAAAAATTATTCATACAAAACGTCTTGACATTTTGCGAAGGCTTTGCATCGTAATTCAGCGAGAGGGATTTCAGGCCCAAATGCGATGTGAATCAATCGAATGTGAATTCAGACCATCGGAATTGAATGACGCATTTTGTACAGTACGCCTTCACTGCTCATGCTTTTGTCTTGACGAGTCGAGGTCATTACATACACGACCCGCAGACAAAACGCGAGGTGAATCAATCTTTTTTAACACAGATAAGAAAATCAGACCATCGGAACTTGTGTAAAAAAATCGCTTTCGAAGAGCGCTTAACGATTTAGAGATAATTTTCTCAACAGTAATTTCGCATATACGTTTTCTAGCCACCACACTGAGGGCAATTTACCTCCGATAATAGCGCTTAACCATTAGATATCGCCAAACAAAAAATCTAGTTTTCTCTGTAGGAATTTGGCTATAAAACGTTTCATCATTACAAGATTTCGAGCCACCCCACTGGAGTAGTTTTCGAAGACTATGCTGCTCAATAAATTCGAGCATTATTCGAGATTAGAAGACGCAAAAGAAAAAACTCTTTCCAAGCGCTCTTAACGATTTAGAGATATCGCCAAACACTTTTCCTAAAAATCGAGTTTTCTCTGCAGCAATTTGGCATGTGCAGGCGTTGGCTGGAACCCACGGGTATCAATGCTCGACCTGGGATTTAGAAGCGAGTCGTTGAAAGACTTGCAGTAAACCATACCGAAATGAGGTTAAGGGTAGGAGTTAGTTTAATACCCTTAAAGTGGAAGCCCCCTGCCCTTCTGACTAGAGGCTATAAGAGGATTTGAAAAAAACTTTGCGGCTCCAAAGGATCAAACCTCTCAGAAACGACAGACCTGCGTTATATCCACCAGGCTAACGAGTTGACGGGATGTTTATATCAATTAGGAAGGAAATTTCCTAAACTTAATAAATGAGAAATTTCAGAAGAACTTAATCAGTAATACTTATCCCCGGCTCTAAAGCATTTTGACGCGCTAAGCCGGGAAATAAGAGAGTCGCTGAACACGGTACTATGTGCAGTCTAAGTTGCTGTTTAAGAATTATTAACAAAATGTTAATGAAATATTTGTGGAAACGGATTCATTTTGTTAATTGTTGTCGTTCTGAAAAGAACAACTGTAAAATGTGCTATGTACATGCACGTTCAGCGGTCGATCGTCTCGCTAGCGTGAAAATTCCCAGCGCAAAAGCGTTTGACGCCCGGGATTTACGAAATTAGCCAGTCGCTGAATACGGTATTAGAGTTCCTCGATACTAAAAATCATGAAAATTAAAAGATGATTGAAGATGGCACAACTATGATTTTTAGCACTGCAGGTTAAGATCGCCAAACAGTTTTCTCTACAGCAATTTGGATTCAATAATTTCGGACACTCTTCGAGATCAGTTATTCATTCCTATCGACCTCGAGAGTCGCAAGCTTGAAGCGAGAGCGTCATTTTACCTTGACGGGCTGCTGGAAACCATGAATATTATGAACCTTGAAAAGCGACAAATGCGCCTCTTCTTGAACGCCTACTGGCTCAGCACCTCTCACTTATCATCCCCATTTGCATCAAGTACACCTATTTAAGACTTTAATTCCTGGTGAAATATATCTAGGAAAACCAGTGTTACAAAGTAATAAATTAATTCGCAAAAATCGACGTATGTGTTTATCAATACAAAGAAATTACTGCAGCCGCTTGCAACAAAGGAGGCCGCAAACTTTTTTTTTCCAATTATGGTAATCAAATGTGATTTTTTATTTCATTTTGCTAAACGTGGGTTTCTGAACCTACACTCAGTCACTTTTTGTACAGGTAATAATCAAACATTTTTTTGAACTATTTTTTTGCTTTACCATAATAATGGCAACATTTTTTAACTCAAATGCCCGGTGTTATAAACGTGAGTTACTTCTACCGCGAGAGTTAACCTCCGCTGTGTTTTCTCTCTATACTCGGGGCAGAGTAATTCGACTTTATAAAATCGGACATTAAAAGAATAAAAATTGTGCTCTAATGGCTATACTCTAAATTATTAGATATTCGAAATAAGATATCCAACAGGTTCCATAAGTTCGTCCCACTGTGCGGTAGTGAGGTATCAAACCTTTTTTTATCTTGTCTTATTTTTATGTTTTACCATTATTATAACACGACGGCATCGTCAATCAAACGTTAATACGGTGATAAATAAGTTCGAAATTTTTCCATAGGATCATCCCACTGTGTTATTCATTTTTCAAGAACAAACAATATTGTTGCGAACTCGGGGTTCAATAATTCCAGTGTAACGATTTAACACGAAAACACTATTTATTTACTCCACAAATACACACGACTACAATTCGACTACTAAATAGCTCACTACTTAACACTTTATAGCTTTCTAATATCGTTCGGAACTTTAGCTTACTTATAGCTCGCTTAAAATAAGACTACTCTACCCTGCGCGCTCTATGCGCCTTTTATATACAATCCTAAAATTACAGAAAAACCTAGAAAGTTCTTTATAAGAATTCTTGAATAATCTCACATAAAAAAAAACGGTTGTAAACAACTGCCTTCTAGATTAAACCGAGCAATAAATCACTCGTGTCAGCCATGACGCAGCGCGGATAGGTCCACGAACCAAAACGCGTTGCCCCGCCTCCCATGCGGCGTTGCTGCGAATCGTAACAATATGCATCGCAATTTAATTATTAAGATAAGCAGCTTCGAATCTCGAGCGAAAATATCGGAATTTGCTGACAAGTTGATAACAGGGTCACTGGGTTAGTGGCAACCGCGACAGTACATTCAGTAAAGTGCAAAATATTTTCAAGCTTATAACGTTCTTATATACGTTTCCTCAAACATCCTAAAAAAGAGGGTATTCAGTAGTAAAATGAGAAAAGTGTGCCAAGCATTCTAAGCAAAGTGCTCTTTAAATAATTAACCTTGTGAGAGGGCCTTGTCCGAAGAATCAACCTAGAAAAATGGGTTTAGCCTGAAAAATCAGCCTTGCCAGAAGGGGTTCTCCTCGAAAGGCGAGTGTGAAGCGAAAACCTTCAGTGAGTTTTATTTGAGGTATTTTTAAAAATTTCTGAAAAGTTTTGTATTTTTAAAATATGTAAACTTTAAGATATTCTTAGAATTCTCATTACTAAGCGTTAGTCCAGGGACGACTTACAAACCAGACGCCTCCATTATTAATCCGGTAGGTTTTTCGAAATTTGGAGGCTATATTTTTTATTATTAAAATTATTTTACGATTTTCAGGAACAGTGTGAGGTATTAGATGTAGAAGAAGGGCCCTCAGCAATGCAGTCTACCTCACAGAAGATCGGGAAAGACCTTAACATTTTAAGGGGGCTGCTCGAGGGCTCAGACATTTGGCCATTTCAGAGCCAATTCGAGGACAGTGTGGAAGAATTTTTTAGTGAAGTGGTTAGACCAACATTACAGGTTAGAAGTCATATTTTTACAGGGGTCATACTAATTTATTATTTTTTCTAGAGTCAGCATTAACATAGAAATTATGGAGGGGAATTTGATACTGGCTGGCGGTACAGGCGGCCGGGAGGCAGTCCGCCATTGGAAAAACTGGGAAACGGGGTGGGTGGGCGGAAGGGGGGTGGACGGATGAGGGGAGACTATGTACTTTGTAAGTAAAAAAAATTATGTCAGATCTTGACATTGAATAAAAATCGAATCAACCTTTCAGATGGGCTTGGCCTTGTCTGGAAAATTAACCTTCTCAGATGGAATTGGCCTTGTCAGAAAAATCAGCCTTCATAAATTTACTGGGGCCTTGCCTGAAAATCGAAAATTAGCCTTGACAGATGGTCTTGTCCTCGAAAGGTGACTGTGTGAAAACCTCCAGTGAGTTTTATTTGAGGTATATTTAAAATTTCTGAAACGTCTTGAATTTACATTAAAAAAAAAATATGTAAACTGTTAGATATAATTTTTTAGAATCTTCATTGGAACGATCAATGATTTCTTGTTTTTCAAAATTTGTTTTTCGAGTATAACTTATATGTTTTGACGAACTACATTTTTTATTAACATTATTTTACGATTTTCTGGGACGCTGAAGAAGGGCTCAATATCCGCAAGGCAGTCGACCTTCAGGGAAAAGACATGAACCTTCTAAGGCTGCTCGAGGGCATGTGAGAACCCATTCGGGGACAGTGCGAAGGCCCTAGTGGCCTCTGTACATAGATTGTAGCTTGTAATATATTTCAAACGTTCTGTAAATGTGACGTCGCTTTTACAACTTTACTCATAGGGCGCTTTCTTTTATTTATCGATGGAAGTCATCACTGATTGACACCAATGATGTGTCAGTAAGTGCTGGAATCGATGGCGGCAGATGTACCCATCGATGAATAAAAGAAAGCGCCCATAGACAAAAATCGAAAATAAATCTTATTTTTATATTAAAACCGTTGTTTTTCTAATGACGAATATAGCTTCAATTTAGTGTAAAAGATCCATGGTGGACCGAAAATAATAATATTTAGAAACAGGCACAGTTACTCCATCTAGTGAGCAAAAGTCATAGTAGTGTGGAACCCATCTTATTAGAAGAATTGAATTTCTAAAGTAAAGTTTTAAAAGCGACGTCACATTTACAGAACGTTTGAAATATATTACAAGCTACAACCTATGTACAGAGGCCACTAGGGAGAACACTTTGTTCAACTAGTCTCCACCTCCTTGAAAAGTCCTTCGCACTGTCCCCGAATGGGTTCTCACATGCCCTCGAGCAGCCTTAGAAGGTTCATGTCTTTTCCCTGAAGGTCGACTGCCTTGCGGATATTGAGCCCTTCTTCAGCGTCCCTGAAAATCGTAAGATAATTTTAATAAAAAATTTAGTTCGTCAAAACATATAAGTCATACTCGAAAAACAAATTTTGAAAAACCAGAAATCATTGAGCGTTCCAATGAGAATTCTAAAAAAATATATCTAACAGTTTACATATTTTTTTTAATGTAAATTCAAGACGTGTCAGAAATTTTAAATATACCTCAAATAAAACTCACTGGAGGTTTTCACACAGTCACCTTTCGAGGACAAGACCATCTGTCAAGGCTAATTTTCAATTTTCAGGCAAGGCCCAGTAAATTTATGAAGGCTGATTTTTTTGACAAGGCCAATTCCATTTGAGAAGGTTAATTTTCCAGACAAGGCCAAGCCCATCTGAAAGGTTGATTCGATTTTTATTCAATGTCAAGATCTGACATAATTTTTTTTACTTACAAAGTACATAGTCTCCCCTCATCCGTCCACCCCCCTTCCGCCCATCCACCCCCTACCCACCCACCCCGTTTCCCAGTTTTTCCAATGGCGGACTGCCTCCCGGCCGCCTGGACCTCCAGCCAGTATCAAATTCCCCTCCATAATTTCTGTGTTAATGCTGACTCTAGAAAAAAAAAATAAATTAGTAGGACCCCTGTAAAAATATGACTTCTAACCTGTAATGTACCTTGATACTGCTTTGCTTTAATATTTGATGTGGATTCTGGAATTTTCTTTTACTGCTCTGAACAAGGATCTTCCAATAATGTCCTGCTGATTTACAATATCTTCTCACAGATCATTAGACTCCTGAATTTCATTAAAATCACGAAGAACACTTCATCTTTAAGCTTTAATCTAGGGGTAGTGCACAATACTACTCCCATAACTTGTATCCACTTCACTAAAAAATTCTTCCACACTGTCCTCGAATTGGCTCTGAAATGGCCAAATGTCTGAGCCCTCGAGCAGCCCCCTTAAAATGTTAAGGTCTTTCCCTATCTTCTGCGAGGTAGACTGCATTGCTGAGGGCCCTTCTCCAAATTTCGAAAAACCTACCGGATTAATAATGGAGGCGTCTGGTTTGTAAGTCGTCCCTGGACTAACGCTTAGTAATGAGAGTTCTAAGAATATCTAAAAGTTTACATATTTTAAAAATACAAGACTTTTCAGAAATTTTAAAAAATACCTCAAATAAAACTCACTGGAGGTTTTCGCTTCACACTCGCCTTTCGAGGAGAACTCCTTCTATCAAGGCTGATTTTTCAGGCTAAACCCATTTTCTAGGTTGATTCTTCGGACAAGGCCCTCTCACAAGGTTAATTATTTAAAGAGCACTTTGCTTAGACTGCTTGGCACACTTTTCTCATTTTACTACTTAATACCCTTTTTTTTATGATGTTTGAGGAAACGTATATAAGAACGTTATAAGCTTGAAAATATTTTGCACTTTACTGAATGCATAATGTACTGTCGCGGTCGCCACTAACCCAGTGACTCTGTTATCAACTTGTCAGCAAATTCCGATATTTTAGCTCGAGGTTCGAGGCTGCTTATCTTAATGATTAAATTGCGATGCATATTGTTTGCTCTTGAAAAATGAATAACACAGTGGGATGATCCTATGGAAAAAATTTCGAACTTATTTATCACCGTATTAACGTTTGATTCTTTTACTAGTTCAATAATGTCTCGATTGTTATGATGTGTCGATGCCGTCGTGTTATAATAATGGTAAAACATAAAAATAAGGCAAGATAAAAAAAAAAGCTTTGATACCTCACTACCGCACAGTGGGACGAACTTATGGAACCTGTTGGATATCTTATTTCGAATATCTAATAATTTAGAGTATAGCCATTAGAGCACAATTTTGATTCTTTTAATGTCCGATTTTATAAAGTCGAGTTACTCTGCCCCGAGTATAGAGAGAAAACACAGCGGAGGTTAATTCTCGCGGTAGAAGTAACTCACGTTTATAACACCGCGCATTTGAGTTAAAAAATGTTGCCATTATTATGGTAAAGCAAAAAAATAGTTCAAAAAAATGTTTGATTATTACCTGTACGAAAAGTGACTGTGTGTACAGAAACCCACGTTTAGCAAAATGAAATAAAAATCACATTTGATTACCATAATTGGAAAAAAAGTTTGCGGCCTCCTTTGTTGCAAGCGGCTGCAGTAATTTCTTTGTATTGATAAACACACGTCGATTTTTGCGAATTAATTTATTACTTTGTAACATTGGTTTTCCTAGATATATTTCACCAGGAATTAAAGTCTTAAATAGGTGTACTTGATGCAAATGGGGATGATAATTGAGAGGTGCTGAGCCAGCAGGCGTTCAAGAAGACGCGCATTTGTCGCTTTTCAAGGTTCATAATTTTCATGGTTTCCAGCAGCCCGTCAAGGTAAAATGACGCTCTCGCTTCAAGCTTGCGACTCTCGAGGTCGATAGGAATGAATAACTGATCTCGAAGAGTGTCCGAAATTATTGAATCCAAATTGCTGCAGAGAAAACTGTTTGGCGATCTTAACCTGCAGTGCTAAAAATCATAGTTGTGCCATCTTCAATCATCTTTTAATTTTCATGATTTTTAGTATCGAGGAACTCTAATACCGTATTCAGCGACTGGCTAATTTCGTAAATCCCGGGCGTCAAACGCTTTTGCGCTGGGAATTTTCACCCTAGCGAGACGATCGACCGCTGAACGTGCATGTACATAGCACATTTTACAGTTGTTCTTTTTAGAACGACAACAATTAACAAAATGAATCCGTTTCCACAAATATTTCATTAACATTTTGTTAATAATTCTTAAACAACAACTTAGACTGCACATAGTACCGTGTTCAGCGACTCTCTTATTTCCCGGCTTAGCGCGTCAAAATGCTTTAGAGCCGGGGATAAGTATTACTGATTAAGTTCTTCTGAAATTTCTCATTTATTAAGTTTAGGAAATTTCCTTCCTAATTGATATAAACATCCCGTCAACTCGTTAGCCTGGTGGATATAACGCAGGTCTGTCGTTTCTGAGAGGTTTGATCCTTTGGAGCCGCAAAGTCTTTTTTAAATCCTCTCTTATAGCCTCTAGTCAGAAGGGCAGAGGGCTTCCACTTTAAGGGTATTAAACTAACTCCTACCCTTAACCTCATTTCGGTATGGTTTACTGCAAGTCTTTCAACGACTCGCTTCTAAATCCCAGGTCGAGCATTGATACCCGTGGGTTCCAGCCAACGCCCGTACATGCCAAATTGCTGCAGAGAAAAGTCGATTTTTAGGAAAAGTCTTCTAATCTCGAATACTATACGTACTGTTGTACGGAGTAGAGACATGGACAATAAAGGCCAATGTCATGAACCGACTAGAGGCGTTTGAAATGTGGGTGCTGAGAAGAATGTTGAAGATTCCGTGGACGGAACACGCAACGAACGAGGAAGTACTAAACAGAATGGGTATAGAAAGAGAACTGCTGCAGACAGTAAAAAGAAGAAAGGCCGCATACCTCGGTCATATATTCAGAAATTCCAAGTACCAGTTCCTACAGTTGATTATGGAGGGAAAAATCGAAGGAAGGAGAGGCATCGGGAGAAAGAAATTTTCGTGGCTGAAGAACATAAGAGACTGGACAAACCTCGATGCCCACGCACTTTTTAGAATCGCACAAGATCGTAGCGAGTATGCCAGAATAGTCGCCAACATTCATTAATGGATACGGCACCTTAAGAAGAATCTCGAATAATGCTCGAATTTATTGAGCAGCACAGTCTTCGATAACTACTCCAGTAGGGTGGCTCGAAATCTTGTAATGATGAAACGTTTTACAGCCAAATTCCTACAGAGAAAACTAGATTTTTTGTTTGGCGATATCTAATGGTTAAGCGCTATTAGCGGAGGTAAATTGCCCTCAGTGTGGTGGCTAGAAAACGTATATGCGAAATTACTGTTGAGAAAATTATCTCTAAATCGTTAAGCGCTCTTCGAAAGCGATTTTTTTACACAAGTTCCGATGGTCTGATTTTCTTATCTGTGTTACAAGGGATTGATTCACCTCGCGTTTTGTCTGCGGGTCGTGTATGTAATGGAAGCCTTGAATAGGTGTACTTGAAAATTGCTGGGCGTTTAGTACCCTTGATAATTGAGAGAACCTGAATCAAGTCAGCTGGCCTGCTTAAGATTATGCGCATCTGTCGCAAGATTCGTGATTTTCATGATTTTCAACGACCTCGACTCGTCAAGGCAAAAGCATTAGCAGTGAAGGCGTACTGTACAAAATGCGTCAGCAAATTCCGATGGTCTGATTTTCTTATCTGAGTGTATCAAAGGAATGATTCACATCGCATTTGGGCCTGAAATCCCTGTCTCGCTGAATTACGATGCAAAGCCTTCGCAAAATGTCAAGACCTTTTGTATGAATAATTTTTTTACCGCCGAGGCGCTCGGAACATTTTTGCTAATTCAAAAATCTCTTAATTGTTAAGAAGTGTCGATGTTGTCGTTATAATGGTAAAAAAAAATGGTTAAAAAAAATTTTTCATTTTGTGTTTATTATCTTCACGGAAAGTGATCGACTGAGAAGTCCAAAAACATTAAATATATTCTAGCGGAACCCAGAAAAATTACAGAAAATTCACATTTGGTTGTCATGACTGGAGAAAAATGTCTGCGGACCCCTTTGTTGCAAGCGGTTGTAGTAAATCTTTGTATTGATAAACACATACGGAAAAAAATTTTGATTAATTTATTATTTTTTAATATTGGTTTCCGGTCATATTTAACCAGGAATTGAAGCCTAACATAAGTGTACTTGATGTAAATGGGGATGATAATTGAGAGGCGTTGAGACAGCAGACGCTCAAGGTTTGTGATTTTCATGGTTTCCAACGACCTCGACTCAAGGCAAAAGCTTTAACAGTGAAGGCGTCCTGTACAAAGTCCGATGGTCTGGTTTTCTTATCTGATTGTTACTAAGGATTCCGCGTTCTGTTTGTGGGCATTTGGAATTCCTGTCTCGCTGAATTACGATGAAAAGCTTTGCGCTTAAAAAAAGATGCCAAGGCGTTTTGTATGAATTTTTGTTAGGCGCTCGGTTTATGAAATTTTAACACGCAGACCCGTCAAGGTTGTTTGTTGCGATTCATGGTCGTTTTTCTCACTGCGGTCGGAATTGGTTTTACAGTAGACCTCATTGACGTTGCGATTGAAACCCACACTATTGGGGATACCTCTCAAGGTTCAGCCGTACGCACAAGGTTGCGCATGTTGCAAAGTCCGTGACTAACGTAGACCTGTCGTTGTTTTCGAGGTCATGTTCGTTGGCTGGCGTCAAGGTAACCCGGCTCGCTGCGATCGTGTTTCTTGCGCGAGCTCAAGGCTAAACGATGCAAAGCCTGCACCTTTGTACTTGAAAAAAGTCAAGGCGTTTTGTATGAATATTCTACCGCCGAGGTTTATGAAATTTTAGCACGTAGATCCGTCGCTTGATGCGAACATGGTCGTATGTCTCACTGACGGAATGGGTTCCAGATTGGTTTTACAGTATGACCTCGTTGCGTCAAGGTGGAATAAAGTCCCAACCCACACTCTGGGGGGATAGCTCTCAAGGTCCAGGCGTTCGTTTAAAGTTATGTCACAAGGTCAGTGACTAGCGTGGACCGACGATTTTCGAGGCCACGTTCGTCGACTGGAGACCATGTTTTTCAAGGTAGCTCGGCTTGCTGCGACACGTTTCCCTTGCGAGCTCAAGCCTAAACGATGTGAAAAAACGTCAAGGCGTTTTGCATGAGCCTCGGAAATTTTAGCAGGGGTACCCGTCAGGGTCGCTTGTTGCGAACATGGACGTATGACTCACTGCGACCGGGATAGTATGACCTCGTGGACGCGTCAAGGTGGAATGAAGGTCCGTGACTAGTGTGGACCGAGCCCAAGGTCAACTGATTTTCAAGGTCACGTGACTTTTCAAGGTCATGCGCGCGATTTTCAAGGTCAACGTCTAGCAACCTCGTCTGGCGTTATCTATGAGGCTCATGGATGTTTCTGTGACCTTGAAAGTGTCATGGAAAGCACTTTGTTTATCTACTCTTCTAATCCTGTAATTCCTATAAATCCTGTAGATGATTCATTAAAATCCAAATCAGGTAATGAACCCAGTGTGGCATCATCTTCCCATACCAACTGTGATAAATGTAAATTAAAGATGAGCGTATGTGAATATCAAGAGAGTGAGTGCGACGGTGAGAGCGACTCGAAAGTGGCGGACAGTAGTGAGAGTGACGACGAGTTCTTGTTAGCCGAAGATAACAAACCTGCGCATGTCGGTGAAGATGAGAATGACGAAGGACGAATGTCAATCAAGGCTGACGACAATACCGATATCGTTGATACTGTGCGATTGAATGCAACAGTGAAGGGACCACTAGGGAAATATATTCCAAACAATTGTGATAAGTAGAATTAAGGAAAACCTTTCACCCTTTGACTTGAAGTACAATCATCATATTGTACAACATTGAAATTTTTTTGATATTATAGGTCATAAATTAAACTTGTTTAGTTTTATTTTGTTTGCAAGTACTATGGGTATTTTGAAAGAGGCTAAGGGGAACTGATCAGCTACCTAACAGCGTAGGATTTTTCTACTTTAATTGATTAAAATTGGTGGCGCTCCGAACTCACTTTACCGGCCGGATTTGTAGCACTTATGTACCTGACCTGACACTTTTCCCTGAGTGCTTTTTGATTATTCCAAGATACCTTTACTGAAAATAAAGTGTTACAAAATTAAAACACAATACATACTGTGGAGATATAAGTTGCAAAAATCCACTTAGGAAAAAAGGAAGAAAAAAAATGAAGAAAAAAGAAGCAAGCTTCTCTGATTGAAAAAGGTAAGCTCGACACATCCTTTTTTCTTCCCTTTTTCCTAAGTGGGTTTTTGCAAGTTGCGAGTTGAAGAGAAAAAATGAGTATCTGTTCTTATGGAAACTGAAAAGTTTCAAATTAATTCAAATCTTTAAATCCCGAATTATCATTTCATCAGTTTCCTTCGGAGAAATATGTCAGTGAAAAAGTTTTAAATAGACATACACGTTAACAGAAAGTCAAAATACCGTTCTGTACTGTGAAAGGAAACTAATCCACATACTTCCGTCAAGAAAATACGCCCCGGCATCGTCGAGGACGGCAAATCATGTTTACTTATCTTATCATAGAGACATAACAGGCAGGTAGATGGTGCTGCAATAAAATTTCTTCACTTCTGAAATGTTTGAAATATTCTGGGATTCAGTCTTCGAGCGACATCTATCATAGTTTTGGCTAAATAAAATCCTTGGAGAAATTAACCCATTTGTAATGTCTGACTAGGTATATATAGACAATGGTTTAAAGAATAATACATTATATCACTAACGTCAGTCGGTCGAAAAATTGAAACTCCCCTCCCCTTGCCCCGTCCGAATACCAAACACATCGCATGTGTTTGTCCCCTCGTAACTACTCGAGAAAATTGCCGGGCACGGCACGCTTTAGTTTTGGAAATATCAAAAGTGCCGACACGAACTGACGATACTGATATAATGTATTATTCCTTATACTGTGACTAGAGCATGCAGGATGACTGTGAAGCGAACCAAAAACCAATTTTCTGCAACATTGTCACTTCCCACAGACAAACGGCCGAGACCTCGCACCTATTTTGTCTGGGGGCGACGTTTAGCAGAGTATCAAACTCATTTCTCTATCAGGCAGAGGAACCATAGACCAGTTTCGCTCCCATTAGAGCTCATCAGTATGATATACCTCGAACCTGACAGAAAAATCAGTTTGAACGGCAATTGGATCCAACTCTTGCTTAAAAGCCTGTATGTGTATGTATGTGGCGCCATCTGACGACGGCAGGTGCTTCCAGTAGGGCATGCAGGATGACTGTGAAGCGAACCAAAAACCAATTTTCTGCAACATTGTCACTTTCCACAGACAAACGGCCGAGACCTCGCACCTATTTTGTCTGGGGGCGACGTTTAGCAGAGTATCAAACTCATTTCTCTATCAGGCAGAGGAACCATAGACCAGTTTCGCTCCCATTAGAGCTCATCAGTATGGTCAAAGACGATAAAAACACAAGACAGTTACTCCAATGCTTTATTTTGGAGTCCTACTGAAAGGACGACAAATTTGGACGCCAAACGTGATTTGTGCTGTGTGACTCGCGCTGCGAGAAAAATCCAGCCAGGCGCCGAGCGTTTTGCCTATTTTGGCAGGTTTAATCGGTCTTTCGTAAGGGGTTTCTTGAAATAGAATAATGCAATGTTGCCAAATTGTACTACATTGGGCTTTATGATATTTCGGAACCGGGAAATGCAAAGAAGTATTTACACAATTTTTGCAACTTGTCTCTGGCTACCGCTAAAGGGCCAGGGAACAGTATATACGATAAGAGAATAGATGAGAGTGATGAGACTTCGGTACTGTCGGAATCGGTTCATCTAAGCCATTCAGTTATAACTGCCGTCAAGTCGGCGTTGGAAATTTGACATTCACATTTTTATTCTATCTTCTCAACATGTTCTTAAAGGAGATGGGTATAAAAAATGAAGGTTTCAAAGGTAACTAGATGACAAAAATAAGTGAATGGGTAATAGTTATGGGTTATGGATGTCAAGCATCCTGATGATTTAGGCGAGACATTCCGATTTTTGCTAAGTCTGACCCGCGTCCCGAAACTGATCAAAATATTAAAACAGTTGCTTGTGACCAAAAACGGATTTTTCTCAAATGAACAATGTTTAAATGTTAGAAAAAAGTTTGTAATTTTGTTTTTTTCTATACCTCCTTTAAAAGCGTCCTCAGAAAGAGTGTTTAGTTTAATGAAAAAAATTTGGTGAAAAGACAAATATTTATTTTTACTGAAAACAATAGTAGAGGCTGAATTATTGAAAAAATTTAATGCTAATATGAACTGCGGTAAATTTTATGATTATTTAACATTAAGGAAGAAAAAGGTGTGAGGAAAATGGCAAAATCAAACAAAAAATATTTAGGGTAAGTTAAAGTTGGTTACTTCAAGATAACTGAAAAGTTTAGTTCCTTTATATACCTTTATTACTTAATGTGTGAATTTCTTAACAATGTTTTTTTGCTAAAAAGTCCCGATTTTTTGTTCCGACAGCCCTATTATAGTGTGAGGCCAATTTATTATGTCGGCAGTGCTTAAATGAATGTTACTCTGTAGTTTTGTTTAGTCTAGGATCTAGGGCCAATATTATGTTAATATTGTTACGATTCGCAGCGACGCCGCATGGGAGGCAGGGCAACGCGTTGGTTGGTGGAGCTTCGCGACCTATCCGCGCTGCGTCATGTCTGACACGAGTGATTTACTTCTCGGTTTAATCTAGAAGGCAGTTGTTTACAACCTTTTTTTTATGTGAGATTATTCAAGAATTCTTATAAAGAACTTTCTAGGTTTTTCTGTAATTTTAGGATTGTATATAAAAGGCGCATAGAGCGCGCGGAGTAGTCTAGTCTTATTTTAAGCGAGCTATAAGTAAGCTAAAGTTCCGAACGATATTAGAAGGCTATAAGTGTTAAGTAGTGAGTTAATTAGTAGGCGAATTGTACCTGTGTGGATTTGTGGGACAAATAAATAGTGTTTTCGTGTTAAATCGTTACACTGGAATTATTGAACCCTGAGTTCGCAACATTGGTGTCAGAAGTGGGATTTCGAGGACTAATATTACTGAACTGTAAGTGAGTGCTTCATTGCCGGACATTACGTGTTTATGCCAGTGACCAGAAGCCAGCATCAAGCGATGGACGATCAACTTGCCGCCCTGCTGTCCTTTATGCAACAACAGAAGGAAGAGCAAGAAAGACGTTATGTAGAACAAAAAGAAGAGCAGGAAAAACGTGATCAAGTTCAGGAGCGACGTTATCTAGAACAGAAGAGAGAGCTGGAAACACGTGATCAACAGGAACAGGAAAGACGTTATCTAGAGCAGAAGGAAGAGCAGGAAAGACGTTATCTAGAACAGAAGGAAGAGCAGGAAAGACGTTATCTAGAACAGAAGGAAGAGCAGGGAAAGGCGTTATCTAGAACAAAAGGAAGAGCAGGAAAAACGTGATCAAGTGCAGGAGCAACGTCATCAACAATTCAAAGAAGAATTAATGAACCATCTCGCAGCTAGGGAACAACAATTGGAAGAACGAATAATGCAATCCGTTGACGAATCCATTAACGGCGTCAGATCCAGGTTCAAAGGACAAATATTTCAATCATAGATTATGATATTGAAATTAACAAACACGTAATTTTCTCGTTATGTCCAAAAGCCCGTCCTTTATGCTCTAGAGCTCTTCGAATCTTGGGTCCCTATTTGAATAAATTGCTTTATTTTTGAACAACCATTCGACGATTTTATCGACGAAATTAGCTCAACGAGCAAAAATATCAATTCGACCTCCCGGCAAAGAAAAACTGTAAAATTTGAAATCACTACTACGATAAAACGATGCATTCCACTAAAAATTTATCCAAAAGGAAAAACTAGGTAATGTAACCGCGTGATTAAAATATTTAACGGTTAAATAAATTAAATAAATTATAATAAACGTCTTTATTTACGTAAAGGGAATACTCTGAATTTCTGTGATAAACAATACCGGTACGCCAACTTAAAAAAAATCCGTAAAGGTCTTCCAAAAATACGTATCAATTTCTAGACTCTACAGCTTGAACGACTGACTTTTGAACAAAAAGAAAAAATAGGTGTTAATTAATTTCTATAGTAGCATTTAATATATGGTTAATAAAAATGTACTTTGATCTAGGACACCCTGTATAAGAAAAAAATCTTTAAAGAAAACAAGAGTACCACCAGCAAAGTAGGCCAGGAAGCTGTAAGCTGTCTAGTAATAACTTCAATTGTTTAAGTTTTACAGCTTTTTAAAACTTAAAACTTGGATTGTCAGGTTGCATTTTCTGGAAAACTATTAAATTTAGCACGGTCCATTTGACAAAAATGACTTAGAACTGACTAATGGATCAATATTTGCAACAAAAAAATTGGGTAGCTTTATTTGAAAAACAAAGATTTCGCCGGCTTTTCCTGGAATTCTCTAGTAAAACTAGAAGTACTAGAATCTTGAATATATTTTACCTAAATTGGGCAAAACAACTTAAGGAAAAACCTACATTTTTTAACATTTTCTACCACAAATTGTCTGTCTATACATAGAGGACGTTCGAGTTGGTACACCCTGTAAGCAATGATTGTACCCATGTATTCATATTTTTTGATGCTTTTCAGCTTACTCTAAGTTAAACTGTATATAGCTTTGATTTTAACAATTATTTCGGGTATCGCTAGTCTTCTCTAGTTTCAACTTTTTTTTTCTTTTATAAATATACTCACTTTTGTTTACAGTAGCAGCTCTGACCTATGATGTAGTTAATTTAATAGTATTTGCTTCTACATATGTGAAAATTTTGCTTCTACATATTGTCACAAAGAAGCAAAAAGACATAAAATTGCAGCGTCCTTAGAAATGGTCGGCCGATGACCGGTTTAGTAACCAAGGAATAGTTGACCCAAATTTATAAATCATAGATCGTAAATTTGTTCAACAACTGGTTACTTCGAACCGCTGATTGACGTCATGGAATGTCATGGAACGTTGCAATGTATTGGAAAAAAGTGCTGACGAAAAGAAAAGTAAGCTCGAGGATTTTTGGGCTAGCGATGGGGACTTGCTCGGTGGCTTGCACGTAGGCAAGACTCCAAGATTCTTTTGAAGTTCGGGTTGATCCTTTTGGGGGGTTACGTCAGATAGACGAACGACCACCCGTCGAAGAGTAATTAAGTGTTTTTCCCAAAATTTGTTATCGACGGAGTATAAAGAAGAAAGTTGTCCTAGAAGTCCTTGTTGTCCTAAGAGAAGCCACGGGTACGCATAGGAGTACCCCTGAAGCACGTTAAATTGGTTGGCACGATACGGTCCTCCTCTACACTTGACCTAGGTAAGACCATTTTGTTATAACGGTGTTTGTTTTCATATTAATCATTTCAGTTAAGTAGTTAGGGTAATTTTAAGGCACAGAAAATAGAAGTTTACTTGAATCTCATTTTCTTATTTTAAATATAAACCCCCCATATTTTTGAAAAGCCCCCATTCAGTGAGAAAATCAGCATAGGACCCTTCGGGGGAGGTAACGACGACCCGGTACCCATTTAAAGATTAGAGATTTAAAGCGTAAATTAACGCCCAGTCGAAATATAGTAATTTTTCACATAAATAAGTACGCTTTCATAAACCCCCATCTTATAATTATTTCGTGACATGGTGGAGAGCGCAAACCGAAGGCAAATATGCTGATTTGTTATTTTATTTGTGTTTTTATTAATTTAATACGAACCAGGGTCAAGTAACTTCTATGAACTACTGCCTTATAATTTAATTAGGTCAGATTTCCTCAGGTCAACATTCTTTGTAGAAATTTTGCGAACATTTTTAAAAGTCGTAAAAGGTGGTAATTTAATTTTTTTCTTTTGAGGCAGGCCTATTGTTTTAGTTATTGCGAAAAGCTACTAAGAACAGAGTAATCATACTCCACTTAGAATTTGGGTATTGAACAATAACGAGTTCTAAAGAAAATTCTTGGAATCCTATTAGAGGTGTCGTCTCGCTTTAGTACTTTTTTTATATAATATAGGAGAATAGAATATTTTTATTGGTTGTAGGGCGTCAGCTAGATAACTCAGCTTTGCAGGGATAGGAATATTTTTTATTGAAAAGCGTACCAGTAATTATTATTAAAAGTTGCGCAATGTCATCAGTAAAGTAGTAGGAAGGAACACCATTGTTTCTGAAAACGAATTTAGAAAGAAAATTTTAGTGTGGTAAAGAGCGCGATATTTCGATACATTTTACCATCATTTTTGCTTTTGATTTGATTTTATGTAAATGAAGTATAACTGAAGGCCTCATTGTTTTAAACATTTTGCAAGTAAAATATTCTTTTTTTCTAAATTTTCTTGAGACTTTCAAATTAATATAAGTGTAAACTAATTTCGTTTGACACGACGAGAATTTTGATAAATTTATTTTTTTTTTGTTTTCCATTTTGAACCAAGCTAGTATACAGAGCGTTGCTTCTTAAACCACCAAGTAACTTTTGATTAAAGCAGTGTTTGTCCTCTCGGAGCATTTTAGGGCAAAAGGTACAAATGTCCAGTTGTAAATTTGTGTTGTAATTTTAAAAGGACCGAGTAATTTTGAAAGGGACCTAACCGCTAATTTACTTGCAAATTTTAAGAGTTTTACAAGAACTCGCCATTTTGATTATTTTGTTTGTTTTCTGATGTCTTGCAAGCTGATATTTTTTTAGTACCATAACACGCTTATATATTTTTGGATTTACTATACGCATACTCACAATTAATTCAATGTCAAAAAATCTAAATTTGAAAATAAAACTAACACCGACGAAACTAGAAGAAACCGCGTTCAAGCGAACGTCAAAATTGTCGAGAACCCCGCCGGGAGAAAACACTGAATTTTCATTTGATACAGCGACGATAAAAAATATCATCTAGAGACTAGAAAAGAGTCCACTAGTACCCCAAACGTAGACACACATAGCGAACGATCTAAGTATTCTAGAGGGAGAGAAGACAGTAGTAGAGATTGTAAAACTACTAACAGACACAAATCAAGAAGAAAACGATAAGAGAAAAACGAGCAGATTAATCGACATCCACAGAGAGAGTTCAGAATCAGAGGACGAGAAAGTACTTATAGGTAAAAGCGAGATGGACGCTACATTTGTGAAAGAGTGGGGTGGAAAAAACTCTAAATGGGACGCCAAAAAAAGGCTAGAAAGTCGCAGGCAGGGCCCAACAGAGAAAACACTGGAGTATTACTACGAGATATTAGATTTATATTCACAGTACGATGAAGATATGGACATAGATTTGTTCTTAGACTATTTTCAGAATGGACTTTCCGAGCAAGCGGCAACGGAGTATTATTATTTTACGAACCCGAATAGAAGACCAAGAACCTTAGAAGAAGCAAAACAGATTGCGAGGGCTATCGATGGCATACCAGTACAAGATAGTAGGGCAAGAAGCCAAAGAGTACAATTTAATGAGGAAGACAGAGGGCAAACAGGCTACATGGAAAGAGAGGCAAATTTTAGACCACCGAGGGACTTCAGAAGGACAAACGTACGACAAGAGTATTACCCGAGAAAAAGAAATGAGTCCTACACGAGAGAGTCGAGCGGTAATCAATTTAAACCACCACAGGAGGATAGAAGAGGCCGATATGACGAAAAGGCTCAAGAAAACATACGTGAGAGGGCCCCAGAGAGACATGAAATGAGAGATAACAGATACGACCGGCCAAGAATGACTACTTTTGAGCGCAGTAGTACACTACCTAACACAAGAACTAGAGACAATCGACCAAGATGTTATACATGCAATGGAATAGGGCATTATGCAGCAGCCTGCCCAAATGGGTCAGGGCGACGAAACTAAAGTTTCCCCAGGTCGCCTTGATAAATGGGGCTAGAAGCGAAAGACGAACTACAGAACTGACTATATTACTGCTAGATGTAAGAGTAAATAATAGAAGGAACACGCAAGCGATTGTAGATACAGGAAGTGTGAAAAATGTTATAAGAAAGGACATAGCGCATAACATAAACCGCAACAGGAATATGGGACATTTGATATCAGCCGGAGGCCATCGCATACCAGTACTAGGAAAGTCAAACTTTACATTGGAAATCGGAGCAGTCCAAACTAGATGCGAGGCAAGAGTGATCGAAAACTCCCCATACCCGTTAATCTTAGGAATGGAATTCTTGAACTCAGTGAAAGCCAACATAGATCTAGGTACCAACAAGCTGACTGTAACTACACAGCGAGGAAAGCAGGAAATAAAATTAGCAAAGTTGGAACCACATACACGCAGAAATCAAGTAGGGTTGATACATGAAGAAACCTATAATCGCAAACCACATGGATTAAACTATAAACAAATGTACTACGAAGAATGCCAGAGATCAATTACGAATAACTTCAACGAGATGACAAACAAGAGAAATGAAAATAAAATGGAAAAGAGGATAGAAAGGAAAAAGCCCACACACGCCAAAGAGTACGCTTTATTTTGGGATAAATTTAAAAAGCAAAAACTCAGTAGTTCAAAGGTCATAGAAGAACGAGAAATCGATATTTTTTCGACAGGAGAGGACTACGCGTTGTGCCATTGTGTAGACCGTACCTTGGCTATGAATAGAGGTATCGCAAGGGAATTTAAAGAAAGATTTGGCAACGTTACACTCCTACGCGTACAAAAAGAAGAGATGGGAGGACTAGCTTTTCTTAAAAGTAAAGGCAGATTATTGTACTACCTGGTAACTAAAGAACAACCACACCACAAACCAAATTACGAACACCTCTATAAATCTCTTCGCGAACTAAGGAACCACTTACAGACTAATCAACAGAAAAAGCTGGCGATGCCAAGATTAGGTTGCGGCCTAGACAAGCTTCAATGGGACATAGTGTCAGAAATGGTAAAATACATTTTTGCAGAGACAGATATTGAGATATTAGTGTGCACCTGGAACCCAAAAAAAGGGCAGAGACAGAAAAGAAGGACCAACACCGATAAGGCTATAGAGCAAAATGAAATGGAGGAGAGAGAGCTAGCAGATATGATCCGAAGGTCAAAAACTTTGAAGAACGAAACACCGGAAATTGAGGAAAAATGGGACATGTCAGAAACCGAAAGTACCAAAAACGATTCAGGTATCATCGCAAAACTGCGATTGGCAGCAAATTATATTATTCAACCCAGAAAGGAAATCGCCG
The DNA here is from genome assembly GCA_951812265.1 of Taphrorychus bicolor. NCBI lineage: Eukaryota > Metazoa > Arthropoda > Insecta > Coleoptera > Curculionidae > Taphrorychus > Taphrorychus bicolor. The sequence continues at coordinate 197,962 of OX638304.1, forward strand.
TCGAGTTAAAAATAGACGCCACAGAGAAACATGACCCCCGCAGTATAAACATCACTGAATTTATACCTAAAGAGGACATATTCTTAGCTAAGAAATTTTACACAACTAGCGGGCCATACAGGTCCGGACTAAGAACTATGATAAACATTAAATCGAGGAGCCCACTACCGATAATGTTAAATAAATGCACAACCCTGGGCTATATCATGAAGGAAAGGGTACAAGAAAACGATGAGATAATGCTACTATACTTGGAAGAAAACGAAGAGCAAAATAGCGAAATCCAAGAAGCAGACCACGAAATAGAACACCTTAGTGACGGAAAAGTGAAACGAGAACTACTGAAACTATTAAATGAATACAAAGACGTATTTGCGAAAACTACAAAGGATATGGGCCGCACAAAATTAGTGAAACATAAAATAGAGCTGAACGACGAAACGCCTATCAAAAGCCAACCATATAGAGTCAGTCAAAAAGAACGAGAGATAATAGCGGAACAAATAAAAGAAATGGAGCAAAATAAGATTATCACGCCATGCCATTCACCATGGGCATCACCGATAGTACTAGTGAGAAAGAAAGATGGCAGTACAAGATTTTGTGTTGATTACAGAAAGTTAAACTCCGTTACAAAGCGAAGCAACTACCCCATTCCGAACATCGACGACATAATGTCATACTTAGGAGGTAGCACCTTATTTACAACCCTCGACCTTTTTAGTGGATACTGGCAAGTAGAACTAGATGAGGCCAGCAAAGACTACACCGCATTTGTAGCACAAGGACTTAAATCATACAGATTTGAAGTATTGCCGTTTGGTCTCTGTACAGCACCCAACACATTCCAGTCTCTAGCTGACGAAGTGTTTGAAGGAATGAAATGGACAGATGTATTAATTTACTTAGATGACATAATAATTTTCTCAAAAACACCAGAAGAGCATCTCAGAAAATTAAGAGCAGTCTTTCAGAGGTTAAGAGAGGCCGGACTTACACTAAAACCGAGCAAATGCGAATATTTGCAAACAGAACTAAAGATACTAGGCCACAAAGTAAACACGATAGGCATACAGCCGGATGAGTCAAATTTAGAGGCAATATCGCTCTTCCCGCAACCGAAAAAAGTGAAAGACGTACAATCATTTTTGGGGATGACAAATTTTTATAGAAAATTTATCAAAAATTACTCAAAAATAGCCCGCCCACTACACGAACTAACAAGGAAAGACATAAAGTATTATTGGGGACACGAGCAAGAGGAAGCATTTAACCTATTGAAAGAGAAACTATTATCCTCACCAGTATTACATCATTTCAACCCAAACAAGGACACCATTCTGCATGTAGACGCGTGTACTATAGGAATTGGGGGAGTATTATTGCAAGAAGACAACGAGGGAGTACCGCACCCAATAGCATACGTAAGTCGAAGCTTAAACAAGAATGAGAAAAATTACACCATATCCGAACTGGAAGGCTTGGCAGTAATATACTGTTTAGAATATTTGAGGCACTATATTTGGGGCAGAAAAATAAAGATAATAACAGATCATAGCGCGCTGTGTTGGTTCAAAAGCATTAAAAACTCAGGAAGATTAATAAGGTGGAGCTTAAAACTGTCCGAATTCGATTACACAATAACACACCGCAAAGGATGCGAGAACAGAGACGCAGACTGCCTTTCGCGTAACCCCGTGGAACAGACAGGAAAAGCGAGAAAAGTAAGAAACATCGACGACGTACCCACATACCTATTAGAATGGGAGAATGGAGCTATATCAACAGATAACGACGATAGGAATAATCTACCAGAAAGTAAAATGGAGAAGCTTAAACAAAGCCAGAGGGAAGATCAAATTATTGGAAAAATTATCGAGGACTTAAATAACAAAGATAACTTGCCCATTGGAAGAGCTAAAAGGATAAGACAATTCCAGGTGAGAAATGGATTGTTATACAAGGAAAATATGTCACTTAATGGACGAGAACTACTCTTAGTAATACCGAAGGACCTAATAGGAGAAATTATGTTCCAACTGCACTCAGACCCTATATCTGGACACTTAGGACTAACGAAAACTGTCGACAAAATAAGAAATAGATACTACTGGGACAGTTTACAAAAAGACATCACCAGATTCGTAAGAGGATGCCCTGATTGCCAAGCTAGAAAGGGCACAAAAGCAAAACCAGGCGGAAACTTACAGCCTATAGAAATCGGATTGCCATTCCAAAAAATAGGAATTGACTTACTTGGCCCTTTTAGAAAAAGCAAAACAGGCAAAGTGATGATATGCGTTGCAACGTGCTATGCAACCCGATACGTAGAAACCCGGGCATTACCCAACGGAAAGGCCGAGGCCGTCGCAAAATTCATTGTTGAAAACATAATAACAAGACACGGGGCACCGGCCACCTTAGTGAGCGATAGAGGAAAAACTTTTCAATCAGACCTCGTACAGGAAATTTTAAAACTAATGGGGACTCAAAGTAGATTTACCACAAGTTATCACCCATCATGCAATGGACTGACAGAGAGATTCAATAAAACTCTAGCAGATATCTGCGCGGTTTATACAAATACCGAACAGACCGATTGGTGCAGCTATCTACCCCTGGTAACTTTTGCATATAATACAGCACTACAAGACACGACAAAATTCTCACCTTTCGAACTGGTGTACGGAAGACACCCAGTTTTGCCAACGGAGGCACATTTACTCGACACGGAGTGTAAAACGAGCGCCGAGGAAATTAGACAGAGGGCATTAGCAGTACGCAGTACAGCAATAGAAAATATACTGGCTAAGCAAAAAGTAGACAAAAGGATTTACGACGAGAAACACACACCGTTAGAATTTAATGTAGGAGACCAAGTGAAAGTCTTTATCCCTATTAGGAAAAAAGGGAAAAGCGAAAAACTTTTACTGCGTTACTTTGGGCCGTACTATATTGAACAAAAAGTCGGCGAAGTAGATTATAAAATAAGAAAAGGCAAAAGTACCAGCGCGAAAACTGACATAGTACACATAAGCCGCATTTTGCCTTATTACGACCCCTGGACCCCAGGAGAGAGGAAATGCAGAAGATGAGGAGGCAACCCGACGCGAATCCAGACAAAGTCGTAGAAAAAGAAATAGAAATAGCACAGAGGCATGGGATCCCGATGTAACAGAGGAAAATTGTTTAGTACTAGAAGACAATGGAGAACACGAGATAATAGAAGTATGTGCAGCAAAAAGATGTACAATTAAAGAAGGCGAACCACTTGAAGTAGAATTAGCCCTAAGACGTAAAGGAAAAATAGATGAAAATAAGGTTTGTGGCGGTGAATTTGTTCCTCTAACAGATGAGGAAATGACGTATCTAGGCAATATAGGCATTTCCAGATACCCCTTTGTGAGAAGGGATAGATCGTACTTAGAGTTAAGAATAACAAAAGGTACAGACGTGGAACTGGCAAAGGGCACATGCCTGGGATGGCTCGTAAACTACAAGGATTCCAGCAATACAGACGAGGAGATGGACCGAAAAATTAATGTAGGGAACAAAGTGAGAGTTCTAATACCGTTTGAGGAAATCTTAAGCGATGGTAGTACAATGTGGCACCCACGATGGGAAGGAGAGTTCGTAGTAGTCGAACTATTAGAGGAGCATTTATATCGAGTAAGGAAAAGAAGCGAAAATAGAACTATGATAGTCCAGAAACAGAGACTGCTACCAGGAAACTAAAATCAAAATGGGGAAAACACGAGTGGAACCACCACAGTCAATCAAATTATGCGAGAAGTCGGTAGGAAAACTAGAAAATAGAGTTATTGCTAAAAGACGTAAATGATAGAAATACCAGTAAAATAGGATAAAAACTTAAAAAGAAAAAAAAAGAGCGAAGGGGTGCCGATTATATTATATAGCGATAGAAATAGCGATCGTTAGACTTAGAAATAAAACGAGGATAAAACTCGACCCACACACAAAAGCTAAGAAAGAAGAATCTAAACTTTCATTTAACGCAGGGAAAATAAGGTATAAAGCGGGATCAAATTCAAAAACAGGTAGACTAGTGAAGGAGGAAAAGCGGGGATAGTATAGCAGTTGGGATAGTTATGAACTTTAAATTAGAAGATTAGCATATATAAAAAGAAAGGGGCTCCACAGGGAGATTTACATAGAGTTAGGCAAACAAAATGAGCTAACACTGAGCTGAGTATAGCCTCAGGCGAGTATCATAGAAGGTTAGGCTTAGGCTTAGGACTAGATAGAAATTTAAGGAAAAAAATAAGTAATCGAGAGGACAAACAGTTTGCTAAGTATAAATTACAAAATCAAATCCCACCAAAAAGAGAGCGCTGAAATAGGTTAAACATATTATCAAAATTAATTCAGAGGCGAATCAGGGACCAGAAGTTAGAAAACAGAAGAAAAAGAGGTAACATTTTTTTCTTAGAAATTATAGGGACACAGAAGGAAAAAGCAAACGGGCCACAGGAAGCACAACTGGTGCTACAAACTGGAAGAAGAAGAAAAGGGGAGGGGACCGTACCACTCAAACGTTGCCACAGGTCAACTGACTAACAGACATGATGGAGCTAATCGTACATGACACTAGAACTCAACTTACCTTACCCCATACCCCTACTTGAACGAAACGACACTCACTACGACAACCACACATCCCCAGACACCCCCCCACCCCACTATACAAACAAAAAAAAACCCAAAAAAACACTTATGCAATATATTTAATCAAAAATAAAGTTTATTACAAAAATATTATAAAAAACAAAAAAAATAATAATAATATTAATAATGATAAATAAACAGCTGTTTAGCACGAACACAGGCACCCACAGTCATCTGGAAAAAAAAAATAGGTAGAGAAAGGGGTAACGAAAGTAGGCAACAATCAACTCACCAGGTCGACGTTCCACTGCGGGACGGAGGCGACCCATCATCTCCGACGACCACCAGCGAAGCAGTCGACCCCTGGGCCAAACGAGAATCTAGGGAACGTTCATCCCACATCCGGTAGTGGAAGCGGTGGCCATGGCACCGCATGGGCGCCAGCGCCCGCCGCACCAGGGTCTCAAACCCGTCGGGTACCACCACCCGCACCCTATACTCCTCGTACTCAAAGCACCTCAACACGTTTTTTTTAAGATATACGCCATGGCAAAGTTCTGCGGTGAAGGTAGCGACAGGAATAGAGAACCGAGGTGAAAAACACTTGCGGAACTAGGCAAGCCCCCTCCCCACAATCAAAAAGAAAAACAAGCAAAAATGCCAACCGGGCTTATAGGAACACACGACGTACCTTGAGGTCAAACTCGAACGCGATACGACAAAATTAAAAGCAAAGACAAGCAAAACACAACTATGACCAGTCAACGCCCTAGAGACATTCTTCACATTCAGCAACCAAACCACTTGCCAACGAACACAGACCAACATACAACAGACAGAACTATAAACTCCTTGAGGGAACAAAATACGGCCGGGTTAAAGTAGAGAAAAAAAAAAACGGCGGCGTACGATCTAGTATTTTTCGACGTACAGCTGAGAGCGGTACGACGAACAATACAGGTACAACAATATCGCAATAAGGAAGAAAAAGAAATCGGTTCAGCAAAGTAAATCTTAACGACACCCTCAAGTTGGAGTCGATAAATTCACATTCAAGAGCATACGTCAAGGCGGTTCATAGGTAACACAGTAACTTGACGCTCTAAGAAAAGCTAACATAGATAAGTGACCTAAGAAAAAATGCAAACGTTCACTTGTAACTATAAAGACGCATTCTAGGGAGATAGTTAGGTATAATTCGTATGTGATTCTTAATGGCGTCAATAACGATAATAATGAAGACGAGAACCAACCCTCTTAGAGTTTAGTAAAGCAACTGATGAGGTAGCATATTTCGAGCGAGTCAAGCTAAAGAATTATTTTGCTAGGACTAAATAGGTTAAATAATATGTTTAGTTTGCGTTAGGAAAAAGGAAGAGTAAAAATACATTGTTAGGATTTTTTTTTTTTTTGTTAAAAGTAAAGGGAAATAAGTTAGATGTAAAATAGTATAAAAGATATTGAGCTAGAAACCATATACTAACACAGATCTTTTTGCATGTTCCCATGGACGCTATGATGTAAGCCACACAAACCACTGCACCAAGAGCACCAGAGCTGGAACCCAAGCCACCCCCAAGAAACAAACTTGTCAGAGCTACAACGGAGAGAGCTAGCCAAAGCCGAGGTCCTGGGCAGACGAACCAAAGAGCAGGTCCCTTTACAGTCAAACACAAAGGGATGCGGGGCTCAATGGTCAACCCACCGATCGGCAATAGCTCAACTAGGCCGCGAGTTAGCAGCCGACATACCAGAAGAAGACCGATAGTTAAAACCGGTCTTGGAAGCAGCATCAACGATTAGGGGCAATCCAGGGATGCAGCTAGCGCAGATGGGGCAGTGTAAGTGTGAGCAAGCAGTCGGACACTTGGACTAGTATTTGTGAGGGAACATGCAGGGTTACTAATTTAGATCGACAGTTTAGTAAATTTTGTTTAATACGTTCTGACAGTCAAACTCTGTTAATTATTAGAGATACACTCTATTTAGTTCGATAATTTAAAATATTTTCATTATCTTATCTACATTTGGAATCGTCTTGTTTTTCATAAAGGGTTGACAAATTTTTATTTTTTTTATAAATCGGTAGTTTAGACCTATCTAAGTTTTATGTATCTAAATAGGTATTTAGACCATATCTCATTTAATATCTTTTTTTTTTAACTTTTATTAATTTGTTTTTTACTGTTTTGAAGTTGGTAATGACGATGAACATTTTGAGTTCTGGCGATTGAAATTGTTAGCTTTTAAGTTAGTTCAGGTAACTTAACAAGGTAGAGAAGGACCATATTTCGTTTAATTCAGGGACAGAAATTTTTTGGTGGATCGGTTTTGAAAACTGGGGACCAGTTTTTTCTAAAAGGGGGGGATGTCACAAAGAAGCAAAAAGACATAAAATTGCAGCGTCCTTAGAAATGGTCGGCCGATGACCGGTTTAGTAACCAAGGAATAGTTGACCCAAATTTATAAATCATAGATCGTAAATTTGTTCAACAACTGGTTACTTCGAACCGCTGATTGACGTCATGGAATGTCATGGAACGTTGCAATGTATTGGAAAAAAGTGCTGACGAAAAGAAAAGTAAGCTCGAGGATTTTTGGGCTAGCGATGGGGACTTGCTCGGTGGCTTGCACGTAGGCAAGACTCCAAGATTCTTTTGAAGTTCGGGTTGATCCTTTTGGGGGCGTTACGTCAGATAGACGAACGACCACCCGTCGAAGAGTAATTAAGTGTTTTTCCCAAAATTTGTTATCGACGGAGTATAAAGAAGAAAGTTGTCCTAGAAGTCCTTGTTGTCCTAAGAGAAGCCACGGGTACGCATAGGAGTACCCCTGAAGCACGTTAAATTGGTTGGCACGATACGGTCCTCCTCTACACTTGACCTAGGTAAGACCCTTTTGTTATAACGGTGTTTGTTTTCATATTAATCATTTCAGTTAAGTAGTTAGGGTAATTTTAAGGCACAGAAAATAGAAGTTTACTTGAATCTCATTTTCTTATTTTAAATATAAACCCCCCATATTTTTGAAAAGCCCCCATTCAGTGAGAAAATCAGCATAGGACCCTTCGGGGGAGGTAACGACGACCCGGTACCCATTTAAAGATTAGAGATTTAAAGCGTAAATTAACGCCCAGTCGAAATATAGTAATTTTTACAATAAATAGTTCCAATCTTATCATTTAAACATAACCCCCCAGTTTTCACCATTACCATTGACGTGACAATATGTGAAAATAATCACGCATACAAAAATGGAGAAGCAACTCAAGAACGAAACTCACTTAAGTACCATTTCTGTCTTATCCTAGTAAGCCCTATCGGCAATGTCCGAGTCCAAGAAAAAATAGAGGGGAATTTGTTGCGTGAAAACGTATGTGCTTACTATAATTGTGGTAAGTCCAAAAGAATGGATTCTTCGCTTCAGCATTACCGCTTTCCTAAAGATCCAAGTTTGTCAAGGCAATGGGTAGTTAGATCAGGTAAATATGATATTATACTTTATTTAAAATTTGGTGCTTATATTTGGCACAATAATAACCGTTATTTTTTTATATACCCATAATCTTCTTTGAACACATGTTGAGAATCTACGATAGAAACGTCAAAGTCAAGTTTCCAACGCCTTTCTTGCCGACAATAATAAGTGAATGCCTTATATAGCCATATCACATCGTCGTTCCTCTGGACAAGTATTCTTTGATTCTTGATATATGCATACCAACGAAACTGCTATATAATCTACAAGAGAATCACGCTCTTCCGCATTTTTATACTGTATTCAAGGTATTTCTTAATATGATTTAAGATGTTGAGATAAGTGAACATTTTTCAAGATATTCACTTATCTAAGACATTTTTTTGCCAACAATTAATTATTTGCATTCTATTATAAGCGTTTGATTTTAATGGACACCATTTCAAATATGCAAATGCATGTAGGATCTCAGGTTTCTCAAGGATCTCTTAATTCTCAGTATTCTTAGAGTTGGAGAAGGTTTAGTTTTTTTTTTTGTTATTTATGTATTTAGAGCAAAAAGTTACTTTTTTGCTTAGAAATTTTGGAAAGGAGTGTAATCACTCAAGAGCAAAACACTTTTTGATCCTAATGCATGCAACTTTTTTTTTACAAACCGCCAAACAGTTCAATATATTTCATTACTTTGTAATGCCTAGTTCACAGCCGAATATTCAAAACAAACTGACAATATTGTTTTAGATCTTTGTGTGTGTGGTGGTGGTGTTACATAATGACCCTAGATATTTCAAAACTTTTGACGCTAGTTTTGAAATGACTTCTTTTTTGCTACTTTTTTGTATTTTGCATTGTTTGTACTATGAAAAACTTGTTTTAATTTGCTTAATTTAACTATATAACTGTTTATTAATGCTAATTTGAAGTTACTTAATGTATTTACTGCAAAAAACAATTCACACGTTTTTAGATGTTTTTTTAATTTCAATGTAAAATTTCCTCCTTCATAAAAAAAACCCATATCAATTACACGATTCATAAGGTCATGTCGCACATATCCATTGCAAAACTTGTCGCTGCGCTCCAGGTTGGTGCGACAATGAGTGTCTTATAAAACTCGTATGTATCTTAAAAATCTATTATGATGTCATTATGTCAAAATGTTGCTATTTTGAAAGCAAACAATGTGTCGTAATTAAAAGTTGGCTTAATTTTTTTTAATTTGTTAATATTTTAAGGGTAAATATTTTAAGGCAGTCCCATATATCGATGGTCCTCTGCAATAACGACACAACTCAAAATGTCTACTATTTTAGTTAAATAGCGGATTATGTTAGTAAATAACCAAATATTTCTGTGCAACATCGGCATATGTCTACTTACTACGAATCCGATAGGGTGCGCAGTTATGTCGTTTGAACGAAAATAAAAGTTCGCCATATTGCCTAATGAACAGTGGCACATGTCTCAGTTGTGACCGAACCGCCGCAGGTGACTTTATTATTTATCGTGAATATTGGCATTAGTCAAAAAGTTCTAAGGTATTAGTGATTTTTTTATAGAGAATAACGACATATTTTGTATTGTGTGGTTGTTCAGTAGCTTAACCAGTGGACTTGTTGTTTATTTACTTAAGAATAGTGACTTATTTCGTGTTGAGCCGTTATTGATAAACAGGTGAGTAAATAATATTGAATTATTTGCTGATGTGTCGTTATTCTACATAAAAGTTATTGGTTTAGATTTGAGTTGAGTCATTATGTAAAAAAAATATTTGGTGCTTCAACATTTTTTTCCAAATTTGGGTAGATAATAAATAATTTTCGGTCTATTAATATTGGTTTCAAATTTTGGCTTCCACTTGGGAGTATTAAGGAATATTGTTTTTTAAGGCGATATGTCAGGTATAAAAACACGGATAGATAAAATAATGGCCGCAGTGACAAAAGACGTAGTGGCAGTGGATACAGAAGTTGCTTTATCGACAAAAGATGTAATCTCTCCTGATCCAAAATTACCGGAATGTTCTATGGTAGAAAATGGAACAACTCTATCGGTAAACTCAGAAGAAATGGGACTGAACTTAAAATTGAGTTTAGTTGGTGAGTATTTTAAGTTCGATTTTCTTTAATTAAGATTTATAGTCGGGTTTATATTAACTTAAAAATTCATTTTTTATAAATTAATATACCTAATATTTAATTTGTTCTAACAAAACCAATTCCTATTTCTTTTAGATAGTCAGCACATAGGCGATGAAAATATTTTAACACCTGTTAATTCCAAGAACTGTTCACCTGTAACTTTTACCGAAAATGTACATACATCTCCGATGAAATTGGAAGCTATTTCGGCAAAAAATATTCCAGTAGTCAAAAACGTAACATTCGATAATTTCCCAGTTACTGAAATCATGATCGTACCATCTTCAAACACAGAGAAAGAAATAGAATTCAACCCTAGTTCGGCTGCAGATGGTGAGAATAAGAAAACTTAGTAAAGTCTGTTTTTTAAATGGATTTTTTTTGACATAATAACAAAGGTTTAAAATCTGCTAGCGTTCACATAATTGGCTATTTTGGATTTCTTATTATGTTAGTCGATTATATTAATTAAAATGAACAAACTAACAATATCAAACATACTAAATAACTTGATTATGTGAATACTAGCGACTGTTAAACATTTTGTTTTTCCTTATTTCAGACGGCCAACCAAGCACCAATAAAAAATGTTTTGGGTTATCTTCAGCTTCAAAAAATAGCTCATTTGGAACTTTTTCCGATGAAAGTTCATCTGGAAGTTCTTCTGATGAGAGTTCTTCTGGATCTTCATCTTCTTCCACATCGCAAGACAATAATTCATCTATGTCAGAAGATCACGACGATGATATTCGAGATAAAACCTATGTTCTTCCAGTGGAAAATAAAAATTCAACTCTATCTGTATTTCCTTCGTCAGTAGTAGATGACTTGGGTCTGAGTGACAGTAGTGAATCTTCAGATGAAGACAGGAAGAAGGCTGTTACAAGAAAAAGAAAAGGTCAACCGGATTTATGGAAAAGAACCCTCGCGAAACGCATGAGAAATAGTGGAAAAGAGTATGTTTCACGAAGTAAAAAAGTCGTAAAGGAAAAATCAGTTGGACCTGCATGTAACGACAAAAAATGCCTGCATAAGTGTTCACAAAAATCCTGGATGATCAACGACACGATGAATTTTGGAAGACTGGTGACCTGCAAAGGCAACGCGAATTTGTCTTGCAAAGTATGTTAACTATTGAGCCTAAATACAGGTACACACGGGAAAATAGCCATCGAAATAAAAATAATAGTTTCTATTTGATTGCCAATGGGAAAAAAAACAAGAGTATGCAAAGTTTTCTTTAAAAATACCTTAGCAATAACAGATCGTTTTATAAGAACTGTAAATGAAAAAAAGATGTCATCACCATGTGGTGTTCTTAGTCTTGATGGACGCGGCAAACATAAGAACCACAGATGTACTGATCCTGCTACTCTAAGAGCGATACAGGGGCATATCGATTCTATACCCAGGATGGAAAGTCATTATTGCCGCAAAGACTCAAAAAAAGAATATATTGAAGGGGGGCGGACAATAATGGATCTATATAGGGACTTTGTCGCTCTATGGAAAACGGAGCATAATACTGAACCAGCAAACTACCAAATGTACGCAAAAGTATTTAATACTGAGTATAACATCTCATTTTACCAACCGAAGAAAGACCAATGTGAAGACTGCGTGCGATACGAAAATGCTATGAGCGACGATAAAGCTGCATTGGAAAAATATCAGGAACATCAAAAGGAAAAAAGACTATCACGACTGGCAAAGGAGGAAGACAAAGAAAAGGCAAAGGCAGACAGTAGCTACGTAGTATTAGTGTACGATCTTCAGGCGGTGTTGCAATGCCCCAGAGGCGATGTTTCAACATTTTATTACGTGTCAAAACTTAACGCGTTTAACTTTACTGTTTGTAATTTAGCAACAAACAATGTTCACTGTTATACCTGGGATGAAACACAGGCAAAAAGAGGCGCAAACGAGATTGCGACATGCCTCTGGATGTACATTAAGGGATTGGAAGATAAAGCTGTGGAAGCAAAACAAAACATTGATATTGTGTTCTATTCAGACAACTGCTGTGGGCAAAATAAAAACAAGTTTGTTTTCTTAATGTACGAATATGCCATCCGTAGCTTTAAATTCGTTAACTCAATTACCCACAACTTTTTAGTTAAAGGCCACACTCAAAATGAGGGTGACAGTGCTCATGCAACTATCCAACGAGAGATAACTAAATCGCTTAAACGGGGACCAATTTACACTCCTCAACAGTATGTAACCCTGATGAGGACAGCAAAAAAGAAGGGTACGCCGTATTTTGTAGAAGAACTGAGTTACGAGTCTTTTTTCGATTTCAAAAATTTGTCAAATAAGATTAAGACATGCGGCTTTAAAGACTCTAACAATGAAAATGTTAAAATTAGTGAAATTGCTGTTCTTCGAGTTGAGAAAGCAAAACCGCAAAAGATACTTTATAAATATTACTATTCTGATGAACAGTTCCAAGAAATTAACATGTCCCATAAGCGAAATACCCGAGGCGGTGCAACTGCAGGCGAGTTTTTCAGTTTGAAGCCCTTATACGATAGACCAGTAGGGCTAGACAAAAAGAAAAAAGAAGGTCTTCTTAAGCTAGTGGATAAAAATATAATACCGAAATATTATTCGTCTTTCTATAGCACCCTTTAATTCTACAACATTTTGTACCTCGTTGTCTTTCCATAATAAATTTGAGTTTTGTTAAAATTTACCTTTATTATGTCTTTTATTTCTTATAAAAACATATTATTGTATTAAAAAAAGGCAAAATTCAATTATCTTATGATTGAATAGTGGCACAACTCAAATAATTGTTTAAATTAAGTAACTTTTATAGTCTCACCGTTACTAAATCTTTACAGGGCTGTCATAATTTTAAAAGCTAAAACATTGTCCTACATAGTTGCCGCAAACAAATCCAAATCCATACATTCCAAAATATATTATGGCTAAATTATATAATGCAAAATTTTTAATTGTCTCTCCTGAAAATTATTATATTTTGAGTTGGGTCGATATTGCAGAGGACCATCGATATTTTAAAATATTTTAAAACAGCATTTTGCGCTTCTCAATGAAAGCACAAAAAGGTGCTTTGCCGAGTAATTAGTGAGGTATTATTTTGTCGCGCGTTTGTTGTTTGATTTTTCAAATATTTGACAATGTCAATTAAAATACTTAAAATTATTACCGAGTATATCATGAGTGTATTTTATTGGCATGATTGGTAGAAAAAATTATAAGTGTAACTTGAGCGTCAAGTGTTTTTGTCGCTTTCGAGTAACTATCAGCAACATAATATCACTTTTTGCTTTTACTACACAAATAACTATCGTTTTCCTTTAAATAAAATGTGTTTTATGTTGGAAGATTGTTATTTATAACCGCAATTGCCTGTTATCCTTATACCTACAAATTACAAGACCAAAATTAAGGAAAATATTGTTACGATTCGCAGCGACGCCGCATGGGAGGCGGGGCAACGCGTGTGTGGTTGGTGGAGCTTCGCGACCTATCCGCGCTGCGTCATGGCTGACACGAGTGATTTGTTGCTGGGTTTAATCTAGAAGGCAGTTGTTTACAACTTTTTTTTTATGTGAGATTATTCAAGAATTCTTATCAAGAACTTTCTAGGTTTTTCTGTAATTTTAGGATTGTATATAAAAGGCGCATAGAGCGCGCGGTTAAGAGTAGTCTTATTTTAAGCGAGCTATAAGTAAGCTAAAGTAGCGATAATAGAAGGCTATAAAGTGTTAAGTAGTGAGCTATTTAGTAGTCTAATTGTAGTCGTGTGTATTTGTGGGACAAATAAATAGTGTTTTCGTGTTAAATCGTTACACTGGAATTATTGAACCCCGAGTTCGCAACAATTGGTGTCAGAAGTGCGATTCCAGTGGGAATTTGAGGACTAATATTACTGAACTGTAAGTGAGTGCTTCATTGCCGGACATTACGTGTTTATACCAGTGACCAGAAGCCAGCATCAAGCGATGGAGGATCAACTTGCCGCCCTGCTGTCCCTTATACAACAACAGAGGGAAGAACAGGAAAAACGTGATCAAGTACTGGAGCGCCGTTATGTAGAACAAAAAGAAGAGCAGGAAAAACATTATAAGGAACAAAAAGAGGAACAAGAAAGACTCGAAGTTCGCCATAAAGTGTTGGTTGCCAGGATCAAAGACGAGTTTATTTTGGGAATGGATCTCATCAGGAAACATGGATTCTCCTATGATCACAAACGGAATATTCTCACATTTGGAGATGAGGAGTTTGCATTAACCAATGGAAATGTGGAAACTAGTGTCCGTCTACTGGTGGTAGAAGATGTGAAAATTCCTCCAAATTCAGAACAAATTATCACAGTGACTTCTGAAAATGATCCTGGGTGGTCCATAGGACTTATAGAACCTAACCTGGATTTGACAACTGATATCAAGGTCATTCCAACATCCTCAAATATCAAAGGAAGTTGATTCTGATAAATATTACAAAAGGGTTAAATCCAACTTTCTGAGTAAACACAATTTGTGTGATAAAGAGGTTTTGCCATCATTGTATAGGAGAATTTCAAAAGCCAGTTCCGAGATCAGAAGAACCATGGCGACTCCAGAAAAAACCGCTGCCACATCATATGAGAAAGATACTTCAAAAGACAGTGAGACATGCATGATTTGCAACAAGATCCAAGAATCATGTAGTTGCCTGGGCAGTGGATCGAAGTCAGGAAAGACTCTAGCCCAGGAAATGGAGGAAGAAGCAAGAAGGAGAAACAGAGAAAAGTCTCCTGCAAAGAGTGAAGATTTACCTAAAGGGGCTATCCCCAAACAGAGAACCAGACCCACGTCTTTGGACAGAGAAGAAAAATCCAACCCAGAATCAGATCTGAAGGGATTATCAGACAAGGGTCAAAAATCTAGCCTTTATCAGATAAAAGGATCGGGGTTCAAAGCACCGTCTGAAATAGATAGACTAGCTCTTGTCAACAACAAAGGTATAAGAGATACCAGGAAAAAGATTGAGTCCAACATTTCTGCAGCCAATGCTATAAGCAAGGCTGACAGAAAAGGTAAGGAAAAATCTACAACATCCTTGTCAGAATACACGGAATCTGAGGAAGAAACTCAAACTTCTTCTGAAAAGGCTGATCAGAAAGACCAGCAAGTGACAATGTCCAAAAATCAACTCAAAGAGATGATCACGGGGGAGATATTAGATTTAATACCTCCCTTGATAGACAGCATTGTGCCAAAAGTGCTAGTAGAGACAAGAGCAGCACTAGATGAGGTGGGAGTCGCCCTCACATCCACCACTAGCCAGGTTAATAGCTACATCGAAGAGGTGCAGATCAATAGAACTTTGATCCAACAGACAATCGATGCAGTAGTAAGAGCATGCAAGTCCGTTCAAGCCATTGAGCAGAGATTGGAGACCCTTAAAATCCCAGATACATTGGTAGAGCAAGATGCAGAGTCCGTGTTAAGTGAAACTGCCTCATCATCCAGGGAGAAAACAAGGGAACTTGATGCCAATCATGATTCCAACGAACAACGGGCCCTTATCAACAGAATCAAGGATTTGTTTCCAGAGTTACCAAAAAGTGCTGTCGTCCTATTGAAGGTGTTATCCGATAGGAAATTGCACTCCCCTCAAGAAATAAAAGAAATATTAATTGGAGCTGGATTCGAGATAAGTGATAATGTCTCTTTTATCATCAATTATTGGACCAAAAAAGATTACAAAAAGACAGAAGCTGTTCTGAAGGCCAAATAGCCAAATGGATAGATCGCCTGCAGCAGTACGATTTCCAAATTGAACATCGACCAGGAAGGTCTCACGGAAATGCCGATGCATTGTCTAGACGGCCTTGTAAAGAAGATTGTCGGCATTGTCAAAGAACTGAGCAGCGTGAGGGACTTCCTTCTGTAAGGAGAACGTCGGTAGAAATAAACGATGGCTGGACCACACAGACGCTTCGAGAAGAACAAATGAACGATTCAGATATTGGACCCATCCTCTCTGCAAAGACTGACGACAAGAGACCAGAATGGCAAGAAATTGCTGATAAATGTCCAAACCTGAAGGCGCTATGGGCCCAGTGGCACTCTCTTAGAATAGAAAATGGATTACTGAAGAGAGCGTGGGAGAGTCCGGATGGCAAGTCAGATGTACTACAGGAAATGCACAACGGAACAAGCGCAGGCCAATTTGGGGTCAATAAAACATTGGCCAAAATTAAAGAGCGGTGTTACTGGGTGAATTATCATGAAGACGTCGAATCTTGGTGCCGCAAGTGCGAAGTTTGTTGTGCCACAAAAGGACCTCGAACAAGATCACGCGGCCGAATGGTGCAGTACACTGTAGGTGCTCCATTCGAGAGGGTAGCAATTGATATCGCGGGACCGTTTCCTCAGACTGAGTCGGGCAATAAATACATCTTGGTCGCCATGGATTACTTCACTAAATGGCCTGAAGCATACGCCCTGCCTAATCAAGAAGCAACGACTGTGGCAACGGTGCTAGTAAATGAAATGTTCTGCAGATTTGGAGTCCCTCTCGAACTTCATTCTGATCAGGGCCGACATTTTGAATCGGCTGTTTTCCAGAAGGTCATGGAACTTCTCGGAATTCGCAAGACCAGGACAACTCCTTTGCATCCACAGTCGGATGGGATGGTAGAGAGATTTAATCGGACCATGGAACATTACCTGTCTAAAATCGTGGCAGATCATCAGCGTGATTGGGACCAACATCTACCTCTCATGTTGATGGCATATCGAGGATCTACGCAGCAAGCCACTGGTTATACTCCGGCGAGAGTAATGTTCGGAAGGGAAATGAGGCTTCCTGCGGATTTGATGTATGGCACACCAGAAAAAGAGTCGCTCAGCTCTGAGAATTTTGTGGAGGAGCTTAAGGAGAGGCTGAACAATGTTCATGAACAAGTCAGGAATAAACTGCGGATATCCAGTGATCGAGCCAAAGCAAGATATGACTTACTAGCTAACTCCCGCGGCTTCCAGGATGGTGATTTCGTGTGGCTATACAATCCGCGGCGAAAGGTAGGGAAGTCGCCCAAACTTAGCCAAAATTGGGAAGGATCTTATACAATTATAAAGAAGATTAATGATGTGGTGTATAGGATCCAGCAGACCCTCAGGTCAAAGATGAAGGTCGTTCATTTGGATCGATTAGCACGATACCATGGAACTCTATCTGTTTGGGACGAACAGCCTTAGGAGGAGGGCAATGTTACGATTCGCAGCGACGCCGCATGGGAGGCGGGGCAACGCGTGTGTGGTTGGTGGAGCTTCGCGACCTATCCGCGCTGCGTCATGGCTGACACGAGTGATTTATTGCTCGGTTTAATCTAGAAGGCAGTTGTTCCTTTTTTTTTATGTGAGATTATTCAAGAATTCTTATCAAGAACTTTCTAGGTTTTTCTGTAATTTTAGGATTGTATATAAAAGGCGCATATAGCGCGCGGTTAAGAGTAGTCTTATTTTAAGCGAGCTATAAGTAAGCTAAAGTATGAAGCGATAATAGAAGGCTATAAAGTGTTAAGTAGTGAGCTATTTAGTAGTCGAATGTAGTCGTGTGTATTTGTGGAGTAAATAAATAGTGTTTTCGTGTTAAATCGTTACACTGGAATTATTGAACCCCGAGTTCGCAACAATATGAAATTGGCCCAATAGGTATTATAACACGGGAGTAAGTTTTTATCCTGCAGCGAAGTTTACAAAGCAAATTTAGGAATTCAGGAATAAAAATACTTGATGTGTATACCTCGTCCCGAGGTGTACACATCGCTCATTGAATGCAATAGTGGCACAACTCAAAAAACGTAGTTTAGGGAAAATTAATAATTAAGATTTTGGGATAAAATAAATAGGACAATGTTTCGACTTGAAAATGAATTTTGTATAATACGATCATAGGAGGAAATAATTTTGTGCCAGTTTTGTTCTAATGTATTTCTAGTTCGGACATTTTGTTATCTAGATCTTCAAGTTTTTTGAGTTGTTCCACTGTTGCATTCAGTGCGCGACATTATTTTTTGCAAAGGTGGATTATTGCATTTCATGTAGGTTTTAAACGTTAGATTATAAAAAAGCTGGTCTATTCAGTTTACTGTTTACACCTGGTAGTACTTTTAACTTCACGAAATAGCTAGGAACTATTATAATATTATGATTTTAATCAATAGTACTATTTTTTATCCCTCCGGGAAAAACAAGAGTCACTTTAGTTCCAGAAAAAAAAGCCAAAGTGACTTCACAAGATTTGAATTTGCAATCTGGTCCAATTAGGTACCTCTATCAAAGGTATATTCAAAGCAGTAAAAGACGCAAATTAGATAGATTATTAGAATCATTCCACCTGAGCGATGGCCAAATTACTAATTGTTTAAAATTATAAAGACTATCCTTAAAGTCAACCATATATTTAACAGTTAGATAAAACTCACCCGCTTTGCCAAAACCACAGATGCTCGCGTTATCACGGTACGCATCTTTCAAAATACAAATCCTTCAATACTCGTATACAGCGATGCATGCGGCAACGCCGAGTGGTTTCGTAAAGGTCAAGTGGGAACCGATCGACGAATTTTAATTTCACCGCGGCAAAGTCGGTACATTTATGAAATATTACGATTTTTTGATCATATCGCCATCTACTAACGGCCTACTTAACCACCTTAATTCGACACCAAATCGCCCCCATTTGCAGTATTTGTCTTGTGTTTTTATCGTCTTTGGTATGGTATACCTCGAACCTGACAGAAAAATAAGTTTGAACGGCAATTGGATCCAACTCTTGCTTAAAAGCCTGTATGATTATGTAAGTGGCGTCATCTGACGACGGGCGTTGCTTCCACTAGGCATGCCCTAGTGACATTTATTTAGATGTTTCTTTATTTGAAATGTTATTTGGATTTACATTTAAAGATAAAATAGAAGAATTGATTTTTAGAAATATTTAAAGCAACTTAGATTAAAGTAACGGTGTTGAATATTGTTTATACAAGAAATAAGGAAATAAATGTTTAAAATTTTAAGCTCCATTTGTTAGCTGTTAGCTGTAAACTCCCTTTGTAGTAACCCCCCGTTAGCTGTAAACTCCCTTTGTAGCCCCCAGTTATTTACAAAAATCAAAACCGAGCTTGGATCACAAAAGATCTTTTTCGCGACTGGTTTTATCATGATTTTGTTCCCGAAGTGAAGCGTTTTCAACAAAGCATAAATTTACCTCAAAAAGCACTTCTTGTGCTGGATAATGTTCCTGGTCATGGACCAAACGACGTCTTGTCATCAGAAGATGGTTTAATTCAAACAATGTTTATGCCACCCAATTGTACGCCGTTACTGCAACCAATGGACCAAAATGTAATCCAGACCATAAAGGTTAACTATAAAAAGAAAATCTTAATTCAGGCAATAAGTAGAGGAGGAGACATAACAATAACAATGAAGGAAATAAACTTAAAAGTAGTTTTAAACATTTCTGAAGTCTGGGATAACGTACAAGGAAAGTAATAAAATTGTCGTGGAAGAAACTCTGGCCTACTATTAAACAAAATGAAGATAACGGGGAACCAGAAGACTTACGCCCTTTAAGTGAGTTGATTCAAACGGCAGCAATCCCAAAAATGAAATCCCGGAATTCCCGGAATTCACACAACATGCCATTGAAGAATGGTTTGAAGAGGATCCTGAAATCTACGAACCCAAACTAACCGATGAAGAATTAATAGAGGCGAATGCCGGTGCTGAAAATGTATCGGATGATGAAAGTGACATTCAATACATCGAGACCAGCACAGTCAAATCAGAGGATGCATTGAAGGGAATCGATCTCACCATTAAACGGGCAGAAGAAAATAGCCAATCTAGTAACACAATAACCACCCTACGAAACTCAGAGAAGATATGATGTTCAAAATTTATAATGGAAAAAAAAAACAAAAAACACTGGACACTTTCTTAAAACAACAAAACTTGTAACTGATAAATATTATCTTAAAGATAAGTTTACACACAGATGTATTTTTTAGCTATATGTGCTTACATATAATAGATATTACGTACATACTATGTATACATACAGTAAAATATGTAGTACATATATGTACTATATGCAATATACATATGAATAAAATGTAAATCCGTATCAAATATCATTTTATTTGCTTTAATTTGTGGAAGTTACTCATAGTTTGTAGTTCGACTTCGAGTTCTTGCAAATTTTGTACCATCGTTTGTAAAAATTGTTATAGTTTTTGAAGTAAACTTAAAACGCAAGAAATGTAGCAGCAGTAGCGATGAAAAGAAGGAAAAAGTAGTAGAAGTAGGAGTACAATCACCATCTGCGGCGTCTGATCCTGATACCCTCACGATAACTCCAGGGATTTCTACGGTACAAACTATGGAGCCAGACACTAAAAGTGAAAATAACGTTTGTCATGAAGATGACATTGGAAAATTCGTTGGGCAGGCTTCCACTCTGTCGGTAGAGAAGAAAAAACACCTTTTAGAAAATTGCTGGGTGCCTTCAAAGAATTATGATTTTGCTGCAGATGCCAAACACCTCAAGAGAAAATTCAATCACTCCTGGTTAGACACACATTCATCATGGTTAGCTTACTCAAGGCAACTCAAAGGTGCTTTCTGTAAATATTGTGTTTTGTTTCTTCCGTCAGCTAGCATGATAAGACGTGGTTGGGGTTCTTTCATTATCAGACCCTTTACTAAATTCAAAGAGGTGCACGATTATTGCAAAGCACATGTACAGACTCAGGGAAACAAAGCTGCAATGCAATCCGCAGTCTTTAATGGAGGCATTTCCAGTGGATATTCAGCTAAACCAATCTTCTGAGCAATTAATAGACAAAAATAAGAATGTATTGGCTTCGATAGTATCTTGCATAGACATTCTCCGACCCCATGGTTTACCTCTCAGAGGTAAACTACTGGAGGAAGATGTGCTTTTAGACTTGTGCCGCTTTCGCACCGACGCAGGTGATTGACAGTTAAAACAGCATTTTGATCATGGGCCTAAAAATGCATCATACCTATCACCAATCATCCAAAATGGAATAATTGGTCTTTGCCGCGAAACAATTAAGGAACAAATTGTGACAAGAATTCAGAAGGCTTGCGCATACAGCATTCTGGCTGATGAAACAGCATATATTTCCGGCAAAGATCAGCTGTCCATTGGAATGCGTTTTTTCGACGAAGACGCCAACGAAATCAAAGAATTTTTGGGCTTTGTAGAACTTGAAGGACTTAACGCCATAAGTATTGCCAAAGCTATTGACGATTTTGTTACAAACTTAAACATAGATGCAGATAGGCGTGTAGGCTTAGGCTTCGATGGATGTTCTACCATGTCTGGAAAACAAGGAGGTGTACAGGCAATCCTGGGGCGAAAGTATAAAAAAGCCTTATACTTCCAGTGCTCATCGCATACACTTAACCTTGTCATGAATGACTTAAACATTATCCCAGAAATAAGAAACAGTGTTGGAACTATCAATGAGATAATAAAGTTTTTTCGCAAGTCCGTTTTACGTCGCAAACTCATTATTAACATACCCAAATTGTGTGAGACCAGATGGTCAGAGAAGTACAAGAGCATTCGTGTTTTTAAACTTCACTTCACGGGTATTGTTGATACCTTAGCATCATTAGCTGAGGGCCAAGAAGGAAATGCAACAACAAAAAAAAAGTGCATATCAATTACATGCAGCGGTGTGTAGATTCATTTATTGTCTCAGTGGTATTAATTGCCAAGTATTCCTCTGTACTGGAACCCGTAGCAAGTATACTTCAATTGAAGTCACTTGACATAATTCAGGCCAACCAACACGAGAGATCATCGGAAAAACGCAGCGAATGTCACAGCGGACATCTTGAAAGAAGCAGGCGATATTGCAGAATATTTCGGTATTGATATAACGGTCAATCGTTTTGCTGGTCGACAAACGCATAGAAGCAACCCTCCAGCCGAAAATCTATCGGATAAATGGAAAAGGTGTCTAGTAATTCCCTACTTGGATTAAACCATTGCATATTTAGAAGTGAGATTTTCTGCCAATAAATTGCCTGCATTTTCACTGACACATTTCCATCCGAACAACATGAAAAATAGTATCTCCTTAGAAGAATGGAATGAAAGTATTTCGTCCTGTACAATTTTCTACGACTTGGAAGGCATCGAAGCAGTAAAGGAACTCTGGTTTAAAATTTGGGACGACGTAGAAGAAACGCCAGATGTCATTGAAACTTGGAAAAAAAACCGAATTGTTTTTTCCAATAATTAGAAAAGCGCTATTGATATTGCTTTCACAACTCTGCACAACTTGTACTGTAGAGCGCTCATTTAGCTCTTTGCGCCGAATCAAAACATGGCTAATAAGCACTATGGGTGAAAATAGGTTAAATAGCTTAACTATGCTAGGTATTCACCGTCAATGGGTTTTCGCAAATAAAGAGCAATTAGTGAAGGCGGTAGTTAGAAAATTTGCAACTAATCCACGTAAACTCATGTTTAGAAATTTACTTGTATTTGATTTTTAATAAATACTGTTTTAGTTTTGTTAGTTTGTTTTGTCTTTGAGAATAATTTAGTATGACACTCTCAAACATGAAAAGAGCTACACTAAAAGTGGGCGTGGCATCTCAAAAATTTTTGGCGTGCGGCGCTATTTTTTTGTGAAGATGTTGTTCCCTGCCCCCCTTTTACTTTAAGCTGGATACGCACTTGTTTATTTATTAGAAAATATATAGCAATTTGTCTGAAAAATCAGGTACAGGAGATATGAAATTATAAGTTCCCATTTTGACTAATATTTGGGACGCATCGGAGGGCTAATATAATGGAGACTCAAGGTGCGGATTAAGAGCAGCCGGCACCGTAAAAAACATCTATGTAATAGTAGATTATGTCACTAGGAGTAAAAGTGGGTCTTTTCGTGCTGAGCCCAGAGATTGACGGCCGAAGCGAAGCTGAGGCCTGCAACTGGGCGAAGCACAAAAAGACCTTTTACTCCGAGTAACATATACTATTTTTTTTTCAAGCATGCAATAAATAAGAAATCTATTTAAAAGTGGTTCAGTTTTTCAATTTTCTCTCATCCTCTTTAAGCGGGTCTAGGTACTTACCCAATTGTGTATATTATTTGTAAAATACATAGAATATGTTAGAATGGTGGTTTTCAATGTTCAATGGTTTTAATGTATTAAATAATAACCAATGATTATGGTAAACTAAGAATTTGTAGCATTATTTTCAATACTAAATTAATAAATGTCACATTGACAGATAAATATGATGACGCGCATGACATTTAACAGACGATTTGAGAATTCGAGAACCTATGCGATTTCGACTAATAACGGTTTCGGATGGTGCTCTTGAGTGCTCTGAGAGTATTTCTGTCCTTTGTTTTTTCAACAAGAATGTAAAGATGGCAATACACTCAGATCGGTTTATCTGCTGTCATCTATTATTAAAATAATTTTGGTGAATGAAAATCGTTTATATATGCGCCACCATGACACTAGCGGTGACTTTTGACTTTACTTTTACTGCCTAGGACTTTTTTGCTACTTTTTTGGTCTCAGGATTTGAAAGCCCACTTTAGGTGTGCGTATGGAGAAAACAAATGACGTACTTTTAGTCCGCTTGAAAAAAAAATAACTTTTTTTGTTACATTCCTCTAATGGAATGATGCCTGTAACATGTCACGGATATTTTCGCCACTTTGAGTTAATATTTTGTAGTATGAACGTTGCATGAAATAAATTTACATACAGATATATTACGTTAATGTATTTGTTTCGACTATTATTTAACTGAAGATTTTGCAGATATGGCACCGTGACTTTACTACACCAGCACAATAATTTTTCCAAGTGCAACTTATTTCTGTGCAATTTGCATCAGAGATACGTAAGAAATCTCAAATAAAATTATACATTAATGCTACCCGTATATCTCAGCTCCCAAGATTTAGTTACAAATCTGGACTAGTTTCCCATTTAATCTTCGTTTACTCCAAGTGTTAACGTCCGCAAGGCTACTCAGTTCACCTCGCTTCAATCATACACTTTCGGAATGACACTAATTCTTGACTCGGTTCTTCTTTCTTCGATATTCTAGTCTTTTGGTTTGTCGGGGAAACTGCTCACTCCTTTGACACTAGTTGTTATATACCCGTGAAATTCAATTACAACCAGTTTTATAGCCCCAAAAAGTCTGATTCACTTCCGGCAATTAAATCAAAGCGCTACAATAAACACCCCCAAATATTTTGAACTTTCTATTTCTTTGATATGGCAATGAAATAAATCAGGGATCAATAAAACGCAACCACAAAACGAAACTTTATTTTACAATAAAAGAAAAATTATTGAACAGCATCGAACAATCAGCTTTTCTCGAACAGGCGTGTCAAAGTTGAACCTCCACATATGGTAGTTGAAGAGGTCAAGGGTTCCTAGAAGTAAATAAAGAAAACAAAGATTAATAATCGATATAAGATTGTGTTACTAGATTTTAGTTAATATAATTTTAATAATTAATAATTAATACATTTAATTTAATAATAATTAATAATTTTAATTGTTTTTAATTACTTTAACAAAACAAAAGCAAAAAAAAGGGGCACTAGAACAAATTAAAAGAAAGCGCAGAAAGGGAAGAATATGCATATTTTTTAAATATAGGTCAAAGTCACTAAATAATATCACTAAAGAAGAACCAAAAGAACGTTTGACTAACAAAAGTCTCTTTTGGACAGAGTCATTGCCTAGTTACTTTCTAAAAGTGTCAAAAACCTTTCTAGTCCCATCCCTCCATTTCTAGTCAGCATCCTTTAGAAGTGTGGCGATATTTTTCGAAAAAGACAAGAACACATTATTTATTAACTTTGACACACAAATCATCAATGACAACAAATTTAAACAAGAAAGGTAATAATGTAAAACAACAAGGGAAAAAAACTGATATACCCTGTATAAACGGTGTAAAAGTTGAACGGTATTTATTTTCTGCAAAGTGTTTTTAGATAATATAATAGATGTTAAACGCTTATTCTTTTATCACTTAAACAGATTATTTTATAAAAGTTAAGTTGCAAAATCCACCTCATTAAATTTCTCAATTTAAATTTACAATAGTCACATTGCTATTTGCATAATGACCTAATTAATGTTATTCAAATCAGCGGATTCTTCTAACACGGTTTCCAGCGCAACTATGTGACTGCAGCAAATAATTGTTTTGTTTTATATCACATCATATGCGTAATCAATTGTTAATTTTAAGGCTTTTGTAAAATAAACACTTTAGTATCGATAGAACCACCATCGTGTTTTATTGCTGCTCACCCCCAGTGACCAAACTGAGAGTTAAACCTGGTCCTTCAAGCAAAAAAGTAAAAAAAAATTGTGGGATTAAATTAAAGCAGTTTAAAATACTCGAAATTCCAAAAATTTCGATTCGGGAAAAAACGCGTCTAGGATTATACGCGCGGGGTAATCTTGACAACAAGAGAAAAAGAACTAAATCGTAACGTGAAAGAAGTATGAAAAAGTGCGCAAGTGTTAGTTAAAATATCGGTGCATCATGGGAAAACAAGAAGAAATCGACCAAATGGCCGAGAGTCAGAAAAAATTTGGCGAAGAAATGGCAAAGCTCAACACCAACTTAAAGAAAACGTCAAAGTCCCGAATGTCCGGAAAATATTTAGACGACAAACAAGAAGAGGTAACAAGAATATTAACTGTTGCTGAAACAGCTAGACATCAGCAAGAACCATCCTTATTTCGAGAGCAAATACACGGACCAATTAAAAGGCATCCACGAAGAAGTACTAAACTACATTCATCAAGCAAGACTGATTTATAATGAGGAAAAACAAGGTACAAGGTAATCCTTCATTAATGGTTGGTTCCCAGCAGATATTCAAGACTCACACAACTACTTTACAGAGGACTGGTTCCATCGCACAAAAAAGATGTACAGAGAAACAATTGTACAACTTGATAAGACAATACGCGAGCAGAATTCATCGGAAACACAAAAAACTTACAATAACAACCTTCAACCAAAACTAAAACTTCCCCATTTTAATGGGAAATACGAAGACTGTCCAACATTTCGTGATATGTTCGTAAAAGTCATTTATGATAATAAAAACGTCAGCAAAGTGGAGAAGACGCAGTTTCTTAAAACGCAAATAAAGGGGGAGGCATTAAATGTAATCCAACATTTCGAGATTACAGACGGGAATTACGAAAGCGCTTAGAGAGAATTATGCCAGCGATATGACAATAAACGTTACACAGTAAACAAGCTGCTACAAAAAATATTACAAATGCCGCAAAGTAAAGGTGAGGCAGCCGATCACCTAAAAACGATTTATAACACCACAAAGGAGTGTTTAGAGGCTTTGCGAATGCAAAAGATTCAACACCGACAATTGGGACCCAATAATAGTTTGCATAATTGAAACTAAATGGAACCCGAAGACCAGTGAACTGTTCGAAAACTCATCGGAGGATCCATTTGAGATGCAAGGATTGGACAGTGTACTGAAATTTGTACTAAGGCGTTTCCAGGCGATTGAAGCATCTGGTGCGGTTTCATCAAGGACGAGTCAAGGTCACCGAAGCTACCCACCTCGACCAACTACAGCCCAGAACGACCAAAGCTATCCACCTCGAATGAGCTCAGGCCCCAACGACCAAAGCTATCTACCTCGACACAATAAACAAAACGAGAAAGGACAATATAAGTCAAAATTCCATTTATGTGTGTAGCGAACTTTAACACAAGATCAGCGGTATAACATCATTAAAGATAAAAAATGTGTTTCACATGCTTAAGCCATGAAAATTTAAAGAAATACTTTTCAAATCACAAATGTAGAATTTGCCACAAAAATCATAATACTTTATTGCATAGGGACAATCGTAATTAATGCCGCATGACAAGATTCAACTGTATTATTAGCAACGGCTTTAATTAAGATAGTGATAGCAAGCAAGAATGTTGAAATCATGAGGGCGTTGATAGATCCAGGCTCTCAAGCAGCATTTATCACTGAGAAAAGCGGCCGCACTGCTAGAGCTGCCAAGGAAAAAAATTAAAGGAGAAATAGTACCACTAGGAAACGATAAACCAATGATGTGTGAGCAAAAAATTCGAACGATCTGCAAACCAATAATACCTAGTGCATATCAATTACATATAGAACTAATAATTTTACTAAAGCTAACTAGAAATTCGCCAGAACAATGCAGACTGGAAGCGAGTTCTGCGACACACGTCGAGCGCGTCGAAACCCCGCCCCACCACCCCCACCCCGGCCCCACCACTGCGAGGCGACGGAGGCGGTACCAATACCACGGAGCGTGCTACAGTCGAATCAGTCCCCACTGCCTCATCGCCTTTGATAATGTCTGCCGCAGTAGTAGACGAAACGTCAGGAAGCAATTCCATTGGACCACGGCTTTATAGCCCGGAAAACACTTTAGATAGTATAACGAAGAAAATTATAACAACAAAATTATTGCTGATCCAACATTTTATAAAACCGGACCAATCGGCATCCTTTTAGGGGCACGGGAGTATAGGGATCTGATACTGGAAGGATAATAAAAACTGAAAATGGATTAGTAGGCCAAAACACCTATTTTGGATGGATTATTTTCGGCAGTGGTCAAGTAAAAGCAAACAAAGGAATTAAAGTACTAAGAATGATAACTCGTACTGAGAAAGATCGAGAAATATCCCGATTTTGGGAAATGGAAGAGATAAACACACAAACAAATCTTACTGCAGAAGAAGAGAACTGTGAAAATACGTGAACGTATACCGTAGCAGTTTCATTTAAACCTGATACCATAACATTAGGTGAGTCACGATCACGAGCAATGGCTAGACTAATGCAATTAGAAAAACGATTACGCCAGCAAGAAAACACAAAGATGCAATACGTCGAATTTATGCGGGAATACGAAGAAATGGAACACATGACGGAAATCCCAAGCTTGTGAAATCGGGAACGGAAAATATTACATTCCACATAAAGCAGTCATAAGATAGGAAAGCACAACCACAAAACTGAGGGTGGTGTTTGATGCATCTTGCAAAACCACGAATGGAAAAAGTCTGAATAATGCGATGTGCTCGGTCCAAGGATACAGCATGAATTATTTGATATCTTGATAAGATGGAGAAATAACAAGATTTCATTTAGTAAGGATATTGAGAAAATGTACCGGCAGATAAAAATCAGAAAAGAGGATCAAGACTTCCACAGGATATTATGGATATACAGCGATAAAAATCGCATTAAAGAGTACAAGTTGAGGACAGTAACATATGGGACTGCACCGGCACCATACTTGGCTACAAAAACCATTCAACAGTTGTGCACAGACCAAAAATTTAAATTTCCTAATGCTTCCTCAACAGTCCTAGAAAGCTGCTACGTCGATGATGTACTTGCATGACACTATCAACGAGGCGTTACAATTGCAAGAGCAACTGATAAAGATGTTTAAATCAGGAGGATTCAATCTTCCTAAATGGTGCAGCCATAACAAGAAAATACTTCTAACAGTATCAGAAGAAATGCGAGACCAACAGTTAGATCTTAGCAAAGAAGAAATCAAGAAGTCATTGGGAGTAAATTGCCATTCCATACAGTGACACCATTCAATTCAAAGTGCAGATCTCAGATGACAATAAAATAAAAAGAGTGATTTTGTCACGCACCGCTAAGTTTTTCTACCCGCTAGGGTTTATATAGTTCAAGATCTATGGTCTAGAAAACTACAGTGGGATGGAACCATACCAGAGGTCATTGAACAATGGAGAAAATTCTATAGTCAATTAAAGAATGTAGAAGAAATAGTCATTCCACGATGGACACATATAAACAAGCAAAACAAAAAAGTTCAATTACATGGGTTTTGTGATGCATCAGAAAAGGCTATAGGGGCTGTCGTATACGTGAGAATTTGTGATAAAACAAAAACCATCAATGTCACATTAGTGGCAGCCAAATCTAAAGTAGCACCAATAAAAACTAAAACTACTTTGCCCAGGCTTGAATTATGTGCAACAGTATTGTTAGCCAAATTGTTAAAAAGGATAGTCACTGCATTCAAACTAGAAGACTATGTGATATACAGTTGGTGTAACTCCATGCTAACACTTGCATGGTTGGCAAGAGAGGCTGCAAATTGAAAAACATTAGTGGCATTTAGTGTCCGAAATACACCAGTTGTTACCAAAAGCAAACTGGCGTCATGTAGGGACGAAAGACAGTCCAGCAGATGCAACTTCCAGGGGAATCGAACCATCAAGGGTGCGGACCAGAATGGCTCAAAGAAGATTAAAGCTGCTGGCCAACCCAAAAAACTATGACACACACAAAAATAGAAGAGAAGCGGAGCCTACATCTGCAAGTAAGAAAAAACTGAATACTTGATTCACAAATTCTCGTCACTAACAAGGGCTACCCGCATTTTGGCCTATTGTAAACGATTTATTTATAACTGCAGAGCAGCCAATAAACAAAACGGACCACTCAGCGTAAACGAATTGAACGACGTACTTGATTATTTAATTCAGCAAGAACAAGAGGAAACATTTGAAATAGGGATTAAAACTATTAAGAGTACAAAACAGGTAAACAAACAGAGTGGCATTGCAAATTTACATCCATTTCTGGATCATAACGGACTTCTTAGAGTAGGAGGAAGACTTAATCACTACATGCTGCAATACAATGAAAAGCACCCGTTAATACCTTTGGGTAAGAGCCCCATAGCGAGACTGATAACAGAACAATCTCATTTGAAAACATTACATGGAGGTAAAAATATTGGATAAGCAATGCAAAAAAGCTTGTCAAAAGCATAATACATGAATGCAATGTGTGCATAAGGTATAAAGCAAAAACAGCTGAGCAGTTGATGGGTCAATTACCGGCAGTGCGAGTGTCTCCTGCGCCAGGGTTTATAAACACAGGAGTGGACTATGCAGGACCAATCCAAGTTAAAACTTCAAAAAGAAGAGGACAAAAACCATATAAAGGTTACATTGCGGTATTCGTGTGTATGTCAACCAATGCAATCCACTTGGAAGTGGTTAATGACATGACGTGAGAGACATTTATGGCAGCACTAAAGAGATTTGTTGCACGTAGCGGCCCATGTGCAAATTTGTACTCCGACAATGGAACCACATTAATTGGAGCAAATAGGACAATCCAGGAGGAAGTAAAAGACATCATCAAAAAGTCAAATATACAAGATCAACTTGCAAATCAAGGATCACAATGGCATTTTATACCTGCCGTTGCACCCCATTTTGGAGGACTTTGGGAAGCTGCCGTAAAAACTACAAAAACTCATCTAAAACGCGTTATAGGAGACTCAACCATGACCTATGAAGAACTGTCGACATTGTTGGGTCAAATAGAGGCATCTTTCAATTCAAGACCTCTATGCACGATCATGGACGAAGTAAATGATCATGACGAAATAGATGACATCAATGTATTGACACCAGGTCACTTCCTAGTAGAGAAAGACCTGTTAACCTACACCGATTTGGCGAGAACAGAAAATTCAATACCTTTGGAAGGAAGATGGAAAATAATCAAAAAATGAAAAAGGAATTTTGGAAAATCTGGTCACCCGAATATTTACATCAATTGCAGCAAAGATACAAATGAAAAGAGGAAAAGGACAACCT
This sequence comes from Taphrorychus bicolor, assembly GCA_951812265.1. Taxonomy (NCBI): domain Eukaryota; kingdom Metazoa; phylum Arthropoda; class Insecta; order Coleoptera; family Curculionidae; genus Taphrorychus; species Taphrorychus bicolor. The sequence goes on from OX638304.1 coordinate 228,969, forward strand.
TCAAGTTGGAGATGTGGTCATTGTTAAAGAAGACAAAATAAGTCCAGGCCGGTGGCCAATGGCAAAAATTGGACAAAGTCAATAATGAAACATCGGCGAGATAGCGGACAACAAGATCCAAACTTAGATTTCGAAGTTTGGTCATAGCGATAATGTTCTTATTATCTCTTGGAAAAACACATGCCAACGAATGGTACAGATTCAATTATCCTGAGCCAGAGCTGTACTTAGAGCATTTAGGACAAGCAAAAATAGACCAAGGACTTTTTAGAGTACAAGTAGAGTTTCAAGATGATAAAGATACTGGCAGATATGCAGTCTGTGAAAGAAACTGTCGAAAAGGTCCGAAAACTATGTAAGGAAATGAAAAAAACGACAAACGATATAGAATGCAAAACATTAATAAGTCACCTCGAACAAGAAGAAAATAAAATGAAAGTATTAAAAGGATTGGAAGTGGAAAAGCAAAGCAGAAAGGCAAGAGGAGTCATAGGAAATTTATTAACATCACTTTTCGGTGTAAACGAGGATGTATACAGAGAAATTGAGACATGAATATCTAATTCAGGCGTCAAATCATCAAACGAAGTTTATGCTACAGGCTTTAATTCAATGACACAGAAAATCGAATCGCAAAAAAATTAAACCACGTTGAAGAAAAATTAAACAAGGCCTTGCAGGCAACAAACAGCATGTTGTTTCAGAGCGGTCATACTAACAGATTAGAACTTCACCTACTCAAAATCATGACGGTAGCGGAGAACTACATTCAAGAAGTCGTACCCGTCTATACAAATATAGACTCAACTTGGAATAGGAAAGTTATACGAAGTAATATCGCCGGTACAAATTGAAAAATCATTGAAGAAGGCTACAGAAAAACTACCTCATAATATGGGCATCGTACACAATCCGATAAGAGCGATAGAAATTAAAAAAAAGAAGGCAACATGACAAAACTTTTTGGATACTTCTCAATCACGGAAATTACAGAGTTTGCATTAATTAGGGCCAGTCTAGTCCCGATTAAATCAGACAACAAATCATATTGGAAATTAGAAGTAGGAACAGAAGTGCTGGCAATAGATTATAATGCGCATTCAAATCAGTGACAAAGATCTTGAAAGTAGTATAAGGATTAAAAATAATAAATACATTTGTTCGCCGTTTATCCTGAAAAACGATCCAAACTGTGTCATCGATGCTATATATAAAAGACATGAAGAGAATACCTGCCCAATTCGAAAACACATGATAACAGCGTCAATATGGAAAAAACTTTAAACAAAGAACACATGGCTGCGGCTTACGCAAAGAGCAACAAAATTGCCGATAACGTGCAACGTTCAGAGATGAACGTACAGTAAACCAGACAGTAATAATATCAATAGCACAAAGTCGCATCATATCGACCAAAAAGTCATTGCTCACAGCAACAAGAACAGAAACGTTACCCGTGGTAGCTGGATATAGCTTCCCCGTTGCGGTAAACCTGACTACGTCAAGAACCACGCCGGCGCCAGAAGGCCAAGCCGAATCAGAAGAAATAGCCATGGAACCATTCCAAAGCCTTGATGACCTTCTATCACAAGAAAAGCAAATAGAATCGAGCCTGCAAGCAAGCCATTGGAAAACAATCACACACCATTCCGTGTTCACAAGTGGGATAACACAGCCGTTATCATAAGCATTGGTGTCGGGATTATAATAACCAAAACATATTGGAGAATATTAGCGGAGTGGGGCAAACCAGCATCCCACACAAGGGACTGTGTCGAGCAACCAGCTGAGGAAATTGAGATGAACCTACTCAATATAAACCCGTCAACGTCGCTCAATGAATTCAATATCCAACGCTTGCTTAAACACAACTAAAAATAAGTAGGAATAATGAATAATTACTACTACAATTACATTCATAATTCTACTAATTCTTATTTAACGCTCTTTTTAGCTGTTATGTCAAAAATATAGGTCAGCATGTGATTTTTGCCAAAAAACTGGAAAAACACAAAAAGATATCAAAAATGTCCTGTAATGTTTGACATAAGAAATAAATTGTCCTTTTTTTGGACTGTATTGGACCGAACCTGCAATATTTATTTACTTTTACTGCAAAAGATGTCTTATAATAGCCTGTTTGTCTATACCAAATAAATGTATATGACAAAAAATATAAAGTTTTCTACTTGGAATTAAAAGTAGAATAACATATTGTTGCGAACTCAGGGTTCAATAATTCCAGTGTGACGATTTAACTCGAAAACACTATTTATTTGTCCCACAAATACACACAGGTACAATTCGCCTACTAAATAACTCACCACTTAACATTTTATAGCCTTCTATTATCGTTTCGTACTTTAACTTACTTATAGCTCGACTAAAATAAGACTACTACTACTACTCTTAACCGCGCGCGCTATTCTCCTTTTATACACAATCCTAAAATTACAGAAAAACCTAGAAAGTTCTTGATAAGAATTCTTGAATAATCTCATATAAAAAAAGTTGTAAACAACTGCGTTCTAGATAAACAGAGCAATAAATCACCCGTGTCACACAGAGCAATAAATCACCCGTGTCACCCATGACGCAGCGATATATTTCCAAAAATATTGCAGCGGTTAAGAAGGAAACAAACAGAAACAACTACTCCGAGGGCTAATACCCCTACCGACATTGAATTAATTATTAATTAATTGTAAATATTGAAAGCAGATAAGTTTTTAATTTCCAATTAGTAAATATTGCCTTTTTGCATATTTTAAAGTAGAGTTTCCTGCGAAAAAGCTAAAAATTTCGATCACTAACATATTTCGCAGAAAGTAAATTTCTTTCAACTCTCATGTATATAAATATCATATAACCTGATACACAGGGTGAGCTTTTTAACTTGAGACAAGATCTCTTGAGAACTAGTGGGGTAACAGATTTTGTTTCAGCGGGGTCCTATATTGTACAGAAGGATCTATTTTAGAAAAATATTTATACATATGTAGGGTGGTCTATTTTTTTACTAGATTTTGACACATCTTATAAGTTTTAGTAGACCCTAAAATTTTTACAGCGTTTCCTACAGGAGTTTAAAAGAAATTAATTAATAAATTGAAAGTATCTCATATGGGGTATCACGTTTATCTATTCACACAAGTTTGACATTTTGTTTGCCTTGGAAATTTTACTTCAATGTTGTTTGCTAATCTTAATGACATAAGCAAAAAGGTTAGAGAAAATGAACAATCCATGGCTACTAGGATGACGAAAAATCCTGAATGGGAACTAAGGGTATTCTAAGAACTGTCGATAATATCAAATTTTCAGAGCCAAGTAAGAGCTCTAAGATCTATCAAAATCTAGCAAAAAATACAAGGAGTCATATTTAAAAATATTACATTATATGAGGTTACACTGTTCTGCTCCACCCTGTATATGTAAAAATATGTGCCTAACATAGGCGCTTCTCTACAATATAGGCCTACATTAGAACAGTTTTTTTTATCCCATTATTTCTTGAGATATCTGGCTGTCTCAAATTAAAAAGAAATGACATATGCAACTTAGTTGCAACTTAGTTAAGTTAGTTTTTAAATGGAACTATACAGGGTGTCCCAACTCTATTTAGGCACTAAATATCTCCGAACCTGTACATTTCAGAGAAAAAAGTTTCAGATAAAAAGTTCATGGTTTGGAAAGGGGCTTTCAATGACAATTTACTAATATGTACAGGGTGAAGCAAAAACGTACTTTTTGACGCCAACTTAATTTTTTCAATGGAACACCCTGTATTTTATTAGAGATTTGGATGCCTCATCAAATACTCAATGAACAATGTATAACACTGTTTCTTCTAATTTCAATCCTTTTCGAGAAAATCACAAAAACATAATAACACTAAGTACAGTAGTTAAAAACTAAACTTATAAGAGAGGCTCAAACTGGCGTCCATTTTCGGTGTGGCAAAATTCATACTTTCTAAGCAGCTCTTCGGTACGTGCATTTCTAATAGTTTGTGGGAATATTCCCCTGTAGGCATGAGTAATTTTGTTTTTCAGCTCCTACAAATTTCTTGGCTGAACAGAATAAACCGCAATCTTCAAATGACCCCTTAAAAATAGTCTAATGGTGTCAAGTCAGGTCACCTTGCGGGCTACCTGACTGATCCTTGATTTCCAAAAGAATTATTTTAAAAATCTGGCAGTTTAAGCTGTTGCGCGGCGGCGCACCATCTTCTTGCCACCACATATTTAAACGTTCGTTAAAGACTGCGACAGACATTAATACCCCAGATTTGTTGGAAATGCGTCTCCCTCATCCAACGTGGATTTTCCATAGTCTAATAATGGCAGCTGTGGCGGGTTACCATACCATTGTTGTGAAATCGGAACTCGTCAGATCACAAAATTTTATTAAGAAATCCTGGATTACCATGTAGCTTAATAGTAAAAAACGTAATGACTTCAAGTCGTCTATCATAATCATTTGGCCGCAACTCTTCAATCAAATGAGTTTTGTAGGGATGGAGTCGACTTTCACATAACATGCGTTGGACAGTAGATTTGTTAACTCCAGTGCTAACTCCCAGAGCTTGGAAAAATACCTGTACGCTGTAGTTTCTCTCAACATTAGCAAACGTACTTCGAGCAGGTGTGTTCCGATCTGGAAACCGTTCTCTATACAGTTGTTGTGATCGTCGCGCATTCTTTTTACACTCTCCATAGATCAGCAACATATCTACATATTCACTTGCAGTAAAAAGAAAAGGCATGATCCAGTTTTTGACAGAATTCAGAATGATAATGACATAATAATTGCGGATTACTATGGTTATTGATAAATCAGGCGAGATTATAATAATTACCCATAATATTGAACATGCAATGATGTTTTTGTGATTTTATCGAGAAGTACTGAAATTTGAAAAAAAAAGTGTTATACATTGTTGATTGAGTATTGAATGAGGCATCCAAATCTACAATAAAATACAGGGTGTTCCATTGAAAAAATTAGGTTTACGTCAAAATATACGTTTTTGCTTCACCCTGTACATATTAGTAAATTGTCATTGAAAGCACCTTTCCAAATCATAAACTTTCTATCTGAAACCTTTTTCTCTGAAATGTGCAGTGGCGGAGATATTTAGTGCCTAAATAGAGTTGGGACACCCTGTATAAATATTTTTACATATTTCTCTTTCTGTGGTTGGTATTCTAGCATTTTTTAAAAATCACCTTCTATACCTGCCTTCATTTGTTTTGTTCTTGGAAGTATGATTACTCAGATAAAACAATATCATCATAATTTGATAAACTTTCAAAACCTAAGACAAGGCCTAAGACAAGTGCAAGTTGCGGCATACAAAATATATGGGGACATACTTTATAACCCTACCAAAGTACAAACTTTATAAAAGATCTTTATAAGCTATGCTTTTTTTGCGCCACCCTATATATTTACCTGAATTTTTAATAATTGCATGCTAAATTTTATCCTGCAACTGTCCTTTATAGGCAGCTTTTTTTTCCTATATCAAACATTAAGTAAGATTTTGCACTTCGTTGGAACACCCTGAAAGCTATAATGTTATAGGTAAATTGCATATATGATCTATACCAACTACTTTTGCTCATGTCAAGAACATTGGCAAACTTAGAATGATGACAAATATTTTTAATGCAATTTATAAAGTTACTAGATATATCGGATTATATAAAGCGTTCCATAAAGTTTTTCCAAAGGCTATTTTTTTTAATGACCCCTATATAATTTTTGAACTGTGTCAATGTTAATGGTTATGTTATTATGTTAACTGTTATATTATAAAACCGTAAAGGAGGGATTCCGCCAAAAACGCGACATACTAAAAAAAAATTTGACAAGATTTTAACCAGTAAATTAAAAGCAGGTGAAGGTAAATGCCAATAACAACTTCCCTACAAGTTGTTATGACGGTTTAGTGTAGTTTTACTTTAATATCTGCCACCAGTTTGACTTTTGAGTAAATCAAATTAATTTCCTCGACGTTGCTTGCAAAAAAAGTTTTTATCAGCTTATAAATTTTCTCAAAATCACTCAGTAGCTAGCACATTCAAGAAGAACGGTTTTAATTTCTCTGCCAAACTACCCCTTGGAAGGAAGCCTAGTATTCTGAGGCAGAGCGTTGTTCCTGGCCAAATTTTGACAGCGGTATGAATTCATTTTATGTGCACCTTGTTTCATAGCATGAGTATGTCCCTTCCTTTTTGTAGATGTCTATAGTGAAGAAATGTTAACGTTTTGTAAAAGAGCTCATATACAGAGAGTAGATAACTGCAAAGATATTTTTAATAGAAAGATTTTATGGTTCCAGGAAAAAGAGCTATTTACATAAGACCTTTTAGTGGTTCAGTGTTAACAAACCTTCTCTTAGTATATATTATGTTGCACAGGGTGAGCTAAACTCGATGTCCCAGCTCTAGTATAAGAAAATTTGTTGTCCTAAGAAGTACTAAGAACTATTATATTTGGTAAGTTCTGGCAACAACACTTTTTGTAATGGCAGCATTTTATAACCTTTCAATTATGTCAATGTAACCAATAAAACTGACACAGTTCAAATATTATACAAATATTATACGGGGGGTATTAACTGTCAAATTTCCATGACCTATTTTTCCGAAAAATATAATGAAAAGCTTTATATATCACTTGATATACAGGGTGTCCTGTAGGCACATGAGCAACTGGTCTAGTCTGCCAATATGCAGACGATACATCGGTTGTTCTGCATGCCCAACCGTAGACGCTTTATCTGCATCTGCACTATTCGAGTGAACGAGATAAGAGAGTGGTGTCATCAAAACTGCTTAGTCTGAATACTGATAAAACTGGTCTGGTCTGCTTTGAGAAGATGAAATCGCATTGCTCACTTTACGTTCCGGTTTCTGGGAATATTACATTTCTGGGAATGCATCTTGATCATCGTCGTGGCTGGGTCGGGCATTGCCCTCATTCCCAGACTAAATAGTGTCTGCGCACTCATCATAAGACTCCGCGACGTTCTCTCCTTGGACGCGATGACAATTTATTATGTTGCCAGCAGTCCATTATTGACTATGGAATATTGTTCTGGGGCTCATCAAACAGTACTATTAAGGTTTTTAGAGCACAGAAACGGCTAATTAGGGCCGTGTTTGGGCTACATCCACGAACGAGTTGTCAACACTATTTTGGAACATCGAACATTCTCACTGCTGCTCCATCTGCATATTTTCTATTCTTGGTAATGTTTAATATCAATCAGTCAATCAATCAATCTTTATTGCCAGCACAATCTAGAAATCCCAGACAATAGCAACGTCAAAAAAATAGCACCGTCAAAAAAAATATATTAGCGCACAAAGCGCATCTTTAAAATAAGAACAACAAGAAAAAATTACTCGCCCTATGTTATATATATTAAACAGTTTAAAATTTTAAAAAGTTTAAAAAAACAAAAAAAAAATTTAAAAATTTTCTAAAGACGTTTATATCACAGATTAAAACTAAAGTCAAAATCGTAGATACATTTATCCAACAGATACCTAGTGGTACCTCTCTTAAACTTAATCAAACTCCGTACCTCCCTCAGAGCGAGAGGCAGAATATTGTAGGCCTTCACTGCCATATAAGTGGGAGCCCTCTCAAAGAATGCGGTATTGTGCAAAGGCACACTAAGACCGGCTCCGCTCCTGGTCTCCACAGACATGCCCTCCGCGTGGAAATCGGCGTTCGTATAAAGCCGGCACTGTCAGGAAACCCAATCGGCCAAAGTACGGCCGACAAGAGGTGCGCGGGCGGCGCCCAAGCAGACATCTGACGATGCGTTTTTGAGCCATAAAGACTCGCCGAGCTCCAGCCGAAGATCCCCAAAACATGACACTGTATGTTATAACGGACTGAACAGAGGCAAAGTAGAACTGCCTAAGTGTGTTCAGTGTGAGAACCCTACGTATCCTCCGCAGTAAAGCACAGAAGATGTTCAGTCTAGTAATCCCTGCATCCGTCTGACAATTCCAACTCAGTGATGAATCCAGATATACACCAAGGAATTTTATATTGTCTTCTTCAGGAATGGATTTGTTGTTGTAAGGAACATACAGAGATTCGACTTTATTTGTATTCTTTGTGAACGACATCAATCCAGTTTTGTCGGCATTTAGCAGCAGGGCGTGGTTATTACACCATTCCTGCATACAAGCCACCGCCCGAGCACACTCCCCCGACAGGTCCGAGAGCGCACGGCCCGACAGCGCAACCGATGTATCATCCGCGTACTGACAGATCAAAGAACCCGGAATGCCATCACAAAGTCCGTTCACGTACAAAAGGAATAGCATAGGTCCCAGTATGGAGCCCTGCGGTACGCCCTGCCCCACCAATGACGACGCCGACAGGTATTTTACTCCATTCGCTGTGATACTGACCGTCTGCCTTCTATGACTTAAGTATGAGTCAATCAATCGCAGACAATTCCCTCTTATTCCATATCCCTGCAGAATGTCAAGCAGCAATGAGTGGTTTATAGTGTCAAAGGCCCTCGAGAGGTTGAAGAAGAGTCCAGCCACCTTTTCGTTCTTATCAAGGTGTTCCACTATATATGATATCACCCTAAAGACAGCCAACTGAGTTGAGCACCCCGGTCGAAAACCAAACTGAGTACCCGAAAGTATATTGTGACTGCAAAGAAAGTCCATTATTCTAGTATAGATCACTCTCTCAAAGACCTTAGAAAAAGCCGATAGCACTGAAATTGGCCTATAGTTTGAAATGTCAAGCCTATCGCCCTTCTTGTGTGCAGGCACCACCTTTGCTACCTTCAGTCTTGATGGAAAGACACCCTCGAGGAAGCAGGCGTTTATGACGTGTGTAAGCGGGAGACAGATATGAGGGCAGGCATGCTTGAGCACCATCACTGGTATCCCGTCCAGACCCGCAGAGAGCTTGTTAGGCAGACGCGCGATGGACCCCCGAACCACCGGCACATCCACCGGGGACAGAAAAATTGTAGGGATTGCGGAGGCACCACCGGAGCCAGCCAAAACAACACCCGTGTCCCCAGTGAGAGCGGAAAGCACAATGAAATCCGCCCGAAACAGGTCGGCAACCGTCCGAGGGTCCTCGGCAAATCCACCCTCCGCCGACCTCAGAGTGATGTTTGCCGTCCTTCTGTCTAATTTGTTGGACTCTTCGCTGTAAATACCCCATGCGGTCTTCGTCATGTTACTGGAGCATATTATTCTGCTCTCGTACAAAGCAGTTCTATAATTTGATAGGAACCTGCAATATTCTCGCCGGTCCCGCTTGTACCGCCCATAAACAAGCTCACTATTTGTCTGCTTATAGAGGACATACTGATCCTTTAGATGATTAGAATAATTCTTTAATTCAGGGGTCACCCACATGTTCTTTCTTTCTCTTATTTTTCGTGTACCTAGAGGAAAGCAGTTATTAAATGTGTGATAGAAGTTGTTATAAAAACTTTCATACTTTTCCTTGGCTCCGGCAGAAGCAAATACTCCCTGCCAAGATTCCCGCTGCAGCGAGTCATTTAAACGATTTATGTTGACATCAGAGAAAGAGCGTTTCTCCACCAATGATATCTTTTGTGATGTTTCTCGAGTATGAAAGTTAAGAATCTGGCCGTAGTGATCCGACACATCAGTCTCCAGGATTCTAGAGGTCAGGCCATCGAGCGAAAGGTTGCTGAGAAGATATTGTCGAGCTGGGCACAATGAGCATTGCCAGGTCTTGTAGTTCCACAAATATGTGAAGCTAGCCCATAACTAGTAAAAAGTTGCTCAACAGAGAAAGCGCTCTCACTATTCACCCCAAAATCCACATTGAAGTCACCACATACCACCAGGTACCCGCTCGGAGAGCTTACGCTATCCAGGATTTCGTCAAGGACAGACAAAAATACATCCAAACTGCCCGAAGGCGATCTATATATACAAACAATAAAGCAATCTCTACCAAATACAGTAAATTTTGAGACACAGAATTCACATTGTTTTTCAATAGACTCTACATTAATATTTACCAACTTAAGGTTTAAGCAGTCTTTTGCAAATATAGCTTTCCCACCGCCCCGGCATCCAGTACGCGATGAGTAGCAGACCAGAGAGTGTTCGTTCAGGAACACCGACTGTATGTCATCTCCCCGCATCCAGTGCTCAGTCACACAGAAGAGGTCCGGTCTGGCATCTGCCAGCAACACCTGCAGTTCGAGATCCTTGTTGCCCAAGCTACGCACATTGAGACGCACATTGAGATGCATGGCCAGCTTCCCGTCGGTGTCCCCAGCACAGGCATCCCGCGCAGAAGTGAACCCGCGAGCATCCACTATCCCCCGTGTTGAGGTACTCGGAAGTACCGCTTCAGGTTTAAAAACCTGCTCACTCGCAGGCCCCTTGGCCAGAGGTCCGGGCTCAGAACTACACTGTCAAGATCCGCAGCAATACCAATACGAAAAGAGCCGACCTTTTCTATTCGATCTTTCTATTTTTTGTTCGGAGTTTCTCGCAATGAAAACTTACAATATTGTTGGCACTTAAATAGTCCTGAATTTCGGTGGTTGTTACCTCCACAGAGAGTCCGGTCACAAACACCCAACTGCGCTCCACAGACACGACAGTGGCCACCCTCAACGCAAACGACGACCCAGAGCGCCTCCCCTCAATTGGGGCCGAGCGGACACCGCGATTAAAACCTCTCCTCTCTCTTCTTTTGCTCCTGCCAGTCAGTAGTTTGGTTCAATATAGTCCCGGGGGGCGCCGGCATTTTCTGCAAAGGACCATCACCCCGCTCCACGCTCTCAGAAGACCCCGCAGACTCCATCACAGTCCCTGGAGGTACATTAGATATAGGCTCGGACAACCCGTCTCGAGTTGTGGTTGTTGTATCAGCTTTTGTGTTCGTATCAGTTTTTGCTTTAACTTTTCCTTTGGCTTTAGCTTTAGCGTTTGAGATAGCATTAGACTCCGGAACTTTCGATGTTGTTTTCTCTGATTCAGTTGGCTCTGCTTAGGCTGCGAGTTTTTCCGTGATTTTTCCTTGGAAGCAGTACTTTCAACAATAGCTGCCGGAGCTTCTATTGCTTTATATAATTGGGGCTGCGGTAGCCCACCTACAAGACTTGCATTCTTTCGGTTCTGAGTTGAGTGTTGCTTTTGTTGATCTTTTTCATTTTGCTTATGCTCACGATGTGTATGATGATGTTGTTCCGCTGTATTCCTGCATATCAAAAGTTGCCCCTCTAACGTGGACACCCTAAGTCTGAGCAAAGTGTTGTTTTCCTCCAATGCAGAGTTCAGCCTCTGACATTCTGCAAGGAGCTCCCCGAGAAGGCAGCTCTCAGGTACATTACGCGCGGAGGCCTTCCCCGCTGATACATCACCACACAACTGTGTTTTTAGGTCATGAATTTCGTTGAGATGCAGCTTATTTTCCTCTGAGAGTACTTCGACGGACGTCAGCAAGTTGCTCTTCAGAACCGAAAGGTCATCTAGTTCGTTTTTAGTATTAATTAAGTCTTCTTTTACATCCTCCAGCTCATCCTCGAGGTCCTTGATCAGGTTGCAACCCACTCCACAATCTGCCGTTATGATTGGGGGCTTTTCAGAGGGGCCAGTAAGGTGGCCTTGAGTTTGGCCTTCAGTTCCCTTATTTGCGTCTTGAATCTGTCGTTCTCGGCAAGCAAGTTGCTTTCGAGCTCCACGGCACTCTCCTGGGTGGCTGTGGATTGTCTTTTTATCCTCTTAATGTAGTTGTCTTTTTCTGCAATTTCCTGTTTTAGCTTTTGTGTGAGCTGGGTGAGCGTGTCTACACATTGAGGGTCGTCACCACCATCAGCGGCCTCGGAACAAGCAACCGAGCATAAGATAAAATTCTCTTGTATAAGCTTAGCTCCACGCCCAGATCTCGAACAGCAGCTCTTATGGAAAACATTATTGCATTGTATGCAGACCCAATTTGGCTGCTCCTTATTTCTGCAGCATCCGAAGACTGCCGCCATAGTGACGGTGATTAATAAGCTACAGCTCCGCACCGGCCGCAAACCCCTGCACACGAAAAACCCAGCACTATATGACCAGTTTACTGACGTCCGTCCCTTCAGTGGCGAATTCCGAGCTTATCACAGTCCCGCAAACTGCTTATTCTGCCCGCAAAAAATAAGCCAGACCACACGAAAATACAAGCGTTAATATAAGGATATTGGTCGAATTAAGTACAATTCAAAGATTTATTCTCAACAAAATACATCCCCGGAAGAACGAATAGCAGCCCGCAACACGCCACATCCTCAGTTCTCCGACGATATTATAATCTTGCTATTGAATTCTGAATTTCGGTCGTTCAGCGAAGAAAGACGGCAGAACTCCAAAACACACACTTTTTCAAAACACACCAATAAAAAATACTCAAAACCATTCATGCGAAACTGAGATAATTACTCACCTAATGCAACTGTAGTGACCAGAGGTATAGAGAGTCTGTCTGTTCCGCCGCACAGCTCCACTTTCTTTGAAAGGGGTCCCTTATACAGGGCCATAGGCGCTTATAAATTGTTGCCTCCCACCTAAATGCATATGGGATATAGCTAGTATTCCAGACTTTCGAAAGGAGATAATATCATTTTTAAGAGATACTTAGGTGTTTTTACTCTTTTAACTTTAATGAATAGTAATAATCTTTGTACTTTTTTTATGGATGTTTTATATATCAGGCAGTTTTATGGCATACCATCGTGTACTTGTTTGTTTATTTTAAAATAGTTCTTTGTGTAGCATTTAATATTATCCAAATGTGATCCCTAAGAGTATGTTTATGCAGGTGTCACTGACACTTTTAAGAGATCAAAAAGGAGATTATTATTATTATTCTTATTATTATTAAGAAGCAAGATTCTCGGGTAATCGGTCATATATATGACTTGCTTCTTTGTAAATTCTCCGGTCGAGACACTCACCATATTACAACGATGGGGTTTTATGAAACAATGCTGCAACAGTATGGTCGCAGAGGAGTTTCGCTCCTCAAACAATGGGCGAAGTTGAACACCAAGGTCGTTTCACTGAGGAACAGGCGCATATTCTTGCTACGCTGCAGGAAGGAGGGAATTACTCCCAAACACATAATTGACAGCACAGCGAGCTGGGGCAACCTCATCATATGTAGAGACGCACAAACAGAGCAGAAGATTGACTGCTGCAGGCTTAAGGCGCAGAGGAGACTGCTAAACCTAGAGATCGAGGTGACCATATAAACAACCTCAAACAAGTGGAAAAAGAAATCAAGGAAACACACATTTAACTATCCAACACCATCAATAGCCACACACTAACGGAGTATTACAGAAGACAGAAGATGAGTATTGAGAGACGTTTTGTGATGTTAAGGGATAGTTACACCCAAAAGTTCATTAAGTTAAAAAACAAGCATGACCGATTACCCAAGAAACTTGCTTCTTTGTAAATTCTCCAGTGGAGACACTCACCATCTTATTATTATTATTACTTAATATCTTCTTAATATATGTACATGTTTGTAATTTCATTTTTTGTCTACCTTATTTTAACAGACTTTTACAAGTTAAACGCTTCGAATCTGTAACGCCATTTTCTAAAAGTCATTCTGTTTAAGTATCTACCCTATTCACTTACTTGATTATATTAAAAGTAGCATATGATTACTAAAAAAATACATCTATTTTTACACTCTAGAATGATATTATTCATTTCGTAATTTACTGTGAGACACATTGTAGATATAAAAACTATATCAGCATTAGGTCTATGAATTGCACCACAGCTTAATGACACATTAAAATCCATCATAACATTACAAGAATTTTATTAAAGATATTACAAAAGACACAATTTTTGACACAAGATACAACCAAAGAAGCGGCAGAACTCTATGATCATATGCTTAAGGGCCACCCTGTATATCCTCCAAGGTACCAATATGTGGTAAAAAAATACACAAATATGATAAAATATTTAGATTCTATAGAAAATTTTCGAAAAGACTTTTTTTGTCAATAGATCTCATAATAAAGATAAATCAGTGATTCATAAAAATCCAACAATTACAACAGTGGAGAAAATGCAGTATCTTAAAACGAATGTGAGAGAGGAAGCTGGAAGACTGATCCAGCAATTGTCCCTAGCAGAAACCAACTATGATCCTGCTTGGAATATTCTCAATAAAAAGCTGAGAGTTCTTATCGACCCTGGCTCACAATCAGCATTCAAAACCGCAAACATAAAAGTCAAGCACAAGTCACAGGACTTGGCGCAGGAGAACTACAAGTGTGAAAATCCCAGTTACAGCTACTAACTAAGCCAAGATTTTCCAGCAGTTTCCAGCTTGATGTTGTTGGAATTGTTCTGCCTAAACTAACAAAAACTCTTCCTGGCATAGACCTTGACGTAGACATATTCCAATGGAAGAACGACATCCTTGCTGATCCAACATTCTACAAACCTGGCCCAGTAGATATACTTCTTGGCGCCCGAGAATATGCCCAGTAATCTTGTTTGTTGGCCCACAAACAGAATTAGGATGGATTCTTTCCGGAAACTTAACAAAAAATTCAGGCAACAAATTACAAGTTCTCAGCATCATCACATGTATTGAAGAAGATAGACAATTAACGAAATTTTGGGAAGTCAAAGAGGTCTCACAAACACGTCCGTTATCAGAAGATGATCAATACTGCGAACATTATGAAGCCAACACTACAAGAAATACCAATGGAACATACACTGTTAGAATCCCATTTACTGGAAAGGAAAGTCAAAGGAGATCAGTTAGAGAAAAGAACGAGCAGTAACAAACAACTGGAAATCGCCTATAAGCAATTCATGCAGGAATATCTAAATCTTGGTGACATGAAAATGCTTCCACATACAGAGTTACAATAGTAGATTTGATAGTGACACACCAATAAATGAATATTGCTTAACGACTGTAACTTATGGGACTACAGCAGCACCATACTTAGCTATTAAAACGTTATGAAAGCTTGCCCACGATGAGAGACCCAATGAGGAGGGACGTTTGTGAGGAAGCACACTAATCTGTTCACACTGAATGCAGACGCATATGCTGAAAATATGTCCACAACCACCAGAAATATGTACAATCTGAGGGTGCCACTGCACAACTCAACATTCTTTGAGAGAGGTCCATATTACAGAGCATTGAAAGCATTTAACATGCTGCCCCCTGCTATTAAAAATACAAGTGACTTACAGGCGTTCAAGATGGCTACAACTAATTTCTTGATTGATGAGTGCTTCTATAGCTTTGATTTTACAGGTGCATGTTAAACATGGCTAACCTATTTTATTTATTTTATTTTATTTTATTTTATTCCTTTATTATTGTCTATTACTAACTTGCCTATGTAAATTTGTTGTATCGTTTTTGTTGACATTGCTGTGTTAACTCTGTTAATTTTGCTGGCAATAAAGGTATTATTATTATTATTATTATTATAGGATTTATGCTGCGGAAATGGTCCAGCAACAAACCAGAGTTACTACAAAATCTTCCAGATGAACTTGAGGATCATTCAGCATTGGAAATAACTGAAGATGACATAAGGAAGTCTCTAGGTATACACTGGGCTCCGTATGATGACACATTTAGTGTCAAAACCAAAATATCGACCAGTGATAACATTACTAAAAGAAGCATCCTCTCAGAATATTTATCTATATTTATATATCCATAATATTTATATAATATCTCAGAATTAGAATAAGGAAAATGAAAAGTGGAATGTGTATTAAAGATATTATTTTTTTGTGTAAGAACTGCCATATACTGTTTGAAAATATTCATGAAGGCCCCTAGCCCCTAGCTGGATCATACGTAGCATTTCTTTTGAGAGGTACACATAAGATCCAGCTAGGGGCCTTCCATAGCATTTTGAAACAGTATATGGCAGGTCTTAGGCAACAAAGTAACATCTTTAATACTCATTGGACTCTTTTCATTTACCAAATTCTAATTTTAACACTAGTTTTCTCAACAACACTTGCACAGCTATATGGAAACATTGGAAATGTTTTGTACAGGCGCTGTGTATGTATTGGGTATAGCAGAAATGGATTTACCATGGTGGAAAGACAACGTTTATTTTCCAATTCACAGGAGGGAACAAGAATATTCTCCTCTTTAATACAGAAATGATTTGGCCCAAATTAAAAAAAAAATTATTTTTTACAAAAGTCTCAAGCCTTTTTAACGTATTCAATAAATAGATACTCACATGATAAATTTGATGAAAGCAATTCTTCAACTGGCAATTATGCAATTAATCTCATAATTCTTGCCATATAAGTACCTACACATATATTCTTTATTCTAGTATTGCCCTTTAAATGATACAAAATAGATGTTATTGACGCTGATGGCGACGACTGCCGAAATGCGATTTTCCATGATAAAAGATATAATAAAATCTCGGATTACACCGACGCCAATCGCCAAAACGAGAGGAGCTGCTCATTAATTGATAATTCTAGAATTACGTCGTTTGACTTTGACATGAATGCCCTCCAGGGCCACATGGCGAACCGAACCATTAAAGCCTAGTTCTCAGAGCCTTGTCATGTCGCTGCGACACTTGGTCCGACCAATGAGAGATCATGTCTTGAAATTTCCATGTTTCGTGCGACACCCTGTTTGTAGTTGTAGTTGGATTATTTCAACTAGGGATGTGATTTCGCCGGGTGCATTTGTTTACACCGATATTTGGAGAATATGCACCCTTATTGCACCCGGTGCATTCAATTCGCAGCGTTGCCTCTTCAACTTAAGTTACCACGTTGCCATATTCTTATATGTCATATTATGTATTTTTTCATTTTCTACATTAACTACAATCTACAAGTCACATGCATGTGTATTTTTAATTTTTATTATATATTTTACCGCTCAGGAACTGAAATAAACTTTTATAAAACTTTCAACCACCTGATTTTATAAAAAACACTCTCTTTTTGAAAGAATATCATAAGAAAAAAAGAATATAATATTGCTTTAATTGCTGAGTTTTTCTTTCTATCTTGAGTATGTTATTAGAGCTAAGAGTTAAACAAAATTTAACGAACATATTCATAACAAAAATTACTGATTTTTGATAAGTTATTGTGTTTGCACCTGGTGCATTCCGAATATGTCAGAATCGTCAAATGAATCTCGATCTGTCAAATGTCATGTCATCTGTCAACTTCATACTATAATTTTCACATTATTCTTGTACATTCTCAAGACTAACGATAATCATTATTCACAAGTGAATAATGAGTTGTCATGGAAACGAAACATGTCGTAGGCAACTGACAACTCAAAAAGTAAACTGCCCTAAACATGAAATCGGTAGTTACCACTGGTTCATTCAAATAATTATCCTTCTATTAGGATGTATTGAGGCAAATGTAGGTTACAGTGTCTCTTTTTCCCTAAAATATGTACTTTTCACTGAAAATTACTTAAAATAGGCCATAAAATGAAGTAATTTACTGTCCACCCTCGTAGCATTGAAATGAACATGCGGTGATATGCGCGGGTGACTAGACCGTCATTTATCGACAAGACGCATCAAATGTCGCGCCATTGAATAGCGAAACTAGTCGTGGTCGTGGTTTTAAAATTGTAAATTATCTTTGTGGCATCTATAACCTATCATATTTGAGAAAACCCAGAATCTTGGTCGTGGATAAAGTATAGTATTCAACGCGCATTTAATGAGCGTTATTCTCTCGGGCAACTTGTACCACTCGACTCTCATTAAATGCTTGTTGTATAATATACTATTTATAAACAAATACTAAATAATATATGAATTACATAAATAAATGTGTGTAAAAAAATTATTCCCGATTACGGTATCCTGCATCCTGCAAAAGCAGAACCGTTATTTGTTGTTCCACTCGGTGTAAACTGTAAAGTACTACTGTATTTCTCCGTTCTCGTCCAAATAAAGGTATTTGATCTATAGATGGGCGAAGGGAAAATTCCCAAAAAACCTTTAAACCCAATTTAGGGTTTTTACCCGGGTTTTTTCCCAGATTTTCTTGAAAGCACCCGGCAGTTTCAAGATTTAAGGTTAGATTTTAGATTAGAATTCAATAAATCCAGATTCCGGTTTGTTTTTTGATAAACTAAACACTGGTAAATTGATTAAAAGCTTCAAGCTGCACAAACCAACTAATTATTGCTTAGTTGGTAAGAGTTAAGCGTATTGAAAAAGTTAAATTTAGAGGTTATAATGGAATAAACCCGGAATTTTCCCGGATGTGTGCAGGGAATAAACCCTCAAAAATTAAAAAACCGGGTGAAAACCCATCTCTAATTTGATTAAAGTACTACTGTATTTGTCCGTTCTCGTCCAATTAAAGGTATTTGATCCAAAGTCCAAACAGTTTAAGTAATTTTTATTATGAATATGTTCGTTAAATTTTGTTTAACTCTTAGCTCTAATAACATACTCAAGATAGAAAGAAAAACTCAGCAATTAAAGCAATATTATATTCTTTTTTTTTCTTATGATATTCTTTCAAAAAAGAGTTTTTTTATAAAGTCAGGTGGTTAAAAGTTTTAAAAAAGTGTATTTCAGTTCCTGAGCGGTAAAATATATAATAAAAATTAAAAATACACATGCACGTGACTTGTAGATTGTAGTTAATGTAGAAAATGAAAAAATACATAATATGACATATGACATATAAGAATATGGCAACGTGGTAACTTAAGTTGAAAAGGTAACGCTGCGAATTGAATGTACCGGGTGCAATAAGGGTGCATATTCTCCAAATGTCGGTGTAAACAAATGCACCCGGTGAAATCACATCCCTACTACAAACTAATAGGACACGAACAATTAAAAAATTGGAAACTAAGATTTAACTGTTTGTTAGCGTTGTAATTGCATTTAATTCTCCAAAGATGTTTTCTATAAAGTCCTGAATTTCTAACTTATTCATAGTTGGTGACTTCATGGAATTTTCCTGTATCAGTTCTTTTTCATTTTTCTTGAGAGTATTACACCTTTTATTGTTTAGGTTCTCAAAATCCGGTGATACCTCAGATCTCCTTCTCTTATTTGAAACATCTTCTTCGACATTGTGGGGCGGGGTTCTCATGCATTTATTCCCTGATGGTTTAAAAGCTCTAAACATTTCTGTCTCATCTCCAAAGTCGCCTTGGAATTTGCTATAATCATAATCTTCTTTGGACTTATTGATAATTCTTGATATATCGGAAACGTCAGATTTCTTATCTCCGGTGAGTTTATTTTGGTGTTTGTTTACAATATCCGATACATTACTTGTAGTTTTTGCTCCAATAATGTCGCATATTTCATCGGACGTTAGTTTTCCGTTCCTAATAAATGGCTTCTAGTTTTCTTTTTCTCACTTACATGTTTGTCTGAAATTGTATGAAACAACTCTTTCTTTCCACTACTTCTTTTACCCATAGGAAAAAAAATAAGACAAGAAATTTAGATCACTTTAACTCTATCAAAACTTAAAATTTTGGGAGCAACAGAAATACGTGCTTACCTCTCGGATGTACGCGCGCCTGTACGCGCGCCTTTACGATGACTGGATCATCGTCGGGAAGCAAGGGAGATCACTTCGCCTACTGCCTCATCGCCTTTGATAGTGTCTGCCGCAGTAGTAGACGAAACGCCAAGAAGCAATTCCATTGGACCGCGGTTTTATGGCAACCCGGAAAACACTTTAGATAGTATTATGACCGGCCGTGAAAGCCTTCACAGTCTGATAGGATAACCTACATTTAAAAAATTGCGAACTCTGAGCAAAATGTGCCGGGCATCCATCATCTTGATACCACATTGAAGCTCTAACATCGAGAGGAATATCTTCTAAAAGTGTAGGTAATTTGTTCTGTAGGAAGTTTAAGTAAGCTTTGCCATTTAGATTTCCATTCAAAATAAATGATCCGATAATTCTGCCTCCTAAAACTCCGCACCACACGTTTACACTCCATCTATTTTGCTGATCCACTTCACGCATCCAGTGAGGAATTGTAACCGACCAGTAGTGCATATTGTGCAAGTTAACTGTGCCACAGCTTGTATAAGTAGCTTCGTCACTCCACGACACCAAGGAGAAGAACTAAGGATTTGCCTAACACATCTGTCTTAGCCAAGAACAGAAATCTAGCCCTCTCTCATAATCTGATTCTGATAAGGCCTGGTGTAATACTAAATGGTAAGGGTGAAGTTTAAAGTTTTTTAATATCCGAAACACCGAAGTGGCACTTATACCGATGTCTGCGAAAATTTCTCTAGTGCTTGAATGCGGATTCACTTCCACCTACGCAAGAACATTGATAATACTGTCCTCATGCCTTACAGGACGTCTTCTAAAGGGAACTGGAATGGGTCGCACACTTCCCGTTTGCCGTAAACGTATTGCCAATCGGCGAAATACCTTTCTGCTGTGATGCCTTCGTGCTGGATAACTAGTAGCATAGGTGCATTTTGCAAACATTCAAAATATACGGCAAGCATGTCGAAAGCCTCGGAATTGGTATAAGCCATGTTTGAAGGATGAAGTGCAAGTTTTGGTAATAATAACCAGCTATGAAAAACTTTAAAAGGAATCAACAAGAATGAATTTTTTGTCAACGCAATACGAAACTTGTCAAAATTGAATCAACTGACACCCAATGTTATTTGTCTCCATGGATACCTGCCGATGTTGTTTCATAGCTATCTAGATTGATATTGTAAAACATTATATTAGAAGTATCCTTAAATTAGGTAGAAGTTTTCAATAATCAGATATGTCTAGGATAAAATAGTGACATATTTTATACTGAGTTACAAGCCTACAAAACAATAATTGTTGTAACGGAATGTTTTATTATGGAATTATGAAAACAATCATTTATTCAAATAAGTCATAAAAATCATTCTTGAAGTGATAGGTCTGAAAGGAGAAAAAATATGTTATTGGCATCTTAACATTTTTTGTTGCAAAACCGAATGATTTAACTTTTTGGTGTAAAACCAAAAAAACACTTTAATTTGAAATTGCGCGCTCTCTAGCACGTTTATTAAAAACTATCGTTTAGCACTGGATACCACAGTTAAAACTAGTTAAAAGTAAAGGCAATTATCTTCCAAACAAGATCAAGTTTACTAAAATCGGATATGAGGCTTGAAAGTTACAAGGATTTAGATTATTTCACTTTCAATTGTTTTCCCCACTCTTATTGAGCACAGTACATGTACGAGAGTTAGTTCAAAATGTTGCAGGATTGTCCAGTCTTTCTAATAATGTTGCCCAAGGTATACCTTAAAACTACAATTTTCAAAAAAAAATGATTTGCATTATTTGGTTTCTAATTGCGCCCTCTTGTAGCAAAATTAGGAACTTGAAAATAATTTCCAGGATTTTCTCATGTCCACTTTAATAATCAAAACTTTTTTCTCAAGCTTCTAAACCAATTAGTTTTCAAGATATGGCCGGTGGCCACCCTTAATAAAACACACTGTATATACCTTTTTATTTATACACATGTTAATGTAATTATGTAAGTTGAAGCATCTTCCCATGTGTTCTTAGCCTTGAAGAAGACTAAATTTTGGTCGAAACGTCGGCATTCTTCAATAGAAGATAGAGAGTTTTTTTGTCCTCTACCTGCTATACCATCCAGTTGATAAATAGGGAGTTTAGATTGCACAACAGTACCCATAATTGACGTCATTTTCAGAGGATATCGCCGCCATTTTTATGGTGCGCACTGCTAAAAAGGCAGACCAATGTTGTAAAACGGGAATGTCCCTCCAGATGTAATCTACTAATTCGTTGATATATATATATATTTATATAACCCTACTTTATTACACAAAACATTCACAGATTCAAAAAAAATCATATCAATATGAATCAAGCATGGCGTAATTATTATTCGTTTCTGATTTCTGTATTTTCTGTTGATCATTTTGTGACCTTGTGGTGTGTTCTGCTCTATATTGGTCTTCAAGCGTTGCCTATATCGATGTAGGACCTGCCATTTATGTATTAAGGTGAGAATCTTTTTGTTTACATGTTAAAGACCAGGAAGCCCAATCCCTGGACTTCACTTTTGTTGTCCTGTAATATTTGAGGATCCTGTAACAATGAGGAAATAAGTATTCCTTGTCCTTTCACTTCCAATAATGTTAATACTGCATAATTTACAGTACTGAGCACTAATGAAATTTTACAGTACCGAGTACCATAATAAAATTTTACTTCAGTGCTGGTTGATATTATAGACTGGGAGCCGGCGACCGTTTAGTGTTAGTCATTTTAGGAAAACTGAAAATGTTTTCCTCCGCTTAATTTGGTATCACAAATGAGGGAATGGATCTCCAGCTGGTGCACTCCTGGGGGGTGTAGCTGTGGCAGCCTCTTCGACACGTAAAAAAATAATAGAATAAAACTTATTTTAGAAAAGCTGAAACTTTGTTGACATGTTTATTATGTTGTAAACAAATAGAAAAATGTATCCAGCTGACTTGAGAGTGGGGGATTATGCCCCAGCTGGTCATGTTAACAAGTGAAAACTATGCATTCAGTGAACTGATAACAGAAAAGTTGAAATTTGGTAAACTACTAGTTAACTTAACAAATGAAACAAAAAAATTTCTAGCTTTACATTAGTGGGGGAAAAGTGTCAAGTTGCGGCCATCAAAGAGACAACGCTGTCCGCGTGGTCAACTTGCGCTGCATTTTTTATTTTTTCAGCTAGATACTTGGATTCACTCCTATCAGTCTAGGCGTTCTTAAGTTGTAGGGGGTCAAAGTTGAGAAATGTGAAAAAGTCGTATTACCCCCCTTGGGACATTTTCAAAAAACAAATTGGTTTTTTTGCTGTTTTTGATCGGAATGGCTCCTTTGCAGTAACAAACTCAATTCGAATAAATTTACCCTATAAAGTAGTTTTTAAAAATAGTCCAAAACGCGATTCTAAATGTGCCTAAAAATCAATCTCCGAAGGGTCTATCCTCGAAAATATTGCATCTACAGAACTTCCGATGGTGGCAGGTGAAAGATGGCATCAAGAAAAGGACAAAACAGTAGGATTCACTCGAATCGGTCCAGGCGTTCTTAAGTTACAGGCCCTCAAAGTTGAGATATGTGAAATAAGTCATAACACCTTCCCCCCTTTAAACATTTTCAAAAAAAATTCGGAATTTTTTTTTGCTGTTTTTTTTTCGGAAGGGCAGGCTTGCAATCCCCTAAGAACATAACCAACTCAGTTCGAATTAAATTTCGAGAGGCTGCCGCAGCTACATCCCCCGGAAGTGAGCCAGCTGGAGATCCATTCCCTTAGTAGTGATACCGAATTAAGCAAATGAGAACATTTTCAGCTTTTCTAAAATGACTAACACTAAAGGGTCGCTGGCTCCCAGTCTATTAAGCCATACAGAATTTCCAGGTTTTTTTAAATTTACAATAAAGAGGGCATCAAATTAAGTAGTTTAAAGCAAAAAAATTTGTGGAATATTCATATTTGTACTAAAGAAATAAGTAAAAAATACCAAAAAATTTTATTATTTTAATGCCCCATGGCACATTCATAATTAAGTTCAATATATTTACTTTAGTCGTTTTTGTTTCACTACTGGTTCTGGTCCTGGTTGACATAACTATGACAGTGGTTACGATGAGATGGCTGCATCCAGCAGTATGCACATGGGGCAGTATTTGCAACGTTGCCACATATAAAATGCAAAGTTCTTTAAATAAAATATTTCTTCGGCTCATAGGGTATATTCGTAATAATCATATATAAATAATAAAGTTTCGCTAATTTATCAATTGTTTTAATTGACAATTATTGTTTAATGACATTAATTTATATACTTTTATGTGATTTTGGCAATTTTTGAGAATTAATGTAGATATCTATACTGAACCAGGGGTAACTTTGATCCTCCAACAAGCAGAACAAATTATGTAGTTAAAGATTGGTGGTTATATTATGTATATATGGGAGGTTGACCTAAGGTAAACTCATTGTCTTAAGGACTAACCCATTCCTGTAAGGAAATTATAAATTATTTGCTGTAAATGAAGTATTTACCTAAGTGATACCACACTTTAAGGAATATGTTATGAGAATAAACTGTGGTGATACTCTACGCATGAATCTGCTTCATCATTATAGATATTTAAGGATACCTATCCTATAGTTAACCTATAATGTATTTTCATGTAGTCAAAATCATCAGTTAAAGTTCTAAATGAGTTTCTTCAGCCATAGAATTAATAATAGAATAAAATGAATAGAGGAAAAATCGTTATAATTATTCTTTATCTACTTTGGTTTTTGTTATGCCGTTTGCGCGTGGTTGATTAAAGATAGAAATATCACATTGGCAACCTTGCACTGGAGGCGGTCCTTAAATTTACTATGATAGTAAAGATACAATGTTGACGAAAATTTGAGTTAGTTTGTTTTTGTTATTATTTTTGCCAGGTTTTGTATACCTTGTGCCCATATTGTGTATTTTTTTTTTTTGAATATTGATACATAAAAATTAGAATTCTTATCAACACATTAAGAAAATAGAACACAGGTTCCCAGCGATTATAGTGCCGTGTCTATTTAGTTTAATTCTCGATCAGTCTTGCCATTCTTCATCAGTCCTGATGATTTTGTTCATGCACACTTTACTTACCTTATCCCTATTTGCACCAAACAAATTTAGGTAAACCTAAACTTAAGGACCCCTTACCCATAGCTATTAGCATGAGGAAGTAATAAGGAAAGCCTTAACTAGATGTAGATACTTGAAAATTGTGTGGTGCAAATGGCAGTAAGTTTCATCATATATAATGCAACCAACCTATGCATATTGGAGAATAACCCTACTGATAAGTATACACTCAGCAACTGGTTACTGGTAACACTTTAGTTCGTTGAAAGCCCACTCTTTATGCAAGAATCCTTACAATTCATCATTATTCTTATACATAAAGTTAGCTTTAGCTTTGTTGAAATGAACTTACTGGTGTGAGTAAAAGCCCTTTTTGGACACAACGAACACAAACACAATTGAAATCACCGGATGAAGCTGATTTACTATCACCTTCATCTTCAGCAGTGTTTGCTGATGAACACAGCAGATTTTCTTTGAATTAACTTGACTCTGCCCTAAGACTGAACTTAAGAGTAAGCTGTGTTTTCTCAATATGTTTAATACTCGGGGCAGGGTGACTTAACTATAAAACTGGGTCCAAAGAGAAACTGCATGGGTCATTTTAGAGTCAGTTGTAGAATTGTGGTTCAACTGAACGTGAGTGGTACTTGACCAAGACAATTATTCTATAGAAATGGGTGGAAGCATTTTTGCTTGGTCCCTACCTACAAGGAAAAAGTGAAAATGAAGGGATAAATCGCCATAATCATTTGCAAACCCCTAAAAGTCAAACTGTAAACTGTTAAATCAATAACAAAATTCACACTTTCATGTGTTCAAGTAAATAGACTTTTATTCTTTCATTTTTTTCTTTTGACGTTTCTTCCGCTACTTTATCATGTACTTATGTTGATTGCTAAGCTAAGATAAGGGAATAAATAAATATACACATAACATAATTGTAAATATATTATTTATCTTTTAAGGTAGGTAGACACATATCAATTAGGACTTAGTAACAATTTAAATATAAGATTTGTTGAAAGACGTAACAACTTTTTTCACGGGGAAACAAATGGTATCACTCACACTTAAATAGGCAGTCAAATATTACCAATAAGCATATTATACTTAACTAGTTGAATAACATCTACGTTAAAACAAAGCACGAATTATTATTATCTAAAAATGTGACACTGTAGCAAAGGGTATGTATTTCTTGCAATGATAAGATGATTCAAATTCAAAAACCTATGTGTAGGTAAAAATATTTGGCCTATTTTAGGTACATAAAATAGGCTTTACTGTAGAAAATAGGCCATTGTTGGAAAAAAATTTATTCCCCACTACTAGTTCTCAAGATATCTGACTGTCTCAAGTTAAAAAGTCCATCCTGTATACAATACCTATCTTTAATGTAATATAGTTAACTTTATTTAAAAATGTATAATTAATAAATATCAATTTTGAGGTTATTTATGCCTACCTGTTTTTAATTGACCCTTTTACATTTGCATATTGAAGAACTGTGTGGGATTCTATCTTAGTTCCTCGTCTTCCATGCCCTGTTATAAAATTATAAATCTTTTGATTCGGATAGTCCACATTAGCCCAACATTTCTTTTCATTTGTCTGATGATTTTTATTTCTCTGTTACCATGCACATCATAGAACTATTTATTATTTAACTTATTATAACTTCTTGAAATACATATTCAATAATATCCACTTTAAAAAAATGCTTTTTAATAGATAATTATTTAAAAGCAGAATTATTTCGATATAATTTTAAATTGGATGAGCGATCAGCTGATATTGTTTACATCCTGTCCCCTGTCCTGATTGGCCAGTAGTTATGAATGAATACCGCGTCGATTTTATGAATGAAGTATGCTCATACTGCCATGTGTGGTGCTCCCGTTACGATTAACCAGAGTTGTTGACATCCGTAAAGTTTGTTTGAATGCTTGAATTTTCAAAAGTTGTAATAGTAGAAAATTGTATGTGCTGCTATTTGAAATTGGAGGAAAGCAGATTTCATTTGAATGTTCTGTAGAGACTTACAAATTGTTGAAGCAACTGACGCTGCCTAGTACATCCTAGAGAGACTCCTATTCCTGTATGTACCTGAAGAGGAGTAGATCAAGAGTACAGCATGTGATCTAGTATCTAGTGCCTGCTTGTCCATTATTTCATAGCAGTCACAATGGTTCAATTGGTGATAGGTTTTTAGAACTCACTACCCTCGATTATCAAAGATTGCAACTTTGATAATTAATGCAGAAATTGACTTATGAAATGTCAACCGTACTTTAGAACCAATCCTCCGAGTTGGTCCTAATAATTCATAACCTGGTTTAACTCGCTCGAAACAATGACGTCACCATTTTGAATCGAAAATGAACGGTCCTGTTTGGTTCAAGTCAGTCCTAAGTGGTCCAGTGAAATGAAAAGGGCTTTTGTGTTAGCTGTCGCTGTCACCTATTAGACTAGCTTGGTTGCCAATTCCTCTCTCAATATCCAGAACTAGGCCTTTTCGGAAGCAGTTAGTTAAGTATGCATTGAATTCTCCAAGGGCCCCTAAGTTCAGGAGGCACGGCCCAAAAACAAAGTAAAACTCTAGTTCAGTTTTACTTTCCTTTTGGTTAAGTTGATTCAGATTAGTTCAGTTATGTTTTTCCTTTGGTTTAGTTAGGGTGACTTTTACAAGTACAAGTAAAACTTCAGATTGAAGATAAAACATCAGACTTGATGTACATTGCATTGTTTACCGTGTTAAATGTAGGTTATATCTGGAGTTTTATCTTCAATCTGAAGTTTTACTTGAACTTGTAAAAGTCACCCTTAGTGCAGTTGAACCTGTCCTTTACAGCAGCCTGTGGGGGGCACCTTTTGACCTGCTAGTTAAGTTAATTCAGTTTTACTTTGCTTTTAGTTAGTTCAGGTTAGTTCTGTTCTTCCTTAGCTTAGGTTAGTTTAGTTATTTTTCCTTTGATCTGGTTACTCCAGTCTTATTTGTCTTTTATGGCCCCTCTGCTTCTTGTTGCAGTGGCCCTTTAGGACCACTACAGAACCTTTCGCTTGCTACACATTAAGTGTGTTTAGGTTAGTTCAGTTTTACTTTCTCTTTGGTTAGTTCAGTGATGCTTGTTTTTTGGTTTGATCATTCCAGTTAAAGTTGTCTTTTAGGGCTGCCTGTTAGGGCCGCGTCTGCTTTTTGTCTCAGCAGTTCTTTAGGGCCATTATCGAGCATGTCGATTGCTGCATATAAGTTTGGGCTCTGTTGGTTAGGTTAGTTCAGTTTTGCTTTGCCTTTGGTTAGTTCAATTCTGTTTTTCCTTTGTTTAGGTGAGTTCAGTTATATTTTTCCTTTGGTTTGGTTAGTTCAGGTTAGTTGACCTTTCCGGGGCGCCGTGGACTGCCTCTAGACCTTGTCACAGTATAGTTTAGTTTTACTTTGCCTTTTGTTACATTCTTTCATCTTATATTACTTCTTTCTTTCTTTAAGATAGGTTAAGTTTAGTTATTTTTGTCTTTGGTTTGGTTAATTGAAATTTCTTTAATCCAGATTATTTCTTTATTTTTCAATTTTCCTTTAAATTTTGCAACAATGAGTAGTGGCAGAGCCACTCCAATGATCTGTCATTGTCATGAATGTTATTTCATATTTGCTTTTTTTGTAGGTTGGAGGACAAAAATAAATAAAATAATTTCAATTTGATTTCTCTTTTGGTAATAATTACTTATTAACTGAAATTAAATTAAAAAAGCTTTGTAGATTATAAGAATTTCATTTCAGTTCAGTTTTTGTGCCCCCATACACTTATTTTGTACTGCAAGCTATTGTTTTGTTTTTCTTGGTGTAGGATCCTATTATATATACATTACTTTTTTTAATATTTTTTTGGTACAAATATGAATATTCCACAAATTTTTAAGCTACTTAATTTGATGAACTCTTTTTTGTAAATTTCAAAAAACCTCGAAATTCTGTAGTGCTTAAAACTGACCAGACCCAAGTTTGATTTTGCACTCTCATTTCAAAATTGAATTTTGCGCACACTTTTATTCATGGGTTTTCATGGAAAAATGTTTGAAAATAATCAAAACACCGGTCATTGACATCGTAGCTAAAGGTCTTTGCTATCAAATTTTTTAAATGTAAAACAATTAAAGTTCCATTGTTTTAACACTTCCATTGTCTTTATTGAGTTTTTACACGACATTTCGAGCAGTGGAATCTCTGCTTGTTTTCAAGTGAACTCTCAGGTGAAAACTGAAGGATACTAAATCTAGCAAGTCACCTGGTAGACTTTTACATTATAGAAACAACATAAGCATATGAAATAAAACTCTTTTTTTGGTTTAGTTAAAAATTTAATGGTTTAGCCATAGCTACAGCATATGACCAGCACAAATAGCATGGGACACCCGGTATACTAGGTGCTACAATATTTGTGATTATTGTGTTTCAAATGTTTTTAAATTTAATGGTTTTCTACAATTATTGTAGTTTGTCACAAGTCCCTTCCTTTATGATAATCTATAAAAACTTAATTATTCATAATAGGTTATACATGTTGAGTGGATGTTTGAACATATCTGTTGTGATCTTAAAGTTCATTTTCTGTTTTATAAAGAAATATAGGTATTGTTACGATTCGCAGCGACGCCGCATGGGAGGCGGGGCAATGCGTGTGTGGTTGGTGGAGCTTCGCGACCTATCCGCGCTGCGTCATGGCTGACACGAGTGATTTATTGCTCTGTTTATCTAGAAGACAGTTGTTTACAACCTTTTTTTTATGTGAGATTATTCAAGAATTCTTATCAAGAACTTTCTAGGTTTTTCTGTAATTTTAAGATTGTATATAAAAGGCGCATAGAGCGCGCGGTTAAGAGTAGTCGTATTTTAAGCGAGCTATAAGTAAGCTAAAGTTCGAAGCGATAATAGAAGGCTATAAAGTGTTAAGTAGTGAGTTATTTAGTAGTCGTGTGTATTTGTGGAGTAAATAAATAGTGTTTCCGTTTTAAATCGTTTCACTGGAATTTTTGAACCCCGAGTTCGCAACAATTGGTGTCAGAAATGGGATTCCAGTGGGAACTTGAGAACTAATATTGATGAACTGTAAGTGAGTGCTTTATTACCGGACATTACGTGTTTATGCCAGTGACCAGCAGCCAACATCAAGCGATGGAGGATCAACTTGCCGCCCTGCTGTCCCTTATGCAACAACAGAAGGAAGAGCAAGAAAGACGTTATGTAGAACAAAAAGAAGAGCAGGAAAGACGTGATCAAGTACAGGAGCAACGTTATCAACACCAGAAGGAAGAGCAGGAAAGACGTTATCTAGAACAGAAGGAAGAGCAGGAAAGACGTTATCTGGAACAGGAGAAACGTTATAACGAACAGAAGGAAGAGCAAGAAAGACGTTATAGGGAACAAAAAGAGGAACAAGAAAGACGTGATTAAGTACAGGAGCGACGTTATCAACAACAGAAGGAAGAGCAGGAAAAACGTGATCAAGTACAGGAGCGACGTCATCAACAATTCAAAGAAGAATTAATGAACCATCTCGCAGCTAGGGAGCAACAATTGGAAGAAAGAATAATGCAATCCGTTAACGGCGTTCACGAATCCATTAACGGCGTTAACGAAGGACTCGAAGCTGTCAACCAGAGAGTTCTCGAGCTAGAAAAGAAATTCCGGGAACAAACCGAGGACGACAACGTATCTACAGAGAGTTTTAGCACACGAAACGCTAAAATTAAGCCTCCCGATTATGACGGTACTACGGCCTGGGAAATCTATAAAACCCAATTTGAGGCAGCTGCAAAAGCTAATGGCTGGTCCGAGCGCCAGAAAGCTACATCATTAGTGGTAGCACGTCGTGGAAAAGCGGCTGAATTACTCCAATCTTTGTCAGCAGCTGATCAAAGTAATTATGCAGCTTTAGTACACTCTATCGGAAATGAGCACAAAGAAACCGTGTTCCAGGCCCAGCTGAGGATGAGACAGCAAAAGTCAGGTGAATCCTTACAAGAATTTGAGGCGGACATAGACAGACTCATTCACCTGGCATATTCATCAGCCCCTGAATGTTTTCAAACGCAATTGGCCGCTGAAAGGTTCATTGAGGGAGTTCGCGATAGTGACATGAGATATCACTTATGTCTAGTCAGGCCCAGGAATATCAGCGAGGCACTAGTTCGGGCCCTGGAATTCGAGGCGTCACGAGTGTCATCTAGTTCTTTTCCACGTGTAAGAATGGCAACTTGTGATGACGAGTGATGACCATCGATACGTCAAGGACTGAATCGATGGCAAGCTTACATAAAGCGTTGAAGGATATAGCAGTCAATATCCAAGCTCTGTTGGGAAGAAAACAGGCAATCGGGGCATAAAATGTTTTAATTGCGGTAAACTGGGTCACGTCAAGAGTAACTGCCGTAACAGGGCAAGGAGTCCGTCGCCGTTGTTTAGAAGACCGAGCGGCAATCAAGGCCAAGACCGCACTAGATTCCTGTCGTTGTTAACGGGGCAATTGACCGAGCCCGATAAGACCCCCAGGATCAGTCAAGTCGACCAATCAAGTCAAGTCAATAATTTGGGTGGCAAAAGTGTTACAGAGGCCGGACGCATTAAAGGACAGAGGATCCAAACTGAACATCGACCAGGAAGGTGTCACGGAAATGCCGATACATTGTCTAGACGGCCATGTAAAGAAGATAGTCCGCATTGTCGAAGAACTGAGCAACGTGAGGGACATCCTTCTGTAAGGAGAACGTCGGTGGAAGTAAACGATGGCTGGACCACACAGACGCTTCGAGAAGAACAATTGAATGATTCAGATATTGGACCCATACTCTTGGCAAAGACTGAGGACAAGAGACCAGAATGGCAAGAAATTGCTGATAAAAGTCCAAACCTGAAGGCGCTATGGGCCCAGTGGCACTCTCTTAGAATAGAAAATGGATTACTGAAGAGAGCGTGGGAGAGTCCGGATGGCATGTCCATAGTCAGTCAGTTGGTTGCTCCTGGTAGCAGAAAATCAGATGTACTACAGGAAATGCACAACGGAACAAGCGGAGGCCATTTTGGGGTCAATAAAACATTGGCCAAAATTAAAGAGCGGTATTACTGGGTGAATTATCATGAAGACGTCGAATCTTGGTGCCGCAAGTGCAAAGTTTGTTGTGCCACAAAAGGACCTCGAACAAGATCACGCGGCCGAATGGTGCAGTACATTGTAGGTGCTCCATTCGAGAGGGTAGCAATTGATGTCGCGGGACCATTTCCTCAGACTGAGTCGGGCAACAAATACATCCTGGTCGCCATGGATTATTTCCCTAAATGGCCTGAAGCGTACGCCCTGCCTAATCAGGAAGCAACGACTGTGGCAACGGTACTAGTAAATGAAATGTTCTGCAGATTTGGAGTCCCTTTCGAACTTCACTCTGATCAGGGCCGAAATTTTGAATCGGCTGTTTTCCAGAAGGTCACGGAACTTCTCGGAATTCGCAAGACCAGGACAACTCCTTTGCATCCACAGTCTGATGGGATGGTAGAAAGATTTAATCGGACCATGGAACATTACCTGTCTAAAATGGTGGCAGATCATCAGCGTGATTGGGACCAACATCTACCTCTCATGTTGATGGCATATCGAGGCTCTACGCATGAAGACACTGGTTATACTCCGGCGAGAGTAATGTTCGGAAGGGAAATGAGGCTTCCTGCGGATTTGATGTATGGAACACCAGAAAAAGAGTCGCTCAGCTCTGAGAACTTTGTGGAGAAGCTCAAGGAGAGGCAGGACAATGTTCATGAATAAGTCAGGAATAAACTGCGGATATCCAGTGATCGAGCCAAAGCAAGATATGACTTCCTAGCTAACTCCCGAGGCTTCCAGGATGGTGATTTGGTGGGGCTATACAATCCGCGGCGAAAGGTGGGGAAGTCGCCCAAACTTAGCTAAAATTGGGAAGGACCTTATACAATTATAAAGAAGATGAATGACGTGGTGTATAGGATCCAGCGGACCCCCAGGTCAAAGATGAAGGTCGTTTATTTGGATCGATTAGCACGATACCATGGAATTCTTTCTGTTCGGGACGAACAGCCTTAGGAGGAGGGCAATGTTACGATTCGCAGCGACGCCGCATGGGAGGCGGGGCAACGCGTGTGTGGTTGGTGGAGCTTCGCGACCTATCCGCGCTGCGTCATGTCTGACACGAGTGCTTTATTGCTCTGTTTATCTAGAAGGCAGTTGTTTACAACCTTTATTTTATGTGAGATTATTCAAGAATTCTTATCAACAACTTTCTAGGTTTTTCTGTAATTTTAGGATTGTATATAAAAGGCGCATAGAGCGCGCGGTTAAGAGTAGTCGTATTTTAAGCGAGCTATAAGTAAGCTAAAGTACGAAGCGATAATAGAAGGCTATACAGTGTTAAGTAGTGAGTTATTGACATTAGTAGTCGTGTGTATTTGTGGAGTAAATAAATAGTGTTTCCGTTTTAAATCGTTACACTGGAATTATTGAACCCCGAGTTCGCAACAGTATGCTTTGAATGCCATGATTTATATATATATTTTTTTAAATATATGCCATGCTTTTTAGTATTTGGTTTTCGTAATTTATAAAAAAAATATCAGTTTTCTAGCCGATTTATTTCTCCTATATATCAGCCAACATTTGGCTGAGATATCTTTGTAAGCCAGAACGCATATTTGCTATTCCCTTTCTTTAGCTTCTTTGGTCTTCATGATTTCCCAAATGATCTTGTTTGCTGCCTGCCAGGTTTCCCTGTTTTCTAGCATTCCGTTAATGAGATTTTCCGGGGATAGATTTTTAATCAGTCCTGACAGTCTCTCTCTTTGAACTACAAAGCGCGGGCAGTGGAAGAAGCAGTGTTCTGCCGTATCCACGTCCTCACAGTAATTGCAAATATTTGTGGTTTTCTTTATGCAGTGGCTGTATGCCCTAAAGCTGCCGTGGCCAGTTAAAAATTGGGTCAAGTAATAGTTCGAGGTTCTGTGTTTACATTCTACCCACTTTTCAATATTCGGTATCAGTTTCTTTGTCCACTGTCCTTTGTTGGTAGTGGCGTCCCATTTTGTTTGCCATTTTTCTAAAGTGCGTTTTCTAGCTTCTGCCTTTATGACCTCTGAAATGACTTGTCGCCCATACAACTCAGTTCTTTCCTTTATCAATAGATCTGTGGGCGGAATTCCCGCTATGACCTGAGTCGCTACTGTAGATACTGTGCGATAAGCACCAATCACTCTCACCAGGGCCTTCCTTTGGGCGCTGATGAACATACTGTAATATTTTTTTTTATCAATAATGTCTCCACAAATTGGGGCTGCGTACAGTACAGATGACTGAATCACCCCATACAACATTAGTCTTTTTTGCAACGATGGCCCGTTCAGACGAGGCATTAGTCTTTGCAAAGATCCTAGTTTCCTTAGGCTGCTTCGTGTCGTGGTCGCAGCGTGTTCTGAAAAGTACAGGTTGGTTCCGAAAAGCACCCCTAAATACTTAATATTCTTTTTAGGTGTTATCTCTATGTTTCCCGCTTTAAAAGATATGTCTTTTGTCTCTTTTGCCACTTAGAATTACCGCCTCTCTTTTCTCTGGTGCAAGGCTTAGTGAATGCTCACGAAGCCAGTTTTCACATCTAGAAAGTGCTGTATTTCCCACCTCCATCAGCTGGTGTCTAGTTTTGGCGCTTATTACCAATGCAATGTCGTCGGCATAGTCTACAGGTAGAACCTTCTCTGATGACGCTTCTCTTAGTATTGGATCGTACTTGATATTCCACAATAGTGGACCTAGTACGGACCCCTGGGGGATTCCGGCAGACATAAAGAACTCTTGGTCCTTCTCGATTTGGATTCTTCTGTTCTGAAAATAGTCGTTTATCACGTTGTAGAGGTATTCAGATACTCTACGGTTTTCCAGTCCTCGCAGAATATCCGGCCATGCTGCAATATTAAAAGCATTCCTAACGTCTAAGGTAATTAGACCGCACCATCTTTCTCCTTGTCATCTAAGTTTAGTGTGGATTGCCTTATCCATTACCAGCTTTAAAGCGTCTATTGTTGACCTTTTTGCTCTAAAGACGAACTGATAATCCGCGCCAGATATTTTTTGTCGGGCATTGGTTCGTAGTTTTCAGGGAACAGGTGCCTGGCCGTTTCCTGTTTTTTGCTCGTGGTAAGTTCAAGCGGAAATCCTTGTTCTATCTGTTTCATTACTAGTTTGTATCCGGTCCCCCAGATGTCCTCGTTTAACTCGTTGCACAGCTGGTTCCATTTCTTTTTCTTTTCTTGGTCAATTAGTTTACCCAAGAATTTCTTTTTTGTTTTGTATTCGTCCCAAATATGCTCCGAGTTTATCGATCTCACATTTCTGCAGTTTGCCCTGGTTGCCTGCCTCCTTGCCCTTATGCAGTTCACTCTAGCTTCTTCAATATTCTCGTTCCACCAGTACGGCTGTTTAGAGCCATTTTCTTGGCGGTTAGGCGCGGCTTTGCATGTTTTGAATGCCCTAAACATATATTTGGTCAGTTCTTTGGCGCTGTTTGTTTCTGGTTGGCGTGCAATGAGTTCTCTGAAGACATCTGACAACTGTTTCAGATCTGGGAGTGGTCTTTTTTTCAGCCCCCTGAGCGGTTTTTGGGTGCTGGCGATTTCGATGTAGATGTGTCTGTGCGGCGAGCATGGCACATTATCCAAGATTTTTCCAGCTTTTGATATGTTTTGCTAAGTTGTTGTTGGCGAAAGTAATGTCTCTGCAGGACCGCGTCTCTCTTCTGACAAAGGTAGGTTCGCCTGTATTGAGCGTTACCATGTTAAACCCGGCGCACATCTGGGACAGGGCTGCACCCCGGGCGTCTTCGTTTGGCGATCCCCATTCCGGCGACTTGGAGTTAAAGTCACCCAAAAGTAGGGTATCGCCCTTAACATTATCATATATGTTATGTACCTTTACTAGGAATTGCTCGAAAGCCGCATACGCGCAATTCGGTGATATGTAGCAGGCTATGATTGAGAAAGGTTCAGCCACAGCAGCCACTATGCCTTCCTCTCTGATTATCCTGGATATTTTCAATGCTTTGGATCTTAGGTATATAGCCACATCTGAATTCTTGTCCCTCAGCCACCTGGTGTCAAGCAGTTTTTTTATTTGGTTCGCTTGCTATAATTATGTCAATGTTTGATTTGGTTGATTCCAGGAAAGCCATGTCATGTGCCTTCCTGGAGCGGTCAGCATTATTCTGTAGGATATTGATATGTGGCATATCTAACTTTTGTTAATTTGCTTCAGGTTTTGTACCGGATTCAGAGACTCTATTCTGCTGCCTGCTGGTGCATTTGCTAAACTGCTTTCTATTCTTTTGTTTGGCCGAGTTTAAAGCTTTTTTAAACGACGGGCAATTTCCACTGCCTGGTTGATGGCCGCTAGTGTTGAAGAAGGCACACACACAAGCCTCGGTACTCTCTTTGCACTCGTTTCTGCCATGTCCCGACCGGCCACACCTGAAGCAGTTTTTACTGCGGTCCGTCCCGTCGCAATCAGCAGTGTCGTGTTCGAAACTCCAGCATCTGCGGCAGTTGTCTATTTTTATTTGCGGCTCCATTTTACAGCTAAGAAGGCCTATTCTGATATACTGTTCTTCAAGCAGTGTTTTAGCATAGATATTTTTAAGTTTAATTGTGACCGCTTGTAGGACTCTGGCTTATGGTCTCAGGTCGCCAACACTGAGGTCCGATAGATTCAGTTCTGGAAACTTGTCCCTTATAACCCGTTCTACTTCCTGCTTGGATATGCTGGCGTCCATTCCCCTGATGTAGATAGTGGTCTTGTCTTTTTGGTCTCCCAGGAGCTTGACTTTTCCTTGCCTAGTGATTGCTGGATGTCTGCCTACATTTTCCAATGCGTTTTCATTCTTTTCGAGGGTTATGATGAGTTTGCCGTCCGCGCTTGCCTTAATTGTTTTTATTGAGCTTTTTGTTCCATTTTCGCTGAGACTTGATTTTATCTTGTTTATTATCTCATTTGTGTTTTCTTTCTTGCTATTAACTACGATGGCGTAAGTGCCAAAGGTTCTGCTCTTTGGTTTCAGCGTGTCCTTGGCCGGCTTTGCGCTTTGGGCATCTGCCACTTTTTTGCCGTTTGTGGTGAATATGTCAATGGCTATGTCCTTGCCGAGAAAGACAATCTCGAACATTTTTCTGAGCCTTTGAACCGGCATCATTTTTGTATGGTTACACAATATTTATTTGAAAAATTTTCATGTACCGGCTATGATTTGCGAGATGTTCGACTGGATCGTTTAGAATGGGACTCCCTCTATGCGGGGTGTTCATTATAAAACTTCGTCTAGCAGGATATGAAATTTTGACAGTAAAAGACGACATACTCAAAATAAATGGACTTTTGTTTCTTCATCCTTTTTTTTTGACATTTCACATCCAACTAGATGAAGTTTTATAATGAACACCCCGTACTTATAACTTTAAAAACTATTAGTGGCTTCAGCGGACAGAGGAATAATAGTTTTTATTAAAGAAAAAATAGGATTTTAGCCGAACTTGAACTAGCAACCTTCTGCTAGATGGGCAGATGTTTCAAATTTCTCTCAAAGTATAAAAATGAATTGTTAATTCCAGGCGTTGATATTTATTTCATTATTTCTCATTAGACATTAAAAGTAGTCATACCATTATACAGGGTGTCCTAAAATTAGGGGAAAATACTTTAACACCGTATTCAGCGTCGCAAAATTTGACAAAAAGTTCATATAGACGTAAGTCTGAAAACGCTTCTTTACTAAGAAACAGGGTGTTAAAATTTGAAATTCTATTGTATTTTACTTTTATGGCGCCTACAATTTTTGAGATATTTTGTTCCAATTTGGAGTATGTAAAACAAATTATGATCTACCTAGATGGAATTTTCAAATGATTGTCAAAATCGTCAAGGTCTTATTTTTTCTGAGGTCAAGCTTTATTTTATTACCCCAATTTTTTAATGGTACGCCACTGGACGTTTATTTATTGAAATTTTGAATTCTTGTTCAATTTAGAGACAAACTTGGCCTCTTGCATTATCTTCGTATCTTCAACCGCTTTCGAGAAAAAAGAATTTTAAAATACATTGACAGGCGACAAAAAATGTATTCAGAATTCATAATTGTTTAGAAGGCGGCCATGTAAAAACAAACGAATAGAAAATGTCAAAAGTCACATTTTGGCTTACACAAGGCTTACATTCAAGTGAGAGTACACTTTTTAAACTAGTGATAGGAGACTTTTCCTTAATTAAGAGTTACACCAAAACTTAAGAACACTGTTAACAAAATACAAAGCGCATAAAAAAATTGCAAAAGCTCACAAAATGATAGAAGGTCCCTACTTCATTAAATGTTCAAATAGGTTTTCATTCTCTTGAATACACATTCTTGATCGTCGCCTGATATTTTGCGAACCGCGAATGATCTGAAAATGTTGCGAATGATCTGAAAATGTTGCTGCTTTAATTCATCTGCAGCATTATTAATTCTTAGAAGTAAAAATCTCCCCGTGAATTTACTTCGGTTGAATACACCATGTTATTCAGTTGTCCCCAAAGGTAATAATCCATCGGATTTAAATCCAGAAATCGTGGCGGCCATGCGATTGGACCACCTCTTCCTATCCACTTCTCCGGGTAATGAGCCGGTGCTCCGTCATGTTGATAGTACATTACACGGTGTACATTTGACGGGATTCCAATATCTCTGGCACTTCATTTATGCAAATAGACGTTGGGGTTTGATCGGTCTGGAATCACAATTGGACCAATCAGGGTATCTCCGATAATCCGAGCCCAAACATTTATTGAGAATTTGTTTTGAAAATTAGTGCTCCTAACTGCTTTCGGATTTTCATTAGCCCAATAATGTGTGTTGTGAAAATTAAGTCCTGTTCTTTGTAAACGTTTTCTCATCGGTCCATAGAATATTTCGTAAGATGTGTTCAGGTTTAAAACCCAACGGCAAAATTCGACTCTTGTAGGAAAATCCTCAGGTTTCAAATCTTGAACTCTTTGGAAATGATAGGGGTAGAGATTCTCCATTTGGGTCATTCTTCCCAGCTAAAATTGAATTTTGCGATACTTAGTACCTTAAGGTACGTTTCTACCAGAGGAACAATAAGCAACATTTTTGTACACTAAGGTTCAGAAATTTTAGGACCATTTTGAGAAATAAGCAGCAGAAACTCAAAAGTTGACCAATGTTTCTTCAGTGGAAATGGGGCTTTACACTTTATTCGAACCACTTTATGCTATTTTTAAATGAACTTAAACTTACATTAGCTCTTGGTATACCAAAGGTTGTAGAAAGCGATCGGAGTCCAATTTGAGGATTTTCTTCAATATGATTTAATACCCTTTCATAATCATAATCTGCCATAGGACGACCTTGGCCTATGAGATGTTTACATGAGCCGTGTTCTACTAAATTTCTATGCACTCTTGGAAACACTTGACGAAGCGGGTATCGTCTGCGGTACTCTCGCAATGCCGCCAGAGAATTTCCGTTGCAGCAACCATAAATGAAATGAATATCGGAAAGTTCCTGATAATAAAATCCGTCCATATTTTTAACAAAAATTTAAATCTTGTTCAGAAATATTCAACACAACAACATATGTCACTTTTGACATTTTTTCATTCGTTTGTTTTTACATGGCGGTAATATCCTGTGACGTATTTTAATATGCGAACGGCAACTTTGGGTAGGTGGAGAGCTAGGTCGTGGTTGAAAATGAGATAAAAAGAGTTGAAGCCTAGTATAGCTATATAAGCTAGACCTGTTAATTGGGCGCCACTCAATTTAAGTTACAGGTTATAGCTATAATATTAAAATTGAAAAAAATATCATAGCAATTATTGATGTTCATATTGTTTAGGTGATCAAACCAAAGTAAAACCAACAGGAATTATTAAAATTAGGCACATTTATTTATTATGGTGTTAGTTCTTACCTAAGGTTAGTGCAGGTACACTTGGTTTTTAAATCTACTCCTATCGGTTGAAATACTTGGCCAGTTTGTAGGGCTCTCTTGCTAGTTGAGGTAGAGGATCAGTGCATCATGTGTGGTAATGCTGGACGGTTCAAACCCTAGGAGCCATCACCGTCACTAACGGCTCCATTTTCGGCAAAGGGGCTCCAAAACCCAGACGGTTTAAAACCTAGGAGCCATCACCGTGACTAACGGCTCCATTATTGGCACACGTGCAGGATGAAACATTGCACTTGTAGGATCCGAAAAAAAAGGAGGTAGTGAGTTTTATTACTCAAACATTGGACTACTCATTGCATTACTCATTGGATTACTCATTGGACCTAATAATTGAACGAAGAAAAGTTTAGATAAGTTTAAATTAATTAAAGGAATTCTTACCCCAAAATACGAGAACTTTACAATAGCCACATGGCTAGGCTGTAGCCGTTTAGGGACAGGCTGACGTCCGATGTGCCCTGGACAGTGGTCAAGATGGAAAAGGGACTATCAAACGTTTTTACCTTTACCACCTGGGCTCTGAATTGGTCAAAAAAACAGAAATTATAGTATCAAAAGGGAGGAATAAAAAGAAGGAGAAAATGAACCGCGAAGTATGAAAAATCTTGCCATTGTTGCTAAATAAAACATAAATTTAGGGAAAGTATTAAAAGAGCACATGAAGAAAATAAGGGAATCGAAGTAAAAATATTGGTGAAATTTGGAAATGCTGCACAGATAGCAAAATAATTAATCAACCCATTGACACATGTCAATGTCCAAAAGAAGTCACCTTTCAACGGATTTCTAACCCTAGAACTCGAAGTAGAAGGATCGCATAGAAACGATAATCAAGGTAAACAAACATGGCGGCCAAGGTAGTCATATTTCTTTGGAAATAAAATGTTATTTTACAGTTATTTATGAAAGGGAAGCCAGTAGGTTTTCTTTGTGAAAAAGAAAACGCTACAATCCATGGCCGCCTTCTAAACAATTATGAATTCTGAATACATTTTTTGTCGCCTGCCAATGGATTTTAAAATCGATTTTTGTCTAAAACGGTTGAAGATACGAAGATACCGCAAGAGGCTAAGTTTGTCTCTAAATTGAACAAAGAATGCAAATTTCAATAAATAAACGTCCAGTGGCGTACCATTAAAAAATTTGGGTAATAAAATAAAGCTTGACCCCAGAAAAAATAAGATCCCGAAGATTTTGACAATCATTTGAAAATTCTATCTAGGTAGATCATAATTTGTTTCACATACCCCAAATTGGAACAAAATATCTCAAAAATTGTAGACGCCATAAAAGTAAAATAAAATAAAATTTCAAACTTTAACACCCTGTATCTTAGTAACGAAGCGTTTTCGGACTTAAATCTATATGAACTTTTTGTCAAATTTTGCGACGCTGAATACGGTGTTAAAATATTTTTCCCTAATTTTGGGACACCCTGTATATCAGCTATCCCAGCCTTGAGGCTGGTGTCATCTGATATACAGAGTGTCCCATAAATATTTGGACACAATTGCTCATATGGAAAAATGAGACATTTTGCATCAACTTGCCTTCAAGTTCCGTCAAATGTTGCTGGTAAAAGAAATACAGGGTGCGCTAATAAACAAAAATATCTTTCTTTTTTGTTTTTTTGTTGTGTAGTTTATTTATTAAAATGAATTTATGTTTTTCACTAAAATTTTATGCAAAAATTTATAAGCTATTGTTACGATTCGCAGCGACGCCGCATGGGAGGCGGGGCAACGCGTGTGTGGTTGGTGGAGCTTCGCGACCTATCCGCGCTGCGTCATGGCTGACATGAGTGATTTATTGCTCTGTTTATCTAGAAGGCAGTTGTTTACAACCTTTTTTATATGTGAGATTATTCAAGAATTCTTATCAAGAACTTTCTAGGTTTTTCTGTAATTTTAGGATTGTATATAAAAGGCGCATAGAGCGCGCGGTTAAATAGTAGTCTTATTTTAAGCGAGCTATAAGTAAGCTAAAGTACGAAGCGATAATAGAAGGCTATAAAGTGTTTAGTAGTTTTCGTGTTAAATCGTTACACTGGAATTATTGAACCCTGAGTTCGCAACAATTGGTGTCAGAAGTGGGATTCCAGTGGGAACTTGAGAACTAATATTGCTGAACTGTAAGTGAGTGCTTCATTACCGGGCATTACGTGTTTATGCCAGTGACCAGAAGCCAGCATCAAGCGATGGAGGATCAACTTGCCGCCCTGCTGTCCCTTATGCAACAACAGAAGGAAGTGCAAGAAAGACGTTATGTAGAACAAAAAGAAGGACAGGAAAAACGTTATAAGGAACAAAAAGAAGAACAGGAAAGACGTGATCAAGTACAGGAGCGACGTCATCAACAATTCAAAGAAGAGTTAATGAACCATCTCGCAGCTAGGGAGCAACAATTGGAAGGAAGAATAATGCAATCCGTTAACGAATCCGTTAACGGCGTTCACGAATCCATTAACGGCGTTAACGAAGGACTCGAAGCTGTTAACCAACCAGAGAGTTCTCGAGCTAGAAAAGAAAATTCGGGAACAAACTGAGGACGACAACGTATCTACAGAGAGTTTTAGCACACCCAACGCTAAAATTAAGCCTCCCGATTATGACGGTAATATGGCCTGGGAAATCTATAAAACCCAATTTGAGGGAGCTGCAAAAGCTAATGGCTGGTCCGAGCGTCAGAAACCTACATCATTAGTGGTAGCACTTCGTGGAAAAGCTCCAATCTTTGTCGGCAGCTGATCAAAGTAATTATGCAGCTTTAGTACACTCTCTACAACTACGTTTCGGAAATGAGCACAAAAAAACCTTGTTACAGGCCCAGCTGAGGATGAGACAGCAAATGTCAGGTGAATCCTTACAAGAATTTGAGGCGGACATAGACAGACTCATTCACCTGGCATATCCATCGGCCCCTGAATCTTTTCAAATGCAATTTGCCGCCGAAAGATTCATTGAGGGAGTTCGCGATAGTGA
Source organism: Taphrorychus bicolor (assembly GCA_951812265.1). Lineage (NCBI taxonomy): Eukaryota > Metazoa > Arthropoda > Insecta > Coleoptera > Curculionidae > Taphrorychus > Taphrorychus bicolor. The sequence continues at coordinate 271,735 of OX638304.1, forward strand.
CATGAGATACCACTTACGTCTAGTAAGGCCCAAGAATATCAGCGAGGCACTAGTTCGGGCCCTGGAATTCGAGACGTCACGAGTGTCATCTGGTTCTTCTCCACGTGTACGAATGGCAACTTGCGATGACGAGGAGGATACGTCAAGGACTGAATCCATGGCAAGTTTACATAAAACGATTAAGGATATGGCAGTCAATATACAAGCCCTGTTGGGAAGAAATCCTCGATCAACAGACAATCGGGGCATAAAATGTTTTAACTGCGGCAGACTGGGTCACATCAAGAGTAACTGCCGTAATAGGGCAAGAAGTCCGTCGCCGTCGTTTAGAAGACCGAGCGGCGACCAAGACCGCCCTAGGTCCCAGGAAAACTAATTCCGGTCAATGCAAGGGGGCAATTGACCGGGCCCATTAAGACCTCCAGGATCTTTAAAGTCAATAATTTGGATGGCAAAAGTCTCACAGTGCCTGGACGCATTAAGGGACAGAAGATTCAGATTACCATCGATACAGGAGCAGATGTGACCATTGTAAGGCCAGATAAACTTGTCGGATACACCATACAACCATTGCCCAACCCTATTATGTTAAAATCAGTCACTGGAGAGTCTTGCCCTATAGACGGAGAAGCCGATGTCACCATCATTATTGGAGAAAGACTCGAAGTTCGGCATAAAGTGTTGGTTGCCAGGATCAAAGACTAGTTTATTTTGGGAATGGATCTCATCAGGAAACATGGATTCTCCTATGATCACAAACGGAATATTCTCATATTTGGAGATGAGGAGTTTTCATTAACCCATGGAAATGTGGAAACTAGTGTCCGTCTACTGGTGGTGGAAGATGTGAAAATTCCTCCAAATTCAGAACAAATTATCACAGTGACTTCTGAAAATGATCCTGGGTGGTCCATAGGACTTATAGAACCTAACCTGGATTTGACGACTGAAATCATGGTAGCCCGAACTTTGACCGACACGAAGAAGACTTGCCAGTACGAGTTGCTAATATTGGAGAAAAGACCATCAAGCTCAAAGAAGGAACAGTTCTTGCCAATGATGAGCCTGTACAGTGGGTATGCAATTGTGTCGAAGCAGAGACATCCAGAATTGAATCTTCTAACCAAGCTTCGCCAGAAGGTATTGATGCTTTCAAACAACATTGGAGTCACCTGTCAAAGGAACAACTTCAGTCTGCCATAAAATTTGCTATGGATGAATCTGATATGTTCAACTTCAAGAGGAATGACAGTCAAACTGATTTAGTTGTCCATAAGATCAACACAGGAGATGCCCCGCCAATACGACAACACCCACGAAGGGTCCCTCTTGCTAAACAACAAGAAGTTAACAGTTTGCTGAATGAAATGTTAAAGGAGGGCGTCATAGAAGAATCATCTAGTCCATGGTCGTCCCCCGTGGTTCTTGTTAAGAAGAAAGATGGTTCAACGCGGTTCTGTGTTGACTACAGGAAACTTAATGATGTGACCAAGAAAGACAGCTACCCATTGCCACGTATCACCACGACATATGCCACGACACCTTAGCAACTTTATCGGGATCAAAGTGGTTTTCCACTCTAGATTTAAAAAGTGGGTACTGGCAAGTAAAGATTGCTTCTGAAGACAAAGAGAAAACTGCATTTTCTACTGGTTCTGGGCTATACCAGTTCACTGTTATGCCTTTTGGATTGTGCAATGCTCCATCAACTTTCGAGCGACTAATGGAACTTGTTTTGAGGGGGCTGACTTGGAAAACTTGCTTGGTATACTTAGATGACATAATTGTCATGGGACGTAATTTTGACGAGCATTTGAATAATTTAAGAGAAATCTTCAGCAAGTTACGGAATGCTCACCTGAAGTTAAACTACAAGAAATGCAGCCTATTCCAAAAGCAAGTCGAGTACTTGGGGCATACTATCTCAGAACAAGGCATTAAAACTAGCCAAAGTAAAATATCTGCCATTAAAGATTGGCCAGTTCCCCGAGACAAACACGAAGTAAGGAGCTTTTTGGGACTATGTACTTACTACAGGAGATTTGTAGAGGGATTCGCCGACATCGCAAAACCGCTGCACAAATTAACAGAAAAGAAAACACCGTTCTTGTGGAACCATGATTGCAGTCAGGCGTTTGCAAGGCTTAAAGCTGCCCTCTGTTCTAGTCCAATCTTGGCTTACCCTACAAGGGACGGACTGTTTATTCTGGACGCGGATGCAAGTAACTGTGGTGTAGGTGCAGTACTCTCTCAAAGACAAAACGGGCAAGAGAAGATCATTGAGTACTACAGTAAGACTTTAAGTAAGCCAGAAAGAAACTATTGCGTCACTAGAAAGGAGCTGTTGGCCATCGTTAAAGCAGTCGAACATTACCATCGCTACTTATATGGGAAAAGGTTCCTGATTAGAACTGACCATGGAGCCTTGAAATGGTTATTACAGATGAAAAACTCTGAAGACCAAACAGCCAGATGGATAGAGCTCCTGCAGCAGTACGATTTCCAAATTGAACATCGACCAGGAAGGTCTCACGGAAATGCCGATGCATTTTCTAGACGGCCTTGTAAAGAAGATTGTCGGCATTGTCAAAGAACTGAGCAGCGTTAGGGACTTCCTTCTGTAAGGAGAACGTCGGTAGAAATAAACGATGGCTGGACCACACAGACGCTTCGAGAAGAACAAATAAACGATCCAGATATTGGACCCATCCTCTCTGCAAAGACTGACAACAACAGACCAGATTGGCAAGAAATCGCTGGTAAAAGTCCAAACCTGAAGGCTCTATGGGTCCAGTGGCACTCTCTTAAAATAGAAAATGGACTACTGAAGAGAGCGTGGGAAAGTCCGGATGGCAAGTCCGTAGTCAATCAGTTGGTTGTTCCCGATAGCAGAAAATCAGATGTACTACAGGAAATGCACAACGGAACAAGTGGAGGTCATTTTGGGGTCAATAAAACCTTGGCCAAAATTAAAGAGCGGTTCTACTGGGTGAATTATCATGAAAACGTCGAATGTTGGTGCCGCAAGTGCGAAGTTTGTTGTGCCACAAAAGGACCTCGAACAAGATCACGCGGCCGAATGGTGGAGTACACTGTAGGTCCATTCGAGAGGGTAGCAATTGATGTCGCGGGACCATTTCCTCAGACTGAGTCGGGCAACAAATACATCCTGGTCGCCATGGATTATTTCACTAAATGGCCTGAAGCGTATGCCCTGCCTAATCAAGAAGCAACGACTGTGGCAACGGTGCTAGTAAATGAAATGTTCTGCAGATTTGGGGTCCCTCTCGAACTTCATTCTGATCAGGGCCGAAATTTTGAATCGGCTGTTTTCCAGAAGGTCATGGAACTTCTCGGAATTCGCAAGACCAGGACAACTCCTTTGCATCCACAGTCGGATGGGATGGTAGAGAGGTTTAATCGGACCATGGAACATTACCTGTCTAAAATGGTGGCAGATCATCACCGTGATTGACACCAACATCTACCTCTCATGTTGATGGCATATCGAGGATCTACGCATGAAGCCACTGGTTATACTCCGGCGAGAGTAATGTTCGGAAGGGAAATGAGGCTTCCTGCGGATTTGATGTATGGAACACCAGAAAAAGAGTCGCTCAGCTCTGAGAATTTTGTGGAGGAGCTTAAGGAGAGGCTGAACAATGTTCATGAACAAGTCAGGAATAAACTGCAGATATCCAGTGATCGAGCCAAAGCAAGATATGACTTACTAGCTAACTCGCGCGGCTTTCAGGATGGTGATTTGGTGTGGCTATACAATCCGCGGCGAAAGGTGGGGAAGTCGCCCAAACTTAGCCAAAATTGGGAAGGACCTTATACAATTATAAAGACTTGTAAAGATTAATGACGTGGTGTATAGGATCCAGCGGACCCCCAGGGCAAAGATGAAGGTCGTTCATTTGGATCGATTAGCACGATACCATGGAACTCTATCTGTTCGGGACGAACAGCCTTAGGAGGAGGGCAATGTTATGATTCGCAGCGACGCCGCGTGGGAGGCGGGGCAACGCGTGTGTGGTTGGTGGAGCTTCGCGACCTATCCGCGCTGCGTCATGGCTGACACGAGTAATTTATTGCTCTGTTTATGTAGAAGGCAGTTGTTTACAACCTTTTTTTTATGTGAGATTATTCAAGAATTCTTATCAAGAACTTTCTAGGTTTTTCTGTAATTTTAGGATTGTATATAAAAGGCGCATAGAGCGCGCGGTTAAGTAGTAGTCTTATTTTAAGCGAGCTATAAGTAAGCTAAAGTACGAAGCGATAATAGAAGGCTATAAAGTGTTTAGTAGTGAATTATTTACTAGTCGAATTGTACTTGTATGTATTTGTGGAATAAATAAATAGTGTTTTCGTGTTAAATCGTTACACTGGAATTATTGAACCCTGAGTGCAACACTATCATAATTTTTTATATAAAATTGCAAAAAAAGACCTGCTTAAATTGTGGTATAATGTTTACCATTGGGATCTTCGAACAAGTAAGACTTGTTGGGCGTGAGGGTCGTTTAAATTGAAACTAGATTTATCTGTCGAGGTTGGCTTGAGGGTCAAACATGTCAAATGACGTAATTCTGGAATGATCAATTCATAACTTGACTTTAACACACATTGACAGATAAAATAGACTTAACTTTATTGCACAATGAGCTTTTGGATTTTTTTTATTCCTCTTTATTGGGCACACAATAATGAGCTATATGATGTGACTGAAAAATAAGAAACAATAAAAATGTAATATAAAATAAACACTTTAATTTATATGTATGTATAATAAGGTAAATGACAAAATAATAACAATTTTATTTTTAATAATCTTGATGTTTCTGATTGGGAAAGAAGTTTCATTTAGTGTTTCTTTATGCATTTCTTGGAAGAAAATATCATTTAATTTGTTTCAAATAAAAACTAAAATTTTGTTAGAAAGAAAAAGGTATTGATTTACTGTTTTTGACTGAAGCTATTTATTTGACATCTTAACTTATAAACAACAATTAACTTATTATGTATAGTACATTTATGCTATTTTACTTATACTTAACCTAGCCAAAAGAGCTAATATTTAGTATTTAGCAATGTGCTGAATATCTGGCCACTATTCAGTATCTGGCTTTTTGGTATAAAGTTCATACATGGAGCTAAAAAAGACACACAAATCAGAAAAACACTATAAATGAGAGTAATATCTTTATTTTTTGTATCTCTTTGATTTTTTTTTTATTGCATGAAAATAAACAGTACAAATTCCTACTATACCCAATTAAAATATCCTATTAATTAATATCCATTTAAAAGAAATTTAAGCTGAATAACGTTGCATAATTAGATAAGAACGAGCTTAGTAAGCAGATTCTTCTTCATTGTTTTTCATTATTTATTTTCGATGAAGGTAATTTGGCCGAATAACTAGATTATAATAGCTAGACCTATCTCAATATTATTCTAAATAATCTAATCTCAATATTAGTTAACATCTAACGTTACTAATGCCCGTATTTATAGTCGCAACTTGAGCATGAGCACGTGCTTAATCAAAAAAAAATTATTGACGTAAGTCCATATATTTTAAATGGAGAGACTAAATGTCAGTTAGACTTGACGCTTACTCAGAGCTAAGTCTCGATTATAAATACGGGCATAAATGTCTCATAACCGTTCCACATTGGATTGATATAATATCGCTTATTAATCTTTGTTTTCTTGATTTATTTCCAGGAACATAATAATATGACTGCCATATGGAGAGGTTCAACTTTGACAAGCCGCTGTGTTATAAATAATATCTATTTTATTTTTTATTGTAAAATAAAAATTCGTTGTATGGTTGCGTTTTATTGAAGAAACCTGTGTTCATTTGATTGTACATCAGAATCAAAACCACAAAATTATTTGGCGGGGCCTACTGTAGCCCTTGGATTTAAATGCTGTAAGTAAAAAATACTTTTTAGGGCTATAAAAACTGTAGTTTCATGTGAATTTTTCAGTCACTGTCAGGGAAATGAAGGTATCCGACCAACCAAAGCACCAGAATAACTAAGAAAGAATCTAGTGAAGAATTAGAGTCATTCCGGAAGTGTCTGATTGAAGCGAGGTGAACTGAGTAACCTTGCGGACATTAACACTTGGAGTGAACGAAGATACCTACTAAGCTGCATTTACAATCTATTCTTAAGTTGTAAGTCAATATAAAATTGATATTTATTCTATTAGTAGTTTGTTGATAAATGGTCTGTGTCAGTTATTTGTACTATTATAATTGAATTAACCCGTTTTTTTTTCTGTAAATTTGTTTTGCCTTTTACGGAAGATTACAGAATATCGTAATATTTTTGTTTGTTTTAGTATTAAGTAAGAACACTGATAGCATTCGACATCGGTGGGGTTTTGAGAACATTTTTATTGACATGTAATAAAAAAAAATCACACTGATAAAAAGTGACCATGGCTAAAAAATGTAAAAAATAACCTCTATAGGAAATATTCTATACTCCATATAACTGTCCGATATAACAGCGAAACCCTTTTACTACAGTAACAAAATAGGCTTTGCTCTAATAGTACTTCGACCATATTTTGCAAAACGTACCGAATTAGGTAGCGTGTTCCTGGTTTTGGGTTGGAAGGAGGTGGTGATTGTGACTGGTCATCTAAATCTAATTCAAATTCAGCGTCACTTAGTTTAGCTTCCGACGAGGCCTTCGATGATATCTTTATCCATTTCTCGCACCTTACGTTTTTTTGTTTTTCGAGTTGTCTCCTCGGGTGTCTCTTCATTAATATTATTAGGCCTGAAATTAAATCAGTTGTATAAATGCTTTTTCCTGCAGCAATATTTACTTTTTTTCCTCTTTTTGGTGCTTGGGAAGGTCCGCGAAATGTTTAATAACAGCCTCTGACCACGAACGAACCTCAGTAACTTCAACATCTGGGTTTTCTTTCGTATTTCGATTGTGTAAACCGCACTGGCGTTTAAAGGGATAATGCCACCAGCCTTGAATCCTGCTATAGTGATTTGTACAGACAGTGCCAACTTGTTCTACAGTTCTTCGAAACATTCTTGGAAATTCAGTTTTTGGAAGCATCTCACTGTGTTTTAATTTCCACTTTTTTTCAAAGCTGCTTTAAGGGCCCAGAAATAAGCCACGTCGAGAGGCTGTAGAAGATGGATAGAGTTGGGAGAAAGAAGCACAACACTTCAGTATCACTGACCGTAATATGACTGTTCAAATTATCCCCATTGAACAATTTAGGGCCGTCTAGTTTTTGAAAATACGGTAACGCTATGGTTTTAAACCAGTCTTAAAATAGTTCTGAATCAAACCAACCGCTAATGCTTCTGTTGTAGGTACCTTGAACCTTTGATACCGCTTTCACTCCAACCTTCATAGGTGTGTTTAGCCTTGTAGACAACATATGGTGAGAGTGGCGTCCCATCCCCTGCAATGGCTAACATAACTGTGGTGCTGCACTTCGAAGTGTCAAGGATCCTTTGCACATGTTTACATCCTCTTCTAGCAACTACCTTTATATCGCCTGGTTTATCCACAAATTTCGGATTATCCACAAATATCCACAAAATTCGTAATTAACGACATTCGATGACGAGACGTCTTGTGTCAGATTGTTGAAATAATCTTGGATTGTTTTGTAGCTTACGGCTGCTCTTACTCGTTTCGTGTTTTCACTTAATTTTACTGTAAGTTCTTTATGTCTTTCTAAGTAACATTTAAACCACTCAATCCCAGTTTAATTATCTTTGAAGCGCTTTTCCCTGCAACGTTAGATAACGTTACAAAAAGGGTGGCTAGGTTGGTACTCAGCTGGTCAGGGACAGACGGCGCACGGATTGTAGGGCACTTGTTGCCGGACTAACCCAGGGCGAGTGGTTGCGAGTTTACAGTTAAAAAGATGTAGAGCGCCACCCACTTTTATCGCCCTTAGTAAAGCCGTACGGCGATTGCCCTATAACTTAAAAGCGGTAAAATGTAGCCGCCAACCAAGCAACTCTAACGTCGCGAACTCGTGTGCCACTAGTCGGCCGGTCGAAGTTCCGAACGCACCCAGAAAGTTGACGTTGACACGAATACGATGGGACAGGATCAAACTGTCAATCAAATTCACTGTCAATAGTGACAATTAGCTTGTCTTTATTAACATTCAGCACTCTCAAATAATAATAAAAGAAAATAAGTAATACACTCATCAGGAAATAATCAACGCAAGCAGTAGCAGTAAGAAAAATGAGCATTAAGTATTTAATACTTGCGTTTATAATTTTCAGAGAGCGTAGGTAATTATAAATATTATATTTACATAATATATATTAAATTATAATAATTTTCCGCAAGACGTATGCCTTAAACCCTTATAAAAACATCAGTCATGTAAGAAAAAAAGAATGCTAAAACTGCTTACAACAGTAGACTAGATATCCGGTGCGCATGCGCGAGTTCATGGACTGTGGGTTGCCAGCATTGCCACTATTACCAGAATCATCTCTAAAATATCGCGATCACGTGACGATAAAGTATTATGTGTGTCCAAGGAAGTGTTTCATATTTGCGGTTTATCCTAATATTCTTAGTAAAAATATCATATTTTATTCATTATTCTAAGCAAAGTGTCTGATATTGACCTTAGGAAACATTTTTTAAGAAAGTCTCGAAGACTGTGAATGCGATTTGGCAATAATGCAAGTGATTTAGCGGCGTCTTTTTCTATTTTGACAAGCCTTGGCATCTTATAAAAAAATTGAACATAATAGTAACATAACAAAATAACCGAAAACGGTACACGTTCCAAGTCCGACTTTTCCGAGAATGGAGACAACTGTAACTTTAACGGCAAACTCAAAATGCTTTTTTCAAGAAGATTCGCACTGGAAAACACTCCGTGCGGGTATGAGTCGAGTTGAGTGCGTGGAATGTCTGGATGAATGAGGGAATATTGTTAAATTGTTAATAGACATATGCTGATTCTAGCTTACCCGTACAACAAACGATATTATTAGTCAGTTTGAATGCCCCTTCAATGAATTCAATGTTCCTATTCCTTAAATATTAAGTAATTAACTGCAAAATTAGTAAAATATATGATAAACATCAATTAGTTGTCAAATCGACGTCAAAATGGCAGGTTGTGTAAACATTAGAACAGAGTTTTCGGGTAGCATTTCTAGGAGTATGCTTAATCTTAATTTTAATTGAAAAACAAAGATAAAAGTACTCTCAGAGCGCCGTTGAGCCGTCACCCGAAAACACCATTTAAAATCTTGCGCATGCGCAGTTTGTATCAAACCTACTGTTGGCAATTCCAATGTCCACTAAGGACGTTCTAATCCCTAACATGGGCTCCGTAGAAGACTGACCGTATAGTTCTAGAAGGTATTTGCTTAAACCGTAAGAGGTAAGAAATGGATCAATTGCATTTCTTACCGTACTTCTTATGGAATCGTATCATCGCTATCGCTCGGTGGTTTTCGACGGTTGTTAAACACGTGCTTTCAAATAAATATTGAACAGATGTGTGTGTTGGCACGTCCACATTAATGTTAACGTTAGTTCCGGAGTACCGGCGAATTGCAAAACTCACCGATTTGTCCATACCCGTTCAATTTCAATAACTTATCAGTCATCTGCCTAATTCATTGAATTGCTGGATGACCGTTACATGACCATCTTAATCGGTAGACCCACCGGTGAGTTTTAAAATTGGTTATTCGCTCTACAGAGGACTAACCCCCATTTGCACCAAGCAACTTTCAAATACACCTAGTTAAGGCTTCTATTATTACCATGGATACTAATACTAATGTAAGGCCGCCGTCCCATGCAGCTGAAAGTGGCTAAAAGCGGAACGTAACTTAATTTGACAGCTGAATTTATACATATCAGAAAAAAGCTTCTATTGGATTGGAAATAAGCCATGTTCAAGGATGGTCGGCAAAATGTTCAGTTAGTTATGTTCAACTTTGGAGGCCCTTCGGCAGCGAAAAAAAGTCGTTTTGTGACCTTTCTACATTTTAATTGTTTGTTGTTGACATTACCGCTCCGTTGTGTTATTCCGTTATTTCCGTTCCGCTGTATGTAACGGCGGCGTGAGGCGAGACGGGAATGCACCATAAAAACAATTTCGGGAAGTAACAAAGAACAAACTCGAAGAACTTAAAAACAGAAAAACCAAAACTAGACCAAGACCACCAAATCGGGATGTCGGACTTTGCGACAGAGCACTTATTAATAGATATGATACAACAGGATCCATATTTACCCACTGACCACAAAAACATCAGAAAGATGATAATATAACGTAACTTATCTAAATGTTACCAGTGTTTGTAAAGATAAAATATTATCATTATCACGTAAAATAAACGCTTAATCGGCCAATAAAAAATCTTACTTTATTTCACATTATATTCACAAGGTAAATTATCATTTTAAAAACGTTTATTGAGAATAACGCAATATAAATGTGAATTTTACATTGTTTTTTTGGTCACTATAGCGTTATTTTCATATGTATTTATAATTGATGTTTACTTTTATTCCTCCAAAGAAAAAATATATTACAAATTGATACTGGTGCAAAACAACAGTAAGGTAAACTTTTTTTTCCAACTGAATGTGACAATAATTATTACTTATAGGCCTAATGTTAACACTAATTTGAGAACTTAATGGAGCTATTTACCAAATTTCTTGTAGATCTTGCAGGGAAAAGCTATCCAATGGACATCTGCTGGTACCTTTTTCTTAACAAGATAACATATCTATTTTTTTTTGTGGAGGACATTTAAACATCATTTGTACACCTTCAAAATATATCCACTCTGTTAGAACCGTAGCAATAGTTGAATCACACTCTTCAATAAACTTCACTACTGCGAAAGTTTTGGCATTAACGATGACCTGAAATAGCATAAATATTATATGGGGTGTTCATTAGAAAACGTCATCTAGCTGGCTTTGTTTTTGGACAGAAAAGGATGACATCAAAATAAATAACCTTTGTTATCCCATCCTTTTCTTTTTGACGTTTCACAGCAAACTTGATAACTTTTTAATAAACACCCCCTACATATGTGCTTATAAACACTGCTTGTGAACCTGCATAGCTATAGGGTGTTTAGATACAACCCTTGCATGGCCATATATTCTTGTAGCAAAACTTTAGTAAAAAAGCATTTAACTTTAACTAAAATAACTTTAACTTTGAATATAACTGAGCCAGTTAAATTGACCCATTGGATCTGCAAGCCTTTGTGGTCAAATGGTGTACACTTTATTTTAACATCTTGACTCAAAAATATGTAGTTTATTAGAAAAACTTTAATTATGATGCCATTTATGTTGCAAGGTGCTAGTCATAAATTTATGTTTCTTTAGTGTTTTTAGTAAAGGTAAATTATTAACTAAAATGTCTCGTGTCTCGTTATTAAGAAAAAACTATAATCGATCTAACGTTACAAGTTATTAAACAAGAAATGGAAAAATAGTCAGCCTCCACATCTAGCAGTAAACATAGTTAGAAAAGTTTATGTACCTATATTTGATTGGTTATTAAAACAAGCTAAATTAATGGAAACTTTGAAAACCACCACCAATTCTGTACTTACGTCAAAAGCTATGAAGTATAGGCAGAATAACGAAGGTGTGGTCGCTTATTTGATATTTAAAAAAATTCTTTGAAATATCAGAAACTTGAAAGGATTCAACGTTTTTCAATAAGTTATAAGCTAAACACAGATTTCCAGGTTTTCTGAGGAAGTTGGAGAATCAAAAAGATTACATTTTTTACTAAACTTTTGTCCATATATTTTATCACTTTGGATTTTTATAATGCAGTAAACCTCTTTGTTATTCAGACTGCAAATGTTGTTTTTATGCGAAGTGCTCAATTGAAAGCGTTTTTGTCCAGTAATACTTTGATAATATTCCTGGTGATTTTCTATAAATGGGGAATGATATTGAAAGAAATTGTATTGAGGAATCATTTCAATTTTATTTGTTCTGAGCTCATCTATACGGTTAATTAGCTGCTCTAAAGGCCTGCGCGCATTTCTAATAGTTTTCTTGATTTTATACAACTTACTTTCAAAACAAAATGCGCTAAAATTGTGCAAAGGGCCAAATCGCTCAACATCATACATAGGTGGATAGATTGAGTGATAATTGTGTGACATTTTCTCAAGTCCATATATTTTTTTATACTGAATTACAAACTGCACTAAAAAAGCTTCTGGCAATATGTATATAAACTAAGAATCAATTAAAACTGTGTAAAAAAGCCACTCAACTGATTTTCGTTGGCGATGCCATTTTGGTAAGATACATGTATAGACTGCTTTAATTGATTATGTACTCGGTTATATGTTTTGCAAGTTTCCTAATATTGGGTTCAACAAAACTTGATGCATTTTTGTAAAAACTTTCTGAGCAGATAACTTTGCGGAAAAAAAAATTCCGAACATTTTTTGCTACGGGACTATGTAGACGGGTCATACCTTGGGACATATTTGGTGTTTTTTGGATATTTTGCCTGGTTCTATAGATATGTAGTTTTTTCTATAAAAAAGGTATCATTTAACACTGGGGTTCCAGTTTACCCCATAATACAAATATTGATAAACATTTCATACGGAATATAAAGACTATGCTAGAGCAAGCTAGACGTAGAGGCGTAATGGTTATAAAGTTAGACACGTCTACAGTGTCGAACAAAAAGTAAATTTTTTTCAAATATCCAAGTTATAATCGAATGTCCACAATTACGTGATGTGGAACAAAATGTATGGATGATTTTGGAATGCCGCTGCCTGATTATTGCAGCTATTAGTGATACCTCGGGACCTTCTCTTCTGTCCTTTATATCTCCATTAGTTTAAAAAAAGTGCGTTTTTCTAAAAGTGAAACATTTCAAGTCCATAAAAAAACAAATCTCCTATTCAATGAGCATTACAAAAATTTGGAATTGAATGTAGTCATCTGAGAACCAGAGCTATGCTTAATAGTTTAGATGTACAGGGTGAGCCACGAAACTGACATTAATCCTCATTTTTTTAATCATTACATTCTGAATTTTGACTGAATGAAACTTGAAAAGTTCGAAAATTCGTATTAATACAAACAGAGAGAATTAACCAATAGTCGCAATTTTTAATTTGAACAGTTCAGTTGTATGTCTAGGCTAATCTAAAGAATGGCCAATAACAAGATGTCACACGTTAAGATGAATAACATGAGGGCCTTGAAACACTAAAAGATACTAAGTTGCATAAATAGGAAAAGCTTAGAACAATCTAAAATTGTTTTTAAGAACTTAAAAACTTTGAACTGTTTCACAACAATTCATTTATGCTGACAGTCAAAGCAATGCCCACTCTTTTCGAGGTATAGGGGAGAGTGTTCCACAGTGGATCAAATTTTTGGAAAAAGACTATATATTTTTTTTTATTTGGAAATTTACAATTATCATTGTATAACCTCATATTGTTAGTAACAATTTGAAAAAGCTTTGAGCAAAAAACTAACAATTTTAGTGTAGTAAGTTAACATTAAATTAGGAGGGTAGATTTGTTTCATTGTGCCCCACGTATGGTACACATTGGAACAATACATGGGGAACAGTGAAGCAGCAGACTTTATGGGAAAAATATAATACAAAGCGGAAGAAACTAAACAAATCCTGTAAGAAATATGGTTTATAAGAATCTTCTTAGCGAACATCTAAGTTTCCAAAGTTAATTGCAAAACTCATATAAGAATTTTGTCTAAATGTTGATCCAGAATGAACAGCTTTAGGTAAAACCATTTTGATGTCTGATCGAACAACAGCGGCTACATCAGGATTCACCGGAAATAAAAATTTATCAACTACTTTGGTGCTTCTCCGCATGAACGAAATATCAAATTCATTGTCCGACAAAACTTTTAAAATTTTTCCAGCATAATAAATTACAGTTTTAGTTCGGTTCTACTAACTGAACTAAAAAAAAGTCATCCACATCTGGAGTTTTTCTTACATCTTCATATCCATTATTCATCGTCACTTGTTGATTCTTTCTATTCTCCTGATTCTTCATCGCTAGATTCTTGTCGAACTAACTTTTTCTTTACTTTCTTAACTGCAGTTGTTCTAACAGTTTTTTTACTCAGTCCTTTAGCAGCCAACTCATCTTTTTCTGGAGTGTCTGTTGCTATGATTGTTTTACCTGTTCTTCTTGTTCTTTTAGTCTTCCTTTTCTCTGCTATTGGATAACCTCGAAAAATTTGTGGTGAAATAAATAGAGAATTGCTTGAAGCCTGATTTTTCTCTGGCTCCTGCCAGTGTGTGGCAGAAGTGGTTGGCAAATTGGCGTCCGGCAGAGCTTCAATTTCTACATCTTGCTATGCTCCTTCCATTAGTTCATGTTCCTGTGGTCGATCTGTTACAGCAGATGAAAGAAAATCGTCATCTGTAAATATATTTGGATCATATGGAAAGATACCTGTCCTTTTGAAACCTTGTAACATTGTGAAATTTATGCACTTACCTTATTTGGGGTAATTATGGTTTTCGCCCATTAGGTCAGAGTTTTATTATGTACCTAGTTCAGTAATTTCCAATATCACCTTGGTTATCTGCCCCTTTTGTGTCTGTTTCATGATGCCTGAGTTTACCTTTCTGGGTTGAGAAGAGTGTGGACAGCCCGGCATTAGCTCACATTGTTTTATAAGTGGAAGGTGTCGCCTGTTAGCTGGAATTTCAAGCTGAGTTTTCCCGTTTGGGGACCCTTTCATGATGGTACCTACCTCTATTTTTATTGTTTTCCTGGGCTTGGAGGATCGGAGGATTGTGGTGAAATTGCCATTGCCAATCGGCCAGGAGTGTGTGTTTCCATCGTTATTGTAGGTTTTCTGTAAATTTGGATTGGGGGTTCGTCTGCTTATGTTTATGTTACGATGTTTGGAAGAGGGGTTAAGTAATAAAATCACCGGTGCAAAATTGACAAATAGTGTCACTGTCACTTATCCATCACTCATTAGTGACAATTGCGGAGTTCGGTAATTACATCCGAGCGCCCCGGACTGAGACCATCTTCCCACATCTTAGCGAGCTAGAACGAGAGAGACTCATATTCCGAGCGATATCGGCGAAGCTCCCGACAGCGTTCCCTTCGATGGATGGCGCCGTCTATCATCGTCCAATTCTCCCATACCGTATTCTGACGTCACCAGAGTACTAAAAGGTACTTATTGTCAGTTTTGATTTCGTGGAGATTGATGTTACGTTCCGTGAGGTCGGACTAATTGGACATTACTAATGGGATACTTCTTCCTGTTTTGCTGTTCCGCATTTCTTCTGTCTCTTTTTTTTCTATTTTCAGCTGTTTGTTTTCGGCTACTCTTCGTGACGTCATCGTGGGTCGAGCACGTGCATAATTGTTTGTGGCATTTTGGGCATCATTGCGGAAGGGTTATGAAGGTCACTCGTGGGTATAAAAGGGCAGGACATTGACTTTTGGTTTTTTTTGATTCTGACTTCTGGTGCGTGAGCCAGAATCCCGTCGTGCTGGCCGTGATTTGCAAATGTCCTCGTGGTCTACTTTGAGTGATTTTCATCTCAATACTCTTTGGAGGATCAAGACCAGGGCATATTCCAAATGGTAGTTGCTTTGTCAACCTTGCAGGTATGTGTAGCTCCATTTAATGGAATATTCTGTAGTTTTCCGTGCTAATTCACGTGTTTCTATAGGGGTTTTTTTTGTGACGGGCTTCTGCTACGTCCACGTTTTTTTATTAACGGGCTTCTACGTTTGACGTTCTTCCGCCGTCCACGTGCCTTGTCGGCGCATTTTTGGAACATCCACGCCGTTCCGGGAGGCCTGCTCCTCATCAGAGACCTTCGGATAGCTGCTCTTCAGGACCACCCTGATCCGCGATAAGGGGATAGTTTTGGAGTGAGAGCTTTCCAATTTGTTGTGTTGTAAATGGGCGACGATAGTGGCTGAGCGTTGAACCGACTATCGTAACTTTTTTTTTTATCTTATCAATTTTAATTATTAACTTTACTTTTTGCCGTCACCATAACAATTTAAAGTAGTATTTTCTTGATAGTATTGAGGCCCCAAGTAAGCGATTCTTGTTATCTTTTCGATCAATTTTTATGACAATTTACTGAGTAGTAAGTTCTCTCAGATCTTCAATTTGTTTGTGCTTCACACACTTTAATTTATTTACAAAGAATTAACTTTTGCTAGGTATTGGACAGCACTACGTCTGTACAGTTACGAATTTTTTATGTACCGCACCCTTTATGTCTTGTACCGTATTGTGTTGTGTAATTTTGAGAACAGATATTGAGGGCTCGTGATTCCTCACTTTAGTATTTATCGTTATTAAGTAAATTTCAATTTTCAGGTAATTAAAGTTAGATTTGATCAGGTATTCAATAATCACTCTAACATTACAGCGTTAGTCATTAGTTGGTAAGCTACGGAAGCTACCCTGTGTAAGTTTATGGCCATAAACCCTGAGCTCCGTCCCTAATTAGTTGATTATTGAGAGCCGTATTGATTAGTAATAATTCATATTCATTAAAACATAAAGTTCCTTCACCATATATTCCCGAATATTGCAATTACCTTAAATTTTGTGTTTAATTGCTTTATAGCATTTCAAATTTTATTTGAATGGCTCTTCCTTAATTTGTTAACCAATCTATCAATAGAAACAGTGTTATTTGTCCTCAAACAATTTTGCTTTAATTTCATGCGGATTTTGACTGGTGCAGATAATTGAGATTTATAGTTTCTTATTTTCATTTTTTTTTTATTAAAAGTAAATTTAAATCAGAGTAGTTAGGAAAGTGGTAGTGAAAGAGGGATATATTTCGTGATTGGTATATTCCTGTACGGCATAACATCCTTCTCAGGACCTGGCGTCTTCCGGAAATCACGTGGCGCCTATCGGGATATAAAATAATACAACTAATATCGTATTGAACCTACCCCATCTTCACTGTTGCTGGCGGCCCGCTAGTGCTCCTGCTCGATTACTTACTATTCACCTCCTTTCGCTTTTTCTGAAGTAAGGTATTAAGAAACGATTTTCTTTTAGTAAGTTCCAGAGATTCCAATTAACAAACAAGAACTAATCAGTGCTTAACATTCCCAATAACTCTTGATAGTAAATTAATATTATAAAATAAAAGCGTCACAAATTTATGGCGCCCAACGTGGGGCCTAAAAACAAACGTTGGCAGACGTTTTAAAACATTGTTCATTGTTCAGAAGAATTACTAACCAATTACTGATTGTTGATTGGATTTTTGGGACTTAGATTTTTTTTTGGGGTCAAGCCTTTTTCAGATTTTACTTGGGACTCGAATATTCTATTGATGCAGTTTTGACGTTTGAAGAATTTTTTTTGTGCATTGAGTGCATACTCTAATAGTTGATACTTGTTGCATTTTCTGAAAATTGTTTTGGACTGGTTTTTTTTGGGTCGAAATATTTGTTGGGCATTTGTTGCATAGTGTTGTAGCTGACTCAAAGGAGTTGAAGTTTTAAGGTTAAGAGTGTAAATTTTGGAGTGACTTGGAGTTTGAACCCTTGTGCGGTTGTGCAACTTAAATCAAGTTTTTCAATTGTGTTTCTGGTGTTGAACTCTTTTCAAATTTTCTCGAATTTATTTTGGAGGGTGGACTCTGTAAACTTTAATTTTGTTACTATAAGGAACTAAATATTTTTATTGGTTTTGGAACTTTAACTTTCAAAATAAGTTGATAGTTTCTTTTTTTCTAAACTTTATTAAAATACCGTACAGTTGACTTGAACTCTATAGCCATGTCTATTAAGAAGGAAATAAATCGTCTGGATAAGGAGGAACTGACTTATGAACTAACGTTTAGAGGAATCACAGTAGAAGATGCGACTACTGTAGAGAGTATGAGAAAATCCTTAAGGAGATTTTTGAAACTAGAAGATGCTGGAAAACCACTCACCTACCCAGCTTATCCATTTACATTTGCCAACGAAC
Source organism: Taphrorychus bicolor (assembly GCA_951812265.1). Classification (NCBI taxonomy): domain Eukaryota; kingdom Metazoa; phylum Arthropoda; class Insecta; order Coleoptera; family Curculionidae; genus Taphrorychus; species Taphrorychus bicolor. The sequence goes on from OX638304.1 coordinate 289,773, forward strand.
TGGATGTAATTAAAAAGAAGATGGATGAGGCTTCTACCTTGATTGCGGACTTTGCTGATGAAACTGCAAGCAGTGCTTTCATGAAGATATCTACCAAACTGTGGCATGTGTATGGACGTATAGAGCGAAGTAAAGCGACAACAGCGCGAGAGAATAGCGAACGATCAAAAGCCATCATTGATATATTAGAGTTACATTCTACTTTGGTGAAAAAGGCGAAAAAGTATAAACAACTTAGTGCAACGCATGGAGCTGTAGAATTGGCCGAACTTCTTTCCTCTACCGCGTTAGCTTCTGAAACATCTAGTAGCTCAGAGAGTGAAGATGAGGAGGACGAAGTAGAAGAACTGCCCAGCCCTATTAGACGCAGTGTAGACTATTGTAGCCATAACAAATGGTCAGTGCCTGTGTATAAATGGAACATCGCTTATGACGGAGAAAACATGTCATTGAATTCATTTTTGGAAAGAGTCGACGAACTATGTCTGTCTCGCAATGTGCCTAAAGCCCAACTTTGTTCAGCTGCTGCAGATTTATTTAAAGGACCAGCCAAGATATGGTATAACTCGATCAAGACAAAAGTGTCGACATGGGATGAACTTGTTGCTCAGCTGCGTAAACAGTTTTTGCCAAGCGATTATAATGACAAACTATTTGAGGAAATAAAACAACGTACTCAAGGACCAAAAGAATCCATGGGACTATATATAGCCACAATGAAGAATATGTTTGAAAGACTTACTATGCCACTGTCAGAGAGATTGCAACTAAAGATTTTATCGAAAAATATTACACCTTTTTACCAGAGTCAGTTAGGATTAATTACAGTAAAGTCGATAGATGACTTAATAGAAATGGGTAGACAATTAGAAGAGCGCAAAGAGGCAATTGAATCTTATGTGCCACCCCCTAAGAACAAAAAGTTTTTAGAACCTGACTTGGCTTATGTGTACTCTGATAAGGGATCTACTAGTGGAGCAAGTTGTAATGAAGTAAACAATAAGATGACATGCTGGAATTGTAAAGCTGTTGGACACCGCGCTTCCCAGTGTGACAAACCAAAAAGTGGGAGATATTGTTTCAAGTGCGGTCGTCCTGATTGTACTGTTAGAACCTGTCCTAAGTGCTCGCCTTCGGAAAACTCCAATGGAAGACCCTAGATGATCGTATAGCGTCCACTCCATCGACGATCCATTCTAATAAAGAATTTAATCCGCAAAAAGCTGTCCTGGATTTTATTTTAGCTCATTCCCAACATGATGAGAGACCTTATTTGAAAGTGACTGTTCTAGGCGTCGAATTTAAGGGGCTATTGGATAGTGGAGCCACTGATACCATCCTAGGAGGACCTGGTTGGATGCAACTTAGCAAGCTTGGATTGCCCTTAAACTCTACAAATAAAATATCTTGTACGATTGCTAATGGAGAAAGTTGCGAAGGATTAGGTATACTTACTGTACCATTTTGTTGCGAAGGCATCCTTAAAGTTATAGATGTGCTGGTATTCCCTACTTCTCCCCAGACATTAATTTTAGGAACAAACTTTTGGAAACGAATGGGTATTGTCCCAAACTTAAGAAACGGTTGTTGGGAATTTGCTGATCCAGATAAAACAACACCTACAATTAATTCAATTTTGAAAAATTCTGTAGATCTTACCCCCACACAACAGCAAAGTTTAGATGATTTAGTGCAAAGTTCCTTTGAGAAAATGGGTGATAAGCTTGGATGTACTAATCTAGTGCAACATCACATTGACGTTAATAGCCAACAACCTATTAAGCAACGTTACTATCCGGTCTCCCCTTATATGCAAAAACATATCAATGAAGAGCTCGACAAACTTTTGGCAGATGATGTCATCGAACCAAGTAACAGCCCCTGGTCGTCTCCAATTCTTTTGATAAAGAAATCTGATGGTGTTTCATGGAGATTTGTGGTTGACTATAGGAAGCTGAATGCCATTACGAAAAAAGATGCTTATCCAATTCCATATATATCAACAACTTTGGACAAACTTCGTAATGCTCAATACCTATCATCAATGGACATTAAATCAGCATATTTTCAAGTACCCCTCTCTGAACCCTCAAAACAACTTACAGCATTCACTATTCCTGGAAGAGGATTATTCCATTACTTTGGACCATTACTTTGAGTGATTTTCATCTCAATACTCTTTGGAGGATCAAGACCAGGGCATATTCCAAATGGTAGTTGCTTTTTGAAGTTTTTCCGGATCCTCGTGGAGAGGATTATTGTCGATTTACGCCGCTCTACCTTTACCTCTTGGAGGGATAAAAAGCAAGCCACGCCGCGAACGTCATCACCTTGCCCCGTTTGTCAACCTTGCAGGTATGTGTAGCTCCATTTAATGGAATATTCTGTAGTTTTCCGTGCTAATTCACGTGTTTCTATAGGGGTTTTTTTTTGTGACGGGCTTCTGCTACGTCCACGTTTTTTTATTAACGGGCTTCTACGTTTGACGTTCTTCCGCCGTCCACGTGCCTTGTCGGCGCATTTTTGGAACATCCACGCCGTTCCGGGAGGCCTGCTCCTCATCAGAGACCTTCGGATAGCTGCTCTTCAGGACCACCCTGATCCGCGATAAGGGGATAGTTTTGGAGTGAGAGCTTTCCAATTTGTTGTGTTGTAAATGGGCGACGATAGTGGCTGAGCGTTGAACCGACTATCGTAACTTTTTTTTTTATCTTATCAATTTTAATTATTAACTTTACTTTTTGCCGTCACCATAACAATTTAAAGTAGTATTTTCTTGATAGTATTGAGGCCCCAAGTAAGCGATTCTTGTTATCTTTTCGATCAATTTTTATGACAATTTACTGAGTAGTAAGTTCTCTCAGATCTTCAATTTGTTTGTGCTTCACACACTTTAATTTATTTATAAAGAATTAACTTTTGCTAGGTATTGGACAGCACTACGTCTGTACAGTTACGAATCTTTTATGTACCGCACCCTTTATGTCTTGTACCGTATTGTGTTGTGTAATTTTGAGGACAGATATTGAGGGCTCGTGATTCCTCACTTTAGTATTTATCGTTATTAAGTAAATTTCAATTTTCAGGTAATTAAAGTTAGATTTGATCAGGTATTCAATAATCACTCTAACATTACAGCGTTAGTCATTAGTTGGTAAGCTACGGAAGCTACCCTGTGTAAGTTTATGGCCATAAACCCTGAGCTCCGTCCCTAATTAGTTGATTATTGAGAGCCGTATTGATTAGTAATAATTCATATTCATTAATACATAAAGTTCCTTCACCATATATTCCCGAATATTGCAATTACCTTAAATTTTGTGTTTAATTGCTTTATAGCATTTCAAATTTTATTTGAATGGCTCTTCCTTAATTTGTTAACCAATCTATCAATAGAAACAGTGTTATTTGTCCTCAAACAATTTTGCTTTAATTTCATGCGGATTTTGACTGGTGCAGATAATTGAGATTTATAGTTTCTTATTTTCATTTTTTTTTATTAAAAGTAAATTTAAATCAGAGTAGTTAGGAAAGTGGTAGTGAAAGAGGGATATATTTCGTGATTGGTATATTCCTGTACGGCATAACATCCTTCTCAGGACCTGGCGTCTTCCGGAAATCACGTGGCGCCTATCGGGATATAAAATAATACAACTAATATCGTATTGAACCTACCCCATCTTCACTGTTGCTGGCGGCCCGCTAGTGCTCCTGCTCGATTACTTACTATTCACCTCCTTTCGCTTTTTCTGAAGTAAGGTATTAAGAAACGATTTTCTTTTAGTAAGTTCCAGAGATTCCAATTAACAAACAAGAACTAATCAGTGCTTAACATTCCCAATAACTCTTGATAGTAAATTAATATTATAAAATAAAAGCGTCACAAATTTATGGCGCCCAACGTGGGGCCTAAAAACAAACGTTGGCAGACGTTTTAAAACATTGTTCATTGTTCAGAAGAATTACTAACCAATTACTGATTGTTGATTGGATTTTTGGGACTTAGATTTTTTTTTGGGGTCAACCCTTTTTCAGATTTTACTTGGGACTCGAATATTCTATTGATGCAGTTTTGACGTTTGAAGAATTTTTTTTGTGCATTGAGTGCATACTCTAATAGTTGATACTTGTTGCATTTTCTGAAAATTGTTTTGGACTGGTTTTTTTTGGGTCGAAATATTGTCACGAATGAAAATACTGTAAAATGAGAATTTACTTTATATTCCCCTGAAGGTGAAAATGATGCACTCATCGACAATATATATCACATTATTTGAAAGTCACCCCGGTCGAGAAGTGACCTCGGTCCAAACGGAAATAACAAAACAATTAAAAAACGCGCAATCCCGAATCATTGGAATGTGCTGACTGATGAAATCATCATTTTTTCCACTCGGATACCATTCGTTTCCACTCGAAGTTGGGACGAAGGAAATTGTATAAAAAGAAATAAACAGAGTTAGTAAGGGGCTCTTTGCTCTAGTCTCGCGGCCATGATGTTACTCTCAAGAAATTAAACCTCAGAGGAGGCCAGTCTGTCTTAGTAATTTATTAGTGAAGTACAAGTTTATTATTTAATGTATCCATAACCCAATAAGTGCCCTTCGGTCTCCAAAGCTGTTAAAGCATCGATGATGCATTGGCCCACGATAATGTAAGTACCTTTTAACTTTAAGTTGTAACCATTTTTCTAGTTAAGTTTTACCCCACGCATTGTAACCGTTTTGCTTTAACTTTAATAAATATAGTTGTTAGAATATAAATGTTGTTTTCAACCCCTCTTCAGAAATCGATCCCGAGGCAAATTAAATAAGTCACAACGACCACAAACGGGTCGTGACAATATTTGTTGGGCATTTGTTGCATAGTGTTGTAGCTGACTCAAAGGAGTTGAAGTTTTAAGGTTAAGAGTGTAAATTTTGGAGTGACTTGGAGTTTGAACCCTTGTGCGGTTGTGCAACTTAAATCAAGTTTTTCAATTGTGTTTCTGGTGTTGAACTCTTTTCAAATTTTCTCGAATTTATTTTGGAGGGTGGACTCTGTAAACTTTAATTTTGTTACTATAAGGAACTAAATATTTTTATTGGTTTTGGAACTTTAACTTTCAAAATAAGTTGATAGTTTCTTTCTTTCTAAACTTTATTAAAATACCGTACAGTTGACTTGAACTCTATAGCCATGTCTATTAAGAAGGAAATAAATCGTCTGGATAAGGAGGAACTGACTTATGAACTAACGTTTAGAGGAATCACAGTAGAAGATGCGACTACTGTAGAGAGTATGAGAAAATCCTTAAGGAGACTTTTGAAACTAGAAGATGCTGGAAAACCACTCACCTACCCAGCTTATCCATTTACATTTGCCAACGAACTGGATGTAATTAAAAAGAAGATGGATGAGGCTTCTACCTTGATTGCGGACTTTGCTGATGAAACTGCAAGCAGTGCTTTCATGAAGATATCTACCAAACTGTGGCATGTGTATGGACGTATAGAGCGAAGTAAAGCGACAACAGCGCGAGAGAATAGCGAACGATCAAAAGCCATCATTGATATATTAGAGTTACATTCTACTTTGGTGAAAAAGGCGAAAAAGTATAAACAACTTAGTGCAACGCATGGAGCTGTAGAATTGGCCGAACTTCTTTCCTCTACCGCGTTAGCTTCTGAAACATCTAGTAGCTCAGAGAGTGAAGATGAGGAGGACGAAGTAGAAGAACTGCCCAGCCCTATTAGACGCAGTGTAGACTATTGTAGCCATAACAAATGGTCAGTGCCTGTGTATAAATGGAACATCGCTTATGACGGAGAAAACATGTCATTGAATTCATTTTTGGAAAGAGTCGACGAACTATGTCTGTCTCGCAATGTGCCTAAAGCCCAACTTTGTTCAGCTGCTGCAGATTTATTTAAAGGACCAGCCAAGATATGGTATAACTCGATCAAGACAAAAGTGTCGACATGGGATGAACTTGTTGCTCAGCTGCGTAAACAGTTTTTGCCAAGCGATTATAATGACAAACTGTTTGAGGAAATAAAACAACGTCCTCAAGGACCAAAAGAATCCATGGGACTATATATAGCCACAATGAAGAATATGTTTGAAAGACTTACTATGCCAGTGTCAGAGAGATTGCAACTAAAGATTTTATCGAAAAATATTACACCTTTTTACCAGAGTCAGTTAGGATTAATTACAGTAAAGTCGATAGATGACTTAATAGAAATGGGTAGACAATTAGAAGAGCGCAAAGAGGCAATTGAATCTTATGTGCCACCCCCTAAGAACAAAAAGTTTTTAGAACCTGACTTGGCTTATGTGTACTCTGATAAGGGATCTACTAGTGGAGCAAGTTGTAATGAAGTAAACAATAAGATGACATGCTGGAATTGTAAAGCTGTTGGACACCGCGCTTCCCAGTGTGACAAACCAAAAAGTGGGAGATATTGTTTCAAGTGCGGTCGTCCTGATTGTACTGTTAGAACCTGTCCTAAGTGCTCGCCTTCGGAAAACTCCAATGGAAGACCCTAGATGATCGTATAGCGTTCACTCCATCGACGATCCATTCTAATAAAGAATTTAATCCGCAAAAAGCTGTCCTGGATTTTATTTTAGCTCATTCCCAACATGATGAGAGACCTTATTTGAAAGTGACTGTTCTAGGCGTCGAATTTAAGGGGCTATTGGATAGTGGAGTCACTGATACCATCCTAGGAGGACCTGGTTGGATGCAACTTAGCAAGCTTGGATTGCCCTTAAACTCTACAAATAAAATATCTTGTACGATTGCTAATGGAGAAAGTTGCGAAGGATTAGGTATACTTACTGTACCATTTTGTTGCGAAGGCATCCTTAAAGTTATAGATGTGCTGGTATTCCCTACTTTTCCCCAGACATTAATTTTAGGAACAAACTTTTGGAAACGAATGGGTATTGTCCCAAACTTAAGAAACGGTTGTTGGGAATTTGCTGATCCAGATAAAACAACACCTACAATTAATTCAATTTTGAAAAATTCTGTAGATCTTACCCCCACACAACAGCAAAGTTTAGATGATTTAGTGCAAAGTTCAATGGTTACAATGCGTGGGGTGCATTGTAACCGTTTTGCTTTAACTTTAATAAATATAGTTGTTAGAATATAAATGTTGTTTTCAACCCCTCTTCAGAAATCGATCCCGAGGCAAATTAAATAAGTCACAACGACCACAAACGGGTCGTGACATATGGTGGAGGTGCCTCGATTTCTTTAAGGGTGAAGCGACATTCATTTTCTAGCGCTATTGCAACCTCATATATTTACTTTTTTGAAATGGGAAGTGTAAAATCAAAAGAGGAAGAAATTATTATTACTCAAGCAGGCAATAGTGGCGGTATTTCAAATGAAGCTGCAAAAAATACATCCGCTTCTTGGTCAATCCAAGAAATTTTAGTAATTATTTTTTTGTGCATTGCGGTAATTTTTCTTGTATTTTTTGGAATTAAGAAACTTCTCACTTTATTAAAAAAGCAAATTCGACAAGAAATTGCAGCCCACAACTGGGTAGTTTAATTTTTAATTATTTCTTTTCTACAATTTTTTTTTTTTCAAAACCTTATGTCCGATAAGGACAAAAAAGGGGTACGCACTAGAAGCACTTCAAAAGAATTAAGCGAAAAAGAAAAACTTGTGCTTCGACAAGCTTTAGCTACAGGAAAAGACCCCGCGAAAATAGCAAAAGAATTAAATTTATTTAAACCTCCTTTAAGTAGCACCACAAAACAATCACCTTTTACTCCCCGAACGAGTTTAAATAGATCTCCTCCTACGGGATCAAGTTCACATCAGATTGAACAAAAAGAAACAGATAATTCATCTGTTAGTGATTCTTCTTCGGTGTTTACAGAACACGGAAACATGGCTAACAATACAACGCTTGGTGATGCTTTAGCACAAACTAGGGCTCCCGCAACACCAAAATTTACGATTCCACCAGTCTTCGATCCTTCAATCGATTCGGCTGTTACCTTTTTGACAAAATATGAAAGAATTGCAATTCTAAACAATTGGTCGGAAGCTCTTAAAATTGCATATTTAAATAATTTCCTTGTCGATTCTGCACATCGCTGGTTTGTCGAATACAGCCAACGACCAGAAAATCAAAATAAAAGTTGGGAGGAAATTAAAACCGATTTTATTAAAGAATTTAGTGGCGATCAACCCCTCAGAAAAATTAAATTTCGATTTAATATACGCAAACAGCAAGACAATGAGGATATTAAAAAATATTACTTCGATCTTGTTAATTTAGCATATGAAATAGATCCTAACATGCCTTTTGAAACATTTCGGGTCCGTTTTGAGAACGGACTCCACTCAGTGTTTCAAGAAACATACTACTTGATTAGTGCAGGCGTTAACGATCTGGGAGATCTGAAACAATTAGTTCTTAGATTGAGCGAGATAAAAGAACGCACGTTGGCCAATCAAATGAATCAGCAGTCATTAACAATGCCACTAAAAGACAATAAACCAAATAATAATCGGTACGGTAATCGTGAAGTTCGACCACGGAATTTTAATAATAACAATGTTCAAACACCACGTAGACAAGAATGGAATAGAACACCAATTCCATCGTACTATAGACAACCAAATAATTATTTTCGCAACACACCACGCCCGCCTAATAATTATAATAATAATTATTACCCCCAATTTCAGAATGACCAATCTGGATTTGCAAATAGAAACATGCAAACTAATCGGCAAAATCCGCAAAAGAACTTTATTCAGCCGCCTAGACGACATAACAATAATAAGTATAATCCCAATCTACCTAATACGCGCACACCAGACGGTCGCGTAAAATGCGTAATTTGTCATAAACCTGGTCATTATAATTGTACCAGTCGGCAAAATTCTTCAACGAACAATAACAGATATCGAAAAAACGACGATGGACGTCTCCGCGAATAACGAGGCCCTCGGAGATTGTCCATTTATCAACACAGGGCCAAAATGATGGATTATTAACTGTAAATATCGCTATAAATAATTTTAAAAGAATGAATGTAATATTAGATACTGGATCAAGTAGAAATGTAATAGATTTAGATTACATAAATAACATGACTCGATTGCAAAATAAAATAAATATAATATCCGCCGGGAGCAACAAGGTGCCGACTCTCGGATTATCAGAAGTCCAGCTATATATAAATAATAGATTAATAAAAGTACAAGCCAGTTACGTAGCTGGGTTCCTGTGGGAATTGCTGAGTTGGCAGCACTATACCAAGAAGCCAGGATGCCAACCGATGTTCCCACGAAAACTGCTTATTGTGCTTTGCTTTACTTAAACATCCACTTTTATGGAAACGCATTCTTGCTTTAGCTTTACACGAAGTAGCATTGTAGTTCCTTTTTGAATAAATTGTTTTTAAAAAGACATTTTGTGGTGCAAAATATATAATTGGCGCAGTCGGTAGGATTGTGTAGTTGTGACGTCGATTTTTCATCGAGTTTTCCGGGCGGTTTCCCGCGACACAATTTGAACTTTCAAGTTCTTCAACGCAATCCGTAAAGAACCTACCCATCTGACTACCTGCTACGATCCATCCACGCAAGAGGCAAGAATCGGGAAGGAGGCGAAAACTACGAAGTACGTAAGTGTCATTTCCTTTCGTTCCATTTGTCCCTCTGTTCAAGGTTTTCAAGTGGAATAATTTTAGGTCAGTCTATCGGAGACATTAGATAAGAATTTCAATTTTAATCAGTCTATCGGAGACATTAGATAAGAATTTCAATTTTAATCAGTCTATCGGAGACATTAGATAAGAATTTCAATTTTAATCAGTCTATCGGAGACATTAGATAAGGATTTCAATTTTAATCAGTCTATCGGAGACATTAGATAAGGATTTTGCTTTTAAGTCAGTCTATCGGAGACACTACATAAGAATTTCAATTTTAATCAGTCTATCGGAGACACTAGATAAGAATTTCAATTTTAAGTCAGTCTATCGGAGACATTAGTTAGGAAAAGTAATAATTAACATTTGGTAGAAGCGCTAACCAACGAGTTAGAGAGATTAAGTATATTTGATTGAAGAAAGGCAACATGGCTGAAGAGGGAATCAATGCACCTGCTATTAACTGGCCCTTATTTAGATCTAAAATGGAAGTTATCAAACCGTTTGATGGCAATAGTAATGGTCTTAATAAGTTCATCGCCAAGTGCGATGGATTAATTAACACTTACTCAACGGTGGCCGATAATATCTTTCAAAACCACCTCTTTGACTGTATACAGGGGAAATTAATTGGTAAAGCCGAACTATTGATTGGTAATCGATCAGAGCTGTCTAACTGGGATCTCCTTAGATCCGCGTTATTGCAATGTTTCGCCGATCGTCGGAATTTAGATTGCTTGGTCCAAGAACTAACTTGCGCGCGCCCCCTAAAAGGTGAGGATATTAATAGTTTTGGTACGCGTTTACAGATGTTAAGAAGCGAGGTAGTTCAAAGAATTTCCAATGACGGGACATTAACACGGAGTGATAAACTCTGTCATATTAACTTGTATGACAAGACGTCCTTAAATACCTTTATCGCCAGTTGTACAGGAATTCTAAGGAACAACCTATACCTTAAGAAACCTCATTCACTAGAAGACGCTCTAGCTTACGCTACTGAATTTGAAAACTTTGAGCGATTTTGCGGTAGCGCAAACAACCAATTCATAAACAAAAATATCCAATACCAACCTCGTGCTAACCCCAATCTTTTCTACCAATCGGGATTTTATACACCCCAAGGTTCCAACCACCCAAACTTTAATTCACCTCCTGTTGGTAATTCATATTCCACTGCAAATTTTGGTCAAGCCAATCAAACGTCATCTAGTATTACACCCAACCAGGCTTTTAACACCCCTAGATTTAATTCGACACCATTTAACTTCAAACCAAGACCAGCACCACCCCAAAAATTCTTTACAAATCGTCAAGTATTTGGGCAACCTCAAAATGTATTTCGCCCAAATCAGATACCTAACAACCAGTTACCCAAACCAACACCAATGTCTGTCGTTTCTAGAAACACCATGGGCCTAACTAAACGTTATCCAACTCAAAACAATTCGAACCAACCACCTAGTAATCAAAAACCAAATTTTTCGTCCCAAGAATTGTTTTTTAATGAAAACACTCACGGAGAAAATGCCGTGGATGCGTATGATAACTCATCTTATTGGGAAGAAAGTCAATACCCCGCAAAAACCGATCAGGAATACCCATACTCATATATGCCCAATGATTACTCCATGAATGAAATCCAAGATTTAGGCACCGAAACAGCCGAGCCTAATGAGGAACAAAATTTTCCCCAAACAAGTCATCCAAACCCCAACATATGATTGAGATTAATCTCTCATCAAACAATGCCCTACCGTATATCGAGATATTCTGTCCCAAAATCAAGCTTCTAATTGACACCGGTAGTTCGAGATCTATTTTGAGCCCCACTATAGCTGAACAGCTCTTCCCACATTGCATATATCGCAACGGCAACGTTATTAAAACAGCAGTCGGAAAAGAAAATACGCAATTCCAAGCCGATATTCCTGCATTCTTGGAATTTGGTATCGAAAAAGAAATCAATTTTATTCTCTTTGATTTTCACGACTTTTTCGATGGAGTCATCGGACTTAATGATTTAAGAAGTTTGAATTTGAACATCGATCTTATAAACAAACAACTAGTAGGGTACAATATAGAAATCCCATTTAAATATAGGAAAGCTTGCGAAGCAAATTTTACCATTTCGTGCAATCCAAACGAGAAAATGATAAGAAAGATGCCTGTAACTGTATACGACGGCGAGGTCATTGTCTACCCCAGAGAGTTAAACGATTTGTTAATACCAGCTGTTCTGTCGCGTGCGGAAAACGGTTTTGCAACAATAGAAATTCAAAACCTTACTGATAAATACGTGTCGCTAACCTTAACTGAGCCACTGGAAGTAGATCGTTTTGACGACGGTATGTTTGAAATGTACACCTTTGATTACGCATTGGAACAAGCAAACATAGGATTTTCAGGAAAGGAAGATAGCGACAATATCGATAGATTGATTCGCACATCGCACATGAATCCAGAAGAGAAAACGGCTATCACCGAACTATGCAGACAATTCTCGGATATATTCTATGAGCCGGGAGATAAATTATCTTTCACATCGAAGATTAAGCACGAGATAAAGACAACTGACGAACTTCCGATACATACCAAGTCGTATCGGTACCCGTACATACACAAAGAAGAAGTTCGCAAACAGATACACGAAATGCTAGAAAAAGGAATTATAAAACCATCAAGTTCGCCATGGTCTTCTCCGATTTGGATCGTCCCCAAAAAGATCGACGCTTCAGGGAAACAGAAATGGAGGATCGTGGTAGATTACCGAAAACTAAACGAGAAGACTATTTCAGACAGATACCCAATACCCAATATCAACGATATTTTAGATAAACTAGGACGTGCGCAGTACTTTTCGACACTAGACTTAGCTAGTGGCTTCCACCAAATAGAAATGGAAAAAAACTCCATCGAAAAGACCGCGTTTAGTGTAGAAAATGGCCACTATGAGTATTCGAGGATGCCTTTTGGGTTTAAAAATGCACCATCCACGTTTCAAAGGGTCATGGACGAAGTGCTGAAGGACGTACAACATAAAATTTGTATGGTGTTTATGGACGATGTTATTATTTTCAGTTCCGGATTGACAGAACACATTCAAAACCTGAAACTCGTTTTCCAAAAACTTAAAGAAGCCAACTTGAAGATACAGGTTGACAAATGTGAATTTCTATGTCGTGAAGTAGAATTCTTAGGACATCTAGTTACACCATACGGAATCAAACCAAACAAGAGGAAAATAGAAGCCATTCAAAGATATCCAATTCCCAAAACGCAAAGGGAGATTAAGTCGTTTCTAGGCCTATTAGGGTATTACCGCAAATTTATTAAGAACTTTGCCAAGATTACCAAACCTATGACGCAATGCCTGAAAAGAGAAGGCAAAGTAGAACATAATAAGGAATTTATAGATTGTTTCAATGTGTGTAGGAATATTTTAACATCAGAACCTGTGCTTGCTTACCCGGACCTTTCTAAACCATTCGAACTTACCACCGATGCCTCCAACTTCGCAATCTCAGGAATTCTCTCTCAAGAAAATCACCCGATCTGCTACGCCTCAAGGACTTTAAACCCGGCGGAAATAAATTACTCTACTATCGAGAAAGAACTCCTAGCAATAGTCTGGAGTTGTAAATACTTCCGCCCTTACCTATTTGGGCAAACCTTTATAATATACACCGACCACAAGCCGTTACAGTGGCTTATGTCCTTGAAGGAACCAAGTTCAAGACTTGTTAGATGGAGATTGAAACTGGAGGAATACACGTACGAAATAAGATACAAGAAAGGCAAGTGCAACCAAGCAGCTGACGCCCTTTCTCGACACCCTGTCGATTTTAACGCTATAGAAACCCAATCGGTCTGTAACAATATCGGCGATTCAGATGAAATAATTGATGAATTTCTTATGAACCAGGCCAATGAACTACCCGACCTTGACCAGATAGGTATAAGCGATGTACTACAACCCCAAGAGGTTACGCAAGAGAACCAACCAAAGATGAACGTTATCTCAGATATTCAAATTAGACCACCTGGAAGTAGAGGAGTTGAATCTGATTTAGACACAGTACACTCTGCGATAGAAAATCCGATTTTTGGGATGCCTATCACGGACAAACCTATCAACCTGTACAAAAATCAAATTGTGATAACAGACGGAGATATAAATGACATGCAAGTAAGGCAAGAGAAAGTATTTGATAATACACGGATTTATGTAACTATATCGAACAGAGATTACGTCCCGCATATAGTACAATTAGTCAAAGAATACGCCAGCCCAAAACACCTGTATGCTGTATTCTTTAGGAAAAACGAACTTTCTCGGACTTTTACAACCACACTTCAGAATTATGTCCAAAATTCTTCGTACAGAATGTTTCACTGCACTACCTTCCTCGAGGACAAGGAAAAACGAGAAGATCAATTGGAAACACTCAGACTATACCACACAACCAAAACATGTCACAGAGGCATGAACGAGATGAAAGCCTCAATAAGCCAAAGATTTTATTGGCCCAAACAAGGCGAAGACATAGAAAATTTCATTAACGAATGCGAAGTTTGTCAGAAGAACAAATACGACCGCAACCCCCCGATAGTGAAGTTCAACCTAACACCAACTGCTACAAGGCCCTTTGAGCATATTCATGTGGATACCTTCAGAATGAATTATGACGCTTTTGTGACAGTAATTGATACGTTTTCACGATACGGGCAAGCATACCCACTAAAGAGTATAACCGGTGTTGAAGTGGTAGAAAACCTATACAACTTTACCACACATCACGGGCTTCCCTTAAAGATCACAACTGACCAAGGAACAGAGTTCAAAAATAAGGACCTAGAGGATTTTTGCAAGTTATACAAAATTGAGTTGCATTACACCACTGCGAAAAACAGCAATTCTAATTCTCCAGTAGAACGATTTCATTCTTCTATTGTAGAAGCCTATAGGTGTCTAAAAGAGGAAAATAAAGGACTAAGTACCGATCAATTAATAAAAAGAGCCGTAATGGGATACAACAACTCTATCCACAGTGTAACAAAATATACCCCATTTGAAGTGATTACTGGCCACATCAAATTGGTTAACCCATTTGAGCTGAACGACAATGCCATAGTGTCAAGTTACGTGCAAAGCCATAAGAAAATTTCAAACAAACTCTATGAAAAACTTCGAGAAAGAAACCAGACTAAAAAGGAGGAAGTCATTGAAAAAAGGAATGAAACAAGATCCGAACCTCCAGATTTTCACGGACAAAAGACCGCCTATATTAAGACGAAAGCCCGAGGTAAAGATAAGCCAAAATTCAAAAAGGTAGAGGTCAGTGGACAGACTGATATTAAGTTGAAAACGAAACGTATGCATTATCATAAAAGTTGTGCTAGAAAACCGAAACCTAATAAAACTAAATCCTTTCAGGGAAACCACCAAGATGAGAGTCCTGATAGCCCTCGTCCTAATTCAACTTACCAAGTCCACGATCCAGGACCAAGTACAAGTAACTAACTTGAACAACCCTATTTTACCCATACAGTTAGGTAAAGCTAAGATTATTTATAATCGCCATACCTTCCTACACTACATAGACTTAAGTTACTTAGTTAAACAGTTAAATAGCCTAGAAATGCATTTCGCTCTAGTTCGAAACCATATTAGTCATATAAATGCACCTAATCAGATTTCTTATCACGCAATTTCCGAGAATGTTCTCAAAAGAACGGAATACTTAGTGCAGACAGCTGCTTATAAATTCCATAACCTACACCCACACATTCGCGAGCGCAGAGGATTATTAAACGTGGTAGGTACTATAAATAAATGGCTTTTTGGCAATTTAGATTCGGAAGATGGGGAGAGGTATGATAAGGCAATATCGGCATTAGAAAGTGATCGGAAAAACATTGTGGACGAGTTGAAAATGCAAATATCCCTTTCAAAATCCCTGATTGATAACTACAATAATACAATAAGTACCCTTAGTATCAATCAGAATAAACTCCAGTTAGGCTTAAAAGGGCTTCAGATTTCGGTAAATCAAACCATCAGTAGCCTTCAAGATTATTTAACCTTCAATGGCGTAATAACTCAACTTAATTTGGACTGCCAAAACTTAATTATGTTTTTGGACAACCTTGAAGATGCTATTATGTTTTCGAAGGTCAATGCGCTACATAATAGTATTCTCTCTAGTTCGGAGTTAGGGAAAATGTTGAAATATCTCAACAACATTTACAGCAATTCGACTCTACCAAACTTTGATAACTTACTATCGTATTATCAGTTTTTTGGAACTCAAGTTAGCTTTTCCAACAGTAAGATCATTTTTGCAATCCATGTTCCACTTTTGAAACCCGAGAGCTTTTCCTTTTACCATTTATACCCAACCATACAAAACCAGTCCGCACTCGTTCCTCGATATCCCTACATGGCACGAGAAGAATCCGGGAGAAGAATCTACCTACCGGAGAGCTGCCCTGTCGTAGAGAATACGCACTACTGCAACGAAGAATTCCACCCCGTCGATGCCTGCACTGACAACATACTAGACGGCTCACAATTAAACCACTGCTCAATTGTAAAAATCAATGTCCAGGAACCAATAATCGAACAAATCAGCCGAGAACTGGTTTTAGTCCTGCCTATTCCAACCACACAGCTATTAGCTAAATGTAACGGAGATCAATACATAACAATCAAGCAGTCAGTATTGATCAGGGTACCTAAGACATGCGAAATCGAGGTCAACGGAAAAAACTACTTCAACGATGAGAAGGTTCAAACTGCCAAACCTCTCATACTGCCCGAAACCCAAATGTCAATACCGGCGGTTACCGGTTATGTCTTCGAGACTCCAAATGTCACCAGGATTAACTTTGAGGAAATCTATCGCCTCAAAAACATGGCTGACCACATGATGCTTCCTACGAACATTCCCTTGACCAGTGGAGGATAGTTAACCCATATAAGGACAATTTTGGGAGTCATCGTATCTTTAATGATATTTTAGGAGTTCTCCAGAGGAGAAAGTTGCTTCCTTTGAAGATCCCTAACTCAAAAGCCAGGAGTCCTGCTAAACCCGAAGTCCATGAAGCCGAAGCAGGGAAATCGGAATTTTCGAAAAATCACTCCCTGATTTTCGAATCCTAAGGAGGGAGGAGTTACGTAGCTGGGTTCCTGTGGGAATTGCTGAGTTGGCAGCACTATACCAAGAAGCCAGGATGCCAACCGATGTTCCCACGAAAACTGCTTATTGTGCTTTGCTTTACTTAAACATCCACTTTTATGGAAACGCATTCTTGCTTTAGCTTTACACGAAGTAGCATTGTAGTTCCTTTTTGAATAAATTGTTTTTAAAAAGACATTTTGTGGTGCAAAATATATAATTAGCCTTGGTCGTAAGAAATTTTTGTAGACCACTAGTTTTAGGTAATAATTTCTTACGGGAACACAGAGCATTGATAGATTACCAGGGAAATTTGGTGACTTTATGGCACAATAACGAAAAGATTTCGTTAGCCTTTGGGAAAGACGAACAATTTCCTAATTATTATACACCCTTCGAAGAGATTTCAATAAATCTTACGAATGAAACCACGTCAAAAGCCATCAAGGTTAAAGCCGAAGGTGACTACATAATACATCCCCACTGCGAGATTATAATAAGGCTAATAATTGACAGAGATATTTCTAATGTGGAAGAATATCAATTTATAGAAAAAGATGATTTTCTACGACCTAAAGGACTTATATGTGTAAGTTTACCGTATTTCCAGCACAATGAGAAACTTATGAGGATTATGAACGCAGGAAACAGAACTATACAAATTTTCCGAAACACTACAATCGGCACTTTAGAAAACAGAGTCAACCTCATTGAAAATGACGTGCCAGTCTACTTAATGTCTGAAAATGAAATCGATGAAGAAAAAATAAATCTTGAGGATCATAACGTTGAAAATATAACGAACCCTCAAATAAGGGAGGAAATGGAAAATTGACTTACTGAATTTAGCGACGTTTTCTCAAAATCGCCTAAATTCATGGGAAAAACCGACGTCATAGAACCCGTCATAGACGTCGGTCATACAGCACCAATTAAACAGAAAGCTTATAGAGTTTCACACACTGAGCGTGAAATAATTAGTCACCAAATCGACGAGATGGAAAAATACGACATAATTCGCCCTTCAAATTCTCCATGGGCCAGCCCTGTCGTAATAGTCAAGAAAAAATCGGGAGAAGTCCGATTTTGCGTGGATTATCGCAAACTAAATGATGTGACGCAGAAAAACTCATGGTCAAGTTCAAACATTGAAGACATTCTTACCTATTTAGGCAATGCCAAATACTTTTCATCCCTTGATATGTATTCAGGATTTTGGCAAGTTAAAATCAAGGAAGAATGCAAACCGTTGACCGCATTTCAAGCACCAGGGCATGGGTTGTTTGAATTTAATGTTATGCCTTTTGGCCTTTGTAACGCCCCTGCTACTTTTCAACAACTAGGGGACAGTGTTTTTCGTGATTTAAAGTGGAAAGAAATCCTAATATATATGGATGACATCATCATTTTTTCGCAGACGTTAGAAGAACATCTCTATAAGTTGCGGAAAGTCTTTGAACGCCTACGAACGGCAGGATTAACCCTAAAACCAAGTAAGTGCGAGTATTTGAAAGAACATATAAATATATTAGGATACACTATCACAAAGGACGGATTTGCACCAGACAAGAATAAAGTAGAGTCAATTGAAAATTTTCCAATCCCAAAGTCCGTAAAGAACATCCAGAGTTTTTTAGGACTGTGCAACTATTACCGTAAATTTATAGAAAATTTTTCTAAATTAGCAAGGCCATTATATGAATTAACAAACAAAGGAATTCCCTTTCATTGGGAGGAAAGGCATGAGTCAGCTTTTGTAGCATTAAAAGATAAATTAGTCAGCGAGCCCGTGTTGACACATTATCAACCACATAAAGGTTGTGAACTCCGCGTAGATGCATGTAAAGACGGCATTGGTGCCATTCTCTTACAAACAGACAACGAAGGTCAATTACACCCTATTGCATATGCCAGTAGAACCCTTAGCAAGGCAGAAAGAAACTATTCCATTACAGAAATGGAGGGTTTGGCAGTAATATGGGCACTAACATATTTGAGACATTTTATTTACGGAAAACCAGTAAAGATAGTAACGGATCATCACGCATTATGTTGGTTAAAATCGCTAAAACAACCGACGGGACGACTTGTAAGATGGAGCCTGAAATTATCAGAATTTGATTATATTATAGTACATAAGAGCGGACTATCTCATCGTGACGCAGATTGCGTAAGCCGCAATCCAGTACTTCCATCTCACACGGCAAACACCGACCTTGATGAGGTCCCCACATTTTTACTAGACGTACGAGATATCGCGAAATTGCAACGCGATGACATTGACCTATTACAACTTATAAATGCAATTGATAATCCCGAGAATGCCAGTATCGGACTTAGGAAACAAGCTAAGAATTATAGGCTTGAAAACGGAACTCTTTATAGAATAAATCCGAATTTTCCAGGAAGAGACTTACTTTTGGTAATTCCAAAGCAGTTGGTCGCGGAAATTTTATATTCCCACCACTCGGAACCTCTTAGTGGACATTTAGGCACAAGAAAAACCCTAGCAAAAATTAAGCAACGTTTTTATTGGGTAAAACTGCAAAAAGACGTTGAGAAATTTATAAAAGGTTGTCCTGACTGTCAAGCACGCAAGGGCCAACAAAACATGAAACCAGTCGGTTACCTTCAACCAATCCCTACAGGAACACCATTTGAAAAAGTTGGAATTGATCTTTTGGGACCTTTCAGGAAAAGCAGCAATGGAAAAACTATGATAGTGGTAGCAACCGATTATGCCACCCGTTGGGCAGAAACAGAAGCCCTGCCGAGTGGAAAAGCCGGTCCTGTAGCGAAATTTATTTTAGAAAAAATAATAACGAGGCATGGAGCACCAAAAGAAATTTTGAGCGACCGCGGGAAAGTGTTTCAATCGGAACTTGTGACAGAACTTTTAAAGAAAATGGGAACGACAAGCCAGTTTACAACGGCGTATCACCCCTCGACAAACGGTTTAACCGAACGATTAAACAAAACTTTGGCGAATATGTTAGCAATGTATACAAACACGGACCAGACTAATTGGGATGTGTACTTACCACACGTAACCTTTGCTTACAATTCAGCTAAACAGGATACCACTCACTTTTCACCATTTATGTTGGTATACGGCAGAGAGCCAATTTTACCTACAGAAGCGACACTATTACCACCCCCTCCCCCGTTAAGTACAGAACAAATGAGAGACATTGGATTGGTAGTAAGAAATTTAGCGTCTTCAAATATTCAAAAAAGGCAAAATTTTGATAAGATTCGGTATGACGGAAAGCACAGAAACTTACAGTTTAAAGAAGGAGAACAAGTTAAAGTTTTTACACCTGTTCGGAAAGTGGGTCGAAGCGAAAAGCTCTTGTTGCGCTGGTTTAGACCGTATTATATAACACGTCAAACCTCGCCAGTTGACTATGAGATACAAAAGGGCCTATTAAAAAATTCTAAACGTGAAATTGTACATGTTAGCAGAATTTTACCTTATTACGACCCCTGGACACCAGATTGTGTCCCACTTTCCGAAGTATAAAGGAAGTGGAAAAAGAAAATAACGACAAACACTAAGGATATACAAAGTTTTATTATATTATATTATATATAAAAAATGGGGTAGAAATATATGATTATCGTCGATCTCCTACGGTTCTGCTCCTACCGCCGGGGATTGTCACATTGCTGGCATTGTGTGTTGATAAATACGTTCTGAGCATAAACGCAAACCCCGGGAACCAACATGGGCGGCACATCGTCTGGACGCCCCACACGCTGCCTCCTCTGATGTCTCGGCTGCCCTTGCTGACCCGGGACACCAGGGCTTGGTCTCTCCGGTTCACCCGGAGCTGCGTTGGGCAAAGGACCCGCATCTCCGAATGCCTGTGGCTGCGGATTGTCCCCTTGAGGCATTGCTCCCTCCCTTGGCTCCGCGAATGGCCCAACCTCATCGACCCCGTCCCGTAGGGAGGCCGCACTTCTAATAACGACACCACCACGCCTCGGTGGTGGGTATGGAATGTAACGATACCCACGACCGCTCATAACTATGAGGAGAAAACGGTTGATAATTTTTTTTTTATTTATTAACAAGAACTTACTTTCGATTTTCCTTTGATGTTCCTTGGCAGATTTGTGAATCACAACAGGGGGAGAGCGCAGGGCGAGGAAGAGAATTTTTTTTTGTTGAGACGACTACAAGCACCAATCAAAAAGAAAATGAGAAGACTTTATAAAATTTGAGGAACCGTGACACAAAAAGAAAATGAGAACACTTTATAAAATTTGAGGAACCGCGACACATACACCAACTGTGACTTATAATGGTAACAAGACACAATGAGTGTTTTTCACATCATGAAGTCTATTTAACCATTTAGTACCCCTCACAAAGCATCCCTAAAATGCTGACGCTTGCAATATTCGAGGACATACCCAGCTTTTAGGTGTGGAAATACTTAATTCGCACATCTTCATTGACACAACCTTCGGGTTAATAGAGCGACGGACAATCCTCTACTTTGTATATTTTATTATTACCTACTTCCATCGCCTTGACTCCGAGGTTAGCTTTTAATTTATGATGTTGACAACGTACCAATTTTTTACCCTAGCGGTAATCAACAAAGATGCAAAACGCACATGATTATTTTTATTTTTATGGGACATATTTTTATATTTTTGTTTTGAAACCAACTAATGAATTTATTTTTATAGGAAGGCCTTCCCAGATGGACACATATACGGATTCTAAGTCTACCTGATACGACCGGAAATTTCATCTTAAAATTTAGTTCAAACCTGATGTACATTTAAAAGGTTCCCGAACGAATTTTATTTTGATTCGGAAGAAACAAACTTTCCGTGTTACGACAATTATTCATTGTGGACCGAACAAAAAGAAATTAATTTTTTTTATTTTAATCTTCGCATTTAAGTTTAAATGCCATAGGTACCTAACGTTTCAATGAAAGTTAATGTTTTATAGTTTTATAATTATTATCTTTTTCTTTTAAGGAAAAGAAGTTCTAGTACTGATGGCTTCTTATTTAATACATGACTAATTTATATAAAGGTTAAGATTTCCTTTATTAATTTTTAATATTAAAACCATGGATATCACTGCACCACCGCTATCACCGCATACCGCAAATACTGCCTCAACTGCAATTGCCATAGGCGTTGTACAGTTTTTTTTTGAACTTATAAATTGATATTTGGGACAAACAGTATAATTCAATGCCGGTAGGGGTATTGGCCCTCGGAGTAGTTGTTTCTATTTTGTTCCCTCCTCAATTTTAAGTAGATCAAGTTCGATATAAGAACTTCTATTTTTAGTTGGCAGCATATAAAAAAAAATAAAGTACTTTAGTACTTACAGTGTTCGAAATGAACAAGTTATAAGAGTTGATATTTTAATGAGCGGTATAAAAGAAGTAATTTAGAACTCATAGTGTTCGAAGTGAACAAGTTCTATAAATCGGTATTTTAATTAGCGGTATATAAAAGGTAACTGAGTACTCACACTGGGTCAAATGACCAAGTTCGATAAAATTTTGATTTCTAAATTGAGCTTTGAAACAGACAGTATAATTCAATGCCGGTAGGGGTATTAGCCCTCGTAGTAGTTGTTTCTCTTTGCTTTCATCTCAATTTTTAGTTAATCAAATTCGATAAAACAAAGTTTTATTTTAATTTACGGTATATGAGAAGTTTTTGAGTACTTATACAGAACTTCTAATGTTCAATATGAACAAGTTCTATGAAATGAAATATTTATTAGCGGTAAAAAGTTATTAAGTGCAGATACAGAACTTCTAATGTTTGAAATAAACAAGTTCTAAGAAATAATATAATATTTAGCGATATATAAGAAGCAATTGAGTATTTAAAATGTTTCGAATGATTAAATTCGATTAAACATGGGTTTTGATTTACTTTGCGACATATAAGAAGTCATCTAGAACTTATAAAGTTCTAATCGAAGTTTTTATGAAACGATATTTCAATTTACGACATATTAGAAGTTATAACGAATTTATACTGATCCGAGAGATCAAATTTGATAAAACGGAGTTTTACTTCAAATTTAGTATACGTCTACGTAGTTTTAATTTTAATAATAATTTTTATTAGGCCTTAAGTAACACATATTAACCTTTGTTCTTTATTTTTAATTTTATGAATAACCACCCCGATGGAGACACCACGAAGACACACACACAACCTCCAACCTGGCAATTACTCCACTTCCGGTACTACACGACGGTACTACGAGACATCACCTACCCTCTAAAGCGAGGGACACCCACAACATTATTACACCATGAACTTCAAATACTACAGAAGCTTCTACGATCCTCACCTGTTCTCAGAAATGCCGTTACAGACGTTTTGGACTTTATTCGTCATGGCTAGTATGGGAGCAGTTTGGACCCTCTGTTCAATGCAATTGTGAGGGTTTATGTAAGAAAAGCTTCCTGTGTAGTGTTGGCTTGATAAACTTTATCACAGCTCAGCCAATATTTGATTGTATGGTGTCGATAATTAATTGGTTATCAAAGACTGTTGGTACCAATTTAAAAAGTATGTTATAGATTATAACATAAAGTGATTTTTGTTGTTTTGTGAAGTGATCAAAGGCCAGATCGATATTTGGTGTGCAATGTGGTCATGAACTCAATAATGTCGGTATTGTTTGTTTTATGTTATATTTTTACTTTTATATTTATATTGTATACTTTTTTTTACTTTTTTTAAATAGGACGTTTTTGTAAAGAAGCGATTAACGAAAAATGGAGTAAGCTTTGCAACCTTCCTCCATCGGAGTAAGCCTAGCCACCTTCCTCCATTTCTCTATTTAGATACTAATCTAATTTTATGTATTTTTTTTTATATTATCTGATTTGAAAGCTGTGGGTCCAGCTTTTCGCGGCGAAGGGCATGTGTCACGAATGAAAATACTGTAAAATGAGAATTTACTTTATATTCCCCTGAAGGTGAAAATGATGCACTCATCGACAATATATATCACATTATTTGAAAGTCACCCCGGTCGAGAAGTGACCTCGGTCCAAACGGAAATAACAAAACAATTAAAAAACGCGCAATCCCGAATCATTGGAATGTGCTGACTGATGAAATCATCATTTTTTCCACTCGGATACCATTCGTTTCCACTCGAAGTTGGGACGAAGGAAATTGTATAAAAAGAAATAAACAGAGTTAGTAAGGGGCTCTTTGCTCTAGTCTCGCGGCCATGATGTTACTCTCAAGAAATTAAACCTCAGAGGAGGCCAGTCTGTCTTAGTAATTTATTAGTGAAGTACAAGTTTATTATTTAATGTATCCATAACCCAATAAGTGCCCTTCGGTCTCCAAAGCTGTTAAAGCATCGATGATGCATTGGCCCACGATAATGTAAGTACCTTTTAACTTTAAGTTGTAACCATTTTTCTAGTTAAGTTTTACCCCACGCATTGTAACCGTTTTGCTTTAACTTTAATAAATATAGTTGTTAGAATATAAATGTTGTTTTCAACCCCTCTTCAGAAATCGATCCCGAGGCAAATTAAATAAGTCACAACGACCACAAACGGGTCGTGACAATATTTGTTGGGCATTTGTTGCATAGTGTTGTAGCTGACTCAAAGGAGTTGAAGTTTTAAGGTTAAGAGTGTAAATTTTGGAGTGACTTGGAGTTTGAACCCTTGTGCGGTTGTGCAACTTAAATCAAGTTTTTCAATTGTGTTTCTGGTGTTGAACTCTTTTCAAATTTTCTCGAATTTATTTTGGAGGGTGGACTCTGTAAACTTTAATTTTGTTACTATAAGGAACTAAATATTTTTATTGGTTTTGGAACTTTAACTTTCAAAATAAGTTGATAGTTTCTTTCTTTCTAAACTTTATTAAAATACCGTACAGTTGACTTGAACTCTATAGCCATGTCTATTAAGAAGGAAATAAATCGTCTGGATAAGGAGGAACTGACTTATGAACTAACGTTTAGAGGAATCACAGTAGAAGATGCGACTACTGTAGAGAGTATGAGAAAATCCTTAAGGAGACTTTTGAAACTAGAAGATGCTGGAAAACCACTCACCTACCCAGCTTATCCATTTACATTTGCCAACGAACTGGATGTAATTAAAAAGAAGATGGATGAGGCTTCTACCTTGATTGCGGACTTTGCTGATGAAACTGCAAGCAGTGCTTTCATGAAGATATCTACCAAACTGTGGCATGTGTATGGACGTATAGAGCGAAGTAAAGCGACAACAGCGCGAGAGAATAGCGAACGATCAAAAGCCATCATTGATATATTAGAGTTACATTCTACTTTGGTGAAAAAGGCGAAAAAGTATAAACAACTTAGTGCAACGCATGGAGCTGTAGAATTGGCCGAACTTCTTTCCTCTACCGCGTTAGCTTCTGAAACATCTAGTAGCTCAGAGAGTGAAGATGAGGAGGACGAAGTAGAAGAACTGCCCAGCCCTATTAGACGCAGTGTAGACTATTGTAGCCATAACAAATGGTCAGTGCCTGTGTATAAATGGAACATCGCTTATGACGGAGAAAACATGTCATTGAATTCATTTTTGGAAAGAGTCGACGAACTATGTCTGTCTCGCAATGTGCCTAAAGCCCAACTTTGTTCAGCTGCTGCAGATTTATTTAAAGGACCAGCCAAGATATGGTATAACTCGATCAAGACAAAAGTGTCGACATGGGATGAACTTGTTGCTCAGCTGCGTAAACAGTTTTTGCCAAGCGATTATAATGACAAACTGTTTGAGGAAATAAAACAACGTCCTCAAGGACCAAAAGAATCCATGGGACTATATATAGCCACAATGAAGAATATGTTTGAAAGACTTACTATGCCAGTGTCAGAGAGATTGCAACTAAAGATTTTATCGAAAAATATTACACCTTTTTACCAGAGTCAGTTAGGATTAATTACAGTAAAGTCGATAGATGACTTAATAGAAATGGGTAGACAATTAGAAGAGCGCAAAGAGGCAATTGAATCTTATGTGCCACCCCCTAAGAACAAAAAGTTTTTAGAACCTGACTTGGCTTATGTGTACTCTGATAAGGGATCTACTAGTGGAGCAAGTTGTAATGAAGTAAACAATAAGATGACATGCTGGAATTGTAAAGCTGTTGGACACCGCGCTTCCCAGTGTGACAAACCAAAAAGTGGGAGATATTGTTTCAAGTGCGGTCGTCCTGATTGTACTGTTAGAACCTGTCCTAAGTGCTCGCCTTCGGAAAACTCCAATGGAAGACCCTAGATGATCGTATAGCGTTCACTCCATCGACGATCCATTCTAATAAAGAATTTAATCCGCAAAAAGCTGTCCTGGATTTTATTTTAGCTCATTCCCAACATGATGAGAGACCTTATTTGAAAGTGACTGTTCTAGGCGTCGAATTTAAGGGGCTATTGGATAGTGGAGTCACTGATACCATCCTAGGAGGACCTGGTTGGATGCAACTTAGCAAGCTTGGATTGCCCTTAAACTCTACAAATAAAATATCTTGTACGATTGCTAATGGAGAAAGTTGCGAAGGATTAGGTATACTTACTGTACCATTTTGTTGCGAAGGCATCCTTAAAGTTATAGATGTGCTGGTATTCCCTACTTTTCCCCAGACATTAATTTTAGGAACAAACTTTTGGAAACGAATGGGTATTGTCCCAAACTTAAGAAACGGTTGTTGGGAATTTGCTGATCCAGATAAAACAACACCTACAATTAATTCAATTTTGAAAAATTCTGTAGATCTTACCCCCACACAACAGCAAAGTTTAGATGATTTAGTGCAAAGTTCCTTTGAGAAAATGGGTGATAAGCTTGGATGTACTAATCTAGTGCAACATCACATTGACGTTAATAGCCAACAACCTATTAAGCAACGTTACTATCCGGTCTCCCCTTATATGCAAAAACATATCAATGAAGAGCTCGACAAACTTTTGGCAGATGATGTCATCGAACCAAGTAACAGCCCCTGGTCGTCTCCAATTCTTTTGATAAAGAAATCTGATGGTGTTTCATGGAGATTTGTGGTTGACTATAGGAAGCTGAATGCCATTACGAAAAAAGATGCTTATCCAATTCCATATATATCAACAACTTTGGACAAACTTCGTAATGCTCAATACCTATCATCAATGGACATTAAATCAGCATATTTTCAAGTACCCCTCTCTGAACCCTCAAAACAACTTACAGCATTCACTATTCCTGGAAGAGGATTATTCCAATTTAAAAGACTACCTATGGGATTGTCCAATGCACCTGCTACTTGGCAGAGATTGATTGACCAAGTTCTTTCTGCAGATTTGGATGAATATGTTTTTGTCTATTTAGACGACATTGTTATTGTAACTCCAACATATGAAAAACATATTGTCACAAAGAAGCAAAAAGACATAAAATTGCAGCGTCCTTAGAAATGGTCGGCCGATGACCGGTTTAGTAACCAAGGAATAGTTGACCCAAATTCATAAATCATAGATCGTAAATTTGTTCAACAACTGGTTACTTCGAACCGCTGATTGACGACAAGAAAAGAACGTTGCAATGCATTGGAAAAAAGTGCTGACGAAAAGAGAAGTAAGCTCGAGGATTTTTTGAGCCAGCAACGAGGACTTGCTCGGTGGCTTGCACGTAGGCAAGACTCCAAGATTTGAAGTTCGGGTTGATCCTTTTGGGGGCGTTACGTCAGATAGACGAACGACCACCCGCCGAAGAGTAATTAAGTGTTTTCCAAAATTTGTTATCGTCCGAGTACAAGGAAGAAAGTTGCCCTAGAAGTCCTTGTTGTCCTAAGAGAAGCCACGGGTACGCATAGGAGTACCCCTGAAGTACGTTAAATTGGTTGGCACGATACGGTCCTCCTCTACACTTGACCTAGGTAAGACCCTTTTGTTATAACGGTGTTTGTTTTCATATTAGTCATTTCAGTTAAGTAGTTAGGGTAATTTTAAGGCACAGAAAATAGAAGTTTACTTGAATTGCTATCTTCTTATTTTAAATATATACCCCCATATTACCATTTTCGTGACATGGTGGAGAGCGCAAACCGAAGGCAAATATGCTGATTTGTTATTTTATTTGTGTTTTTATTAATTTAATACGAACCAGGGTCAAGTAACTTCTATGAACTACTGCTTTATAATTTAATTAGGTCAGATTTCCTCAGGTCAACATTCTTTGTAGAAATTTTGCGTACATTTTTAAAAGTCATAAAACGTGGTAATTTAAATTTTTTTCTTGTGAGGCAGTCCTATTGTTTTAGTTATTGCGAAAAACTACTAAGAACAGACTAATCATACTCCACTTAGAATTTGGGTATTGAACAATAACGAGTTCTAAAGAAAATTCTTGGAATCCTATTAGAAGTGTCGTCTCGCTTTAGTACTTTTTTTATATAATATAAGAGAATAGAATATTTTTATTGGTTGTAGGGCGTCAGCTAGATAACTTAGCTTTGCAGGGATAGGAATATTTTTTATTGAAAAGCGTACCAGTAATTATTATTAAAAGTTGCGCAATGTCATCAGTAAAGTAGTAGGAAGGAACACCATTGTTTCTGAAAACGAATTTAGAAAGAAAATTTTAGTGTGGTAAAGAGCGCGATATTTCGATACATTTTACCATCATTTTTGCTTTTGATTTGATTTTATGTAAATGATAGAAATACCAGTAAAATAGGATAAAAACTTGAAAAGAAAAAAAAAAGCGAAGGGGTAGATAGAATAAGGATAGAAATAGCTATCGTTAGACTTAGAAATAAAATGAGGAAAAACCTCGACCTACACACAAAAGCTAAGAAAGAAAAATCTAAACTTTCATTTAACGCAGGGAAAATAAGGTATAGAGCAGGATCAAATTCAAAAACAGGTATACTAGTGAAGGAGGAAAAGCGGGGATAGTATAGCAGTTGGGATAGTTTAAATTAGAAGATTAGCATATATAAAATAAAAGGGGCTCCACAGGGAGATTTACATAGAGTTAGGCAAACAAAAGGAGCTAACACTGCGCTGAGTATAGCCTCAGGCGACTATCGTTGTAGGTTAGGCTTAGGCTTAGGACTGGATAGAAATTTAAGGAAAAACATAAGTAATCGAGAGGATTTCAAACAGTTTGCTAAGTATAAATTACAAAATCAAACCCCACCAAAAAGAGAGCGCTGAAATAGGTTAAAGATATTATCAAAATTAATTCAGAGGCGAATCAGGGACCAGAAGTTAGAAAACAGAAGAAAAAGAGGTAACATTTTTTCTTAGAAATTATAGGGACACAGAAGGAAAAGGAAAGGGGCCACAGGAAGCACAGTTGGTGTTACAAACTGGAAGAAGGAAAAAAAAGGGGACGGGACCCTACCACTCAAACGTTGCCACAGTTCAACTGACTAACAGACATGATGGAGCTAATCGTACATGGTACTAGAACTCAACTTACCTTACCCCACAACCCCTACCTGAACGAAACGATACTGACTACGACAACCACACATCCCCAGACACCCCCCCCCCTCCCGCTAAACAGACAAACATACAACAGACAGAACTATAAATTTTTTTTTTTGGGAACAAAAGATGCATGGGTTAAAGCAGAGAAAAAAAAAGGTGGCGTACGATACGATCTAGTATTTTTCGACGTACAGCTGAAAGCGGTACGACGAACAATACAGGTACAATAATATCGTAATAAGGAAGAAAAAGAAATCGGTTCAGCAAAGTAAATCTTATCGACACCATCAAGTTGGAGTCGATAAACTCACATTCAAGAGCATATGTCAAGGCGGTTCATAGGTAACACAGTAACTTGACGCTCTAAGAAAAGCTAACATAGATAAGTGACCTAAGAAAAAATGCAAACGTTCACTTGTAACTATAAAGACGCATTCTAGGGAGATAGTTAGGTATAATTCGTATGGGATCCTTAATGCCGTCAATAACGATAATAATGAAGACGAGAACCAACCCTCTTAGAGTTTAGTAAAGCAACTGATGAGGTAGCATATGTCGAGCGAGTCAAGCTAAAGAATTATTTTGCTAGGACTAAGTAGGTTAAATAACATGTTTAGTTTGCGTTAGGAAAAAGGAAGAGTAAAAATACATTGTTAGGATTTTTTTTGTCAAAAGTAAAGGAAAATAAGTTATATGTAAAATAGTATAAAAGATATTGAGCTAGAAACCATATACTAACACAGATCTTTTTGCATGTTCCCATGGACGCTATGATGTAAGCCACACAAACCACTGCACCAAGAGCACCAGAGCTGGAACCCAAGCCACCCCCAAGAAACAAACTTGTCAGAGCTACAACGGAGAGAGCTAGCCAAAGCCGAGGTCCTGGGCAGACGAACCAAAGAGCAGGTCCCTTTACAGTCAAAAATAAAGGGATGCGGGGCTCAATGGTCAACCCACCGATCGGCAATAGCTCAACTAGGCCGCGAGTTAGCAGCCGACATACCAGAAGAAGACCGATAGTTAAAACCGGTCTTGGAAGCAGCATCAACGATTAGGGGCAATCCAGGGATGCAACTAGCGCAGATGGGGCAGTGTAAGTGTGAGCAAGCAATCGGACACTTGGACTAGTATTTGTGAGGGAACATGCAGGGTTACTAATTTAGATCGACAGTTTAGTAAATTTTGTTTAATACGTTCTGACAGTCAAACTCTGTTAATTATTAGAGATACACTCTATTTAGTTCGATAATTTAAAATATTTTCATTATCTTATCTACATTTGGAATCGTCTTGTTTTTCATAAAAGGTTGACAAATTTTTATTTTTTTTATAAATCGGTAGTTTAGACCTATCTAAGTTTTATGTATCTAAATAGGTATTTAGACCATATCTCATTTAATATCTTTTTTTTTAACTTTTATTAAATTGTTTTTTACTGTTTTGAAGTTGGTAATGACGATGAACATTTTGAGTTCTGGCGATTGAAATTGTTAGCTTTTAAGTTAGTTCAGGTAACTTAACAAGGTAGAGAAGGATCATATTTCGTTTAATTCAGGGACAGAAATTTTTTGGTGGATCGATTTTGAAAACTGGGGACCAGTTTTTTCTAAAAGGGGGGGATGTCACAAAGAAGCAAAAAGACATAAAATTGCAGCGTCCTTAGAAATGGTCGGCCGATGACCGGTTTAGTAATCAAGGAATAGTTGACCCAAATTTATAAATCATAGATCGTAAATTTGTTCAACAACTGGTTACTTCGAACCGCTGATTGACGTCATGGAAAAGAACGTTGCAATGCATTGGAAAAAAGTGCTGACGAAAAGAGAAGTAAGCTCGAAGCACCGAGCAACGAGGACTTGCTCGGTGGCTTGCACGTAGGCAAGACTCCAAGATTTGAAGTTCGGGTTGATCCTTTTGGGGGCGTTACGTCAGATAGACGAACGACCACCCGCCGAGGAGTAATTAAGTGTTTTCCAAAATTTGTTATCGTCCGAGTACAAGGAAGAAAGTTGCCCTAGAAGTCCTTGTTGTCCTAAGAGAAGCCACGGGTACGCATAGGAGTACCCCTGAAGTACGTTAAATTGGTTGGCACGATACGGTCCTCCTCTACACTTGACCTAGGTAAGACCCTTTTGTTATAACGGTGTTTGTTTTCATATTAGTCATTTCAGTTAAGTAGTTAGGGTAATTTTAAGGCACAGAAAATAGAAGTTTACTTGAATCTCATTTTCTTATTTTAAATATAAACCCCCATATTTTTGAAAGCCCCCATTCAGTGAGAAAATCAGCATAGGACCCTTCGGGGGAGGTAACGACGACCCTAGGTACCCATTTAAAGATTAGAGATTTAAAGCGTAAATTAACGCCCAGTCGAAATATAGTAATTTTCACATAAATAAGTACGCTACTTGAATCCCATCTATCATCATCTTTTAAATAATTAACCCAACAGTTACCATTTTCGTGACAATATTGAAATTTTAACAGACGTTTTTAACAGACTAATTGCTGCCGGATTAACAGTCTCTAAAGAAAAGTGTAAGTTTTGTAGATCTGAATTGCGATATCTTGGATATGTAGTAGACAGAAATGGCCTTCATGTAGATTCAGAAAAAGTAAGTGCCATATTGAAGATTCCCACACCGACTAATGTAGGAGAAGTACGGCGTATGATAGGGATTGCGTCATGGTACCGACGTTTTGTGCCTCAATTTTCCACCCTAATTGCACCTTTGGCCAATCTTACTAGGAAGAATCAGAATTTCACATGGACAGAAGACTGTGGAAAGGCATTTCAAAATATTAAAGACCTTTTAGTGAGTGCACCGGTTTTAACATGCCCGGATTTTAGCCGACCTTTTATTGTGCAAACTGATGCTTCTGGTTTCGGAATAGGAGCTGTGCTTAGCCAAGAACATCCTGAAGGAGAAAAAGTAGTGGCATATATCTCTAGATCACTAACTAAAAATGAGAGAAACTTCACAGTGACTGAAAGAGAATGTTTAGCAGTATTGTGGGCTGTAGAAAAATTAAGACCATATTTGGAAGGCATACATTTTACTGTTATTACCGATCATCACAGCTTAGTATGGCTTAATAATTTGAAGAATCCTACAGGACGTTTAGCCAGGTGGGCTTTAAGAATGCAGCAATTTGACTACACTATCATCCATCGAAAAGGGAAAGATCACATAGTACCAGATACCTTGTCTCGGACAGTGCCTATCATTGATGAAGTGAATCTAGACAAAGACTATCACAATGTACAAGATGCTTGGTTTCTGCAGTTGTTTGCGAAGACTCAGAACAGCCCTCGTAAGTTTGCAACCTTTAGGATTGATGGGAACAAGCTGTATAAAAGAGTCAATCCAAAATATCCAGAATTGGCACACGCTGATGATTATTGGCGAGAAGGAGTACCAAAAGAGAATCGATTTGGACTTATTAAAGTTGCGCATGAACAATTATGCCATGTGGGTGTTTTCAAGACTTTGCAACATCTACAAAGAAAGTACTATTGGCCAAAGATGACAGCTGACGTTGCCCACTATGTGAAACGGTGCAGAACTTGTATTGCCATCAAACCTGAGCAAAAGAAACCTATAGGCCTCATGTTAAGTTCACAAACAGCTATAAGTAGACCATTCGAATTACTTTGTGCAGATTTAGTGGGACCCCTTCCTCGCTCTACTTCCGGATACACTCATATTCTCGTGGTAGCGGATTGCTTCAGTAAATTTTCCTTGCTTTTTCCGTTAAGAGCAGCTACTGCTTCAGCTGTTTGTAGATGTATTGAAGATCACGTTCTTTATATTTTTGGTAGCCCTAGAGCTATTATTGCAGATAACGGAGTTCAGTTTAAGTCAACTGAGTTTCGAAATTTAATGGATAAATTTAACGTTCAGATTAAGTATACTGCTTATTATCACCCTCAGGCAAATCCTTGTGAAAGAATTAATAGAGTTGTGAAGACTATGCTTATGGCATATGTTACAGAGAACCATCGTCATTGGGATAAATATCTGGGTATAGTAGGACATGCTGTTCGCTCTTCTGTTCACGAAGTGACTGGACATACCCCAAATTTTATTGTATTTGGAAGAGAAATTGAGGCAAAGAACATCTCAAAAGAAGATTCAGATGAGCCAATTAGAATTACTCGTGAGCAACGGAATGAAAAGCGTGTTATCGGTTTTAGAAAGCTGTATGAGGATATTCGACAGAAATTGGGTAAAGCCTATCAAGCAAATAAGAAGAATTATGACTTGCGTCGACGTGATGAGACGTTCATACCTAATCAACAAGTATGGAGGCGAAACCATGTTCTGTCAGATGCATCTAAGTACTTTAATGCCAAATTAGCCCCCAGATTTGTTGCACCTTTTGTTATAGCGAAAAAACTTTCACCTTGGACTTTTGAATTGAAGGATAGTCAAGATAGATTTGCAGGAATATGGCATGCAAAAGATTTAAAGTCACATCCTCCTGATGATAATTAGTAGTTTTTTTTGGTTTCACCTAAATTTCATTTATGTTGATTGTTGCACTAAATATTGGATTAATGTTTTTGGATTTTGCTTTCGACATTTAAGTTTGGCTTTCTGGATTTTTGTTTTGTTTAACGCTTAAGAATTTTGGGTAAAATTCTTTAAACTTGGGGGGGATTTGTAACATTGTGAAATTTATGCACTTACCTTATTTGGGGTAATTATGGTTTTCGCCCATTAGGTCAGAGTTTTATTGTGTACCTAGTTCAGTAATTTCCAATATCACCTTGGTTATCTGCCCTTTTTGACTGAGAATGTATTGCCTTCTATTACGTTCTGTTTCATGATGCCTGAGTTTACCTTTCTGGGTTGAGAAGAGTGTGGACAGCCCGGCATTAGCTCACATTGTGTTATAAGTGGAAGGTGTCGCCTGTTAGCTGGAATTTCAAGCTGAGTTTTCCCGTTTGGGGACCCTTTCATGATGGTACCTACCTCTATTTTTATTGTTTTCCTGGGCTTGGAGGATCGGAGGATTGTGGTGAAATTGCCATTGCCAATCGGCCAGGAGTGTGTGTTTCCATCGTTTTATGTGGGTTGCAGTACGTTAAATTAAAAACAATAATAACCACACACAACTGCCTCATGTACCCGTCATATGAACACCCATTTCCCCTCATCAATATTGAAATACGTGAATCATCCAGTTACTTCAAATATACCTAAATTCCAACACCAAATCACATCCAGTCGAAATTGCAACCTAAATCGAAGTTGAAACACGATAACCAATCACTAAGATTACAAATAAATTTTACGCCCTTCAAATACGTATTTAATATTAATTATACTTTATTCAGTTTTAAAAAACAATTTTTTCCAACCCTATTAATTTATTAATTTTATAACAAATAATTATTAAACAAATATTTACGTCCTTTCTATATTAAAATAAATACGACACACAACAATACGAATTTCTTTTTGTAACAAAATTGTGGCTCCGAAAAGAACCGTTTTAAAATAAAAAAAAAATGTGTGAAAAACAAAATAAAACTGATTAATTAATCAATTTTATTTTGTTCGTCACACATACTTTTCATGTAATGTAAAAGATTGCCCATCGAATTAAGAATGCGTACGTTTAACATACGCACTCTTTCCATCCGAGCAGCCTCTTTCGCCTCCAATTCTGCTTCGCCGTCGCCCACCTTTTTTGCAATTCTCTTCACCTTCTCTAAATCTTGAATGCACGCAGACAACGTATAAGACGTGGACTCCATGACGCTGGCAAGAAAACTAAACGCTCATACATAAAATTTTCAAAAACGACAAAACAATAACAACAAAAAATCATTTTTTACCTGCATTCCAACAACCATAGGAAATAATACAAATTTCACGATACCTAACTAAAAATCGATCGAACTCTGGCTATTATTTTTCTACCTGAATATGTATGTGCGTGTGTGATGGTGTGTGTGTGTGTGATATAGTGTGTTTGTGTGTGTAGTAAATAACGAATATCCTTTTTTAAGTAAACTGGTTGTTTTGAAAAGAATCGTTTAACTACGTTAGAGTATTATGCTGTAGGGAAAACAAACGCAACGGTGTATAAAGGTGATGAAAAATTAATAAATTGTGCAAAGGACAGGACGTTACTAACCCAACGGTGGCCGGAACGAAAATAATGTGCTGGTTCGGGGAGAGCGACCCCGGGGCATTAAAAAATCTTCTAAAGACACCGGACAACTACCGCACGACGTTGTCCGGTAGTGTGGGATTCTTACCCACTAAAAAAAACCCCATCTTTTTTACGCTTGGGGATTCCGGGCCGATTGCCTATAAATCCCCGATCTGCTGCCGGCAGACTTCTCTGGTTTGCGCTCTTTCCTGTTTTCATATCTCATAGCCTCCCCAGCTTGGCTGGTTTGGCTTGACATATCTTGCGGGTGATGTGGCCCTTCTTCTCGGGCGGTTTTTGCGTCTCTGCTGTCGCTCTACTCTGCAGTTTGAGATTACAGTTGGTGCCGTGGCCGCTTCCAGGGTTGCCCTGATGCGGGATTCGGCTCGTAATGGACCAAAGCTCGCAGCAGGTCGTCTGGATGTGCTTCAGCTCGCCGGAATGTCTTCTCGGCTTTGACTCTCATGAAGTCGCGCACTGTTTGCCATTGCAGATTAGCACGAATTTCTTCGTTACCAATGTACAATGGAGCATTCACCGCCATACGAAGGTAAATGTTTTCAACAGCTTCTACCCTTGAGAGGTGGGCCTCCGCCGCGCTCCCCCATGAGGCCGATCCATATGTTAGGATCGGTCGCATGATGGCTTTCAGCAGCAGGAGTTTTCCTCTCACGGGCAGATGGCTTCTTCAGTTGAGCAGGGGGTATAGTGAGGCCATAGCCCCCCTAGCCTTAGCAGCGGCGACCTTGACATGGGGGCCCCAGGTCAGCCCTTTATCCAAGGTTACCCCCAGATAAACGGCTGAGCCTTGCCACGGCACTTCGATTCCATCGATCACAAGTTGATCAGGGATGGCATCGCGACGTCTACCTATCAGACGACGATGGTAACGAGGACGCGGTCGGAATGCTAGATGTCGATGCGGTAGATGAGGAAGAAGAGAGAGCGGGCCGGAGCAAACGTAAGTACGTGTCGATGTTGGAGTTTTATCGTTATCGCGTTATGATAAAAGACGGGTTTTCTATGTAGCATGCGGGCGGGAAAGTTTTTCAACAGTACATCGTAGACGCGTGGTGTAAAGTCGAGGCGAACTATTTGTGGTTTTTGCGTCAGCGTAACGCACGTTTTCGCGTTGTCAGACAGCGGTTGCTCGGTAATATCGATGCGCGAAATCGACGTAACGACGACGGCGGCAACGCTCTACGCGAATTCGGTCGGGTTGTCGTTTTACCTTCGAGTTTCGTGGGTAGCGAGCGTTATCGGCAACGAGCTTTCTTAGACGGTATGGCGGTTATCGCGAGTCACGGAAAACCCGATTTGTTTATCACTTTTACGTGCAATTTGGCGTGGCCGGAAATAATGCGTTCGTTGGGTAGACATGAAAAAGCGTGTCATCGCGTCGATTTGATATGTCGCGTGTTTCACGAAAAGTTTCAGTCGTTGCTCGAAGAAATAACGAAGAAAAATATTTTCGGACGCGTGAAAAATTATTTTTACGTGATCGAGTTTCAGAAACGCAGTCTTCCTCACGCGCATTTGTTGGTGACGCTCGAGGACGAGGATAAATTGGTGAGCGTAAGTGATATCGATAAAGCGATTTGTGCGTATTTTCCCGATCCGATTACTGAACGCGAATTGTTTCGATTTGTAACGCGAGATATGTAACGCAACTATCATACAAGGAGGTCATCCAACTAAGGATGATGCCATTTCTCTTTAATTATACTATAATGCTGAGCTATGCATAACGTGCAATAAAACTGTTTTACCTTCGTCCCAGCAGGCATTATTCAATTAGCTTTCGACATTGTATTGTAACTATTTTGAGTAGTCATTTATTTCTGAAACTAAACTTTGTAAATTACGGTTTTAAGTTTGAAATAAAGTGTTTAAAAACAGTTTATCGAAATAAACTTGTTTAATTCGCGTCATCAGGTGCATCGACCGTGCTGAGTGCAAAACGAAAATGCTGCGTGTATGTCGGCGGACGGTACGTGTCGTAAACGGTATCCGCGTGATGGAAGACGAAATAGTTCTTATTCCGGAATTGTGGACGCGGTTCAAGTTTTATTTCGTGTCGGATTATGTTTGCGATATGTTGTTGTCGTACGAAGAGGCGTTGATTACGTTGGCGCGATACGTGAACGAGGCGTTAAGACGTTTACGGAACGACGAGAATTTCACGTTGGAACGGTTGGGTTGTGCGATATACGATGTCGCGACGGATAGTGAAGTATCGGTGTCGGATATCGTGTTGACGGCCGCGAGCGAGGATGGTGACGACGACGTCGATGGCGAACGTGATAGCGTCGCGAGCGTCGATACGTACGACTATAAAAAATTGAATCGCGAGCAATTTATCGTGTTTTTAATCGTTGTAAAATCTGTGTTCGCGTCGCTCGGTAAAGACGAAGAATTTAACGATTTTCTTTTGAATTTGGACGGCGAGCGGCAATTGAATTGGATTTCGGGAACGTGTTTCGAATTGGATTTCGAGAACGTCGACGACGAAGCGACGAGTAACTTGTTTTACGTAGACGGTCCCGGCGGTACGGGCAAAACGTTTCTTTTCAACGTGTTCTTGGCGTTTTTTAATCGTAGATTGTCCGGTTGTTCGACGACGATTTCCGTGGCGTGGACGGGAATAGCGGCGTGTCTTTTGCTGGGCGGTCGAATCGTTCATCGTACGTTCAATTTGCCGGTTAGTTTAGACGAACATTCTTCGGCCGGTTTCGATATGGAACACGAAAATTCGGAGAAAATTCGTCGGGCTTCGGTCATCGTTTGGGACGAGGCGTCGATGACGCATCGTTACGGTATCGAGGCGGTTGATCGTTATTTGCGACAAATCATGAATCGAAATGATAGGATTTTCGGCGGTAAAGTTGTCGTTTTCGGGGGCGATTTTCGTCAAATTTTACCTGTCGTCGTGGGCGGTAATAAATCGCAAATTGTCGGCGCTTCGTTGTTGGCTTGGCAATTTTGGGAGCGAGTTTGCGCGTTGCGTTTAAAGGAAAACATGCGAATTACTATGCGAGCGTTGTCGTCGAACGGTGGCGGGAGCGAGAATAATGATAATAATCCGAACGAGTGGCGCGATTACGTTTTGGCTTTGGGCGAGGGTCGATGTAAATTCGAAAATTGTAGATTCCGAAAAGAACCGGTATCGTCGTGCGTTTTAATCGACGAGAATTTGGTAACGATGCGCGCGAAAAATTTGATCGAATTTTGTTTTGGCGATTTGTCGTTCGACGAGGCCGATTCTGATTCGTATTTGAATCGCGTCATTTTGTGTCCGACTAATAGCGCCGTGGACGAAATGAATAACTACGTGTTAGATCGCGTGACTTCGGTAGATAACGGAAACGTTTCTACGGAACAACGCAGTTATTTTAGCGTCGATTCGATCGAGAATTTAGACACGGATAATTTCGCCGTAACCGAGGACGTGTTAAATTCGATTAACGCCCCGAATATGCCGCTTCACGATTTGTCGTTGAAAGTTACGTGTTTGGTCGTGTTGTTGCGAAATCTTGACGTGGAACGGGGTCTTTGTAACGGTACGCGGATGGTCGTACGTCGTTTGCTCGATCATATTATCGAATGTAAAGTGGTTAACGGGATCGCGAAGGGTAAACTGGTTTTGATACCTCGGTGTACGATCACGGTGTCTAATCGGGTGTTGCCGCGACCGATGAAACGATACCAGTTTCCGATTCGTTTGGCGTTCGCGATGACGATTAACAAATCGCAAGGTCAGTCGTTCGCGAAGGTCGGTTTGTACCTGGATAATCCGGTATTTTCGCACGGGCATTTGTACGTCGCGTTTTCTCGAGTCGGTTCCTCGCGCGATTTACAAGTTTACGTGCAGGACGGTTCGAAACAAGGAAAAATGCAGTTCGTACAGACGAATCGTCGTTATACGAAAAATATCGTTTATCGTGAAGTGATCGATTGCGTGTTGCGACAGCGCGCTTTCGACGTAGGCAATCAAAGGCCCGCCGTTTTCGCCCCCTCCAACGAGGATGAGGAAGAAACGGCGGCGTCGTTGCGAAGTCCCGTAAAGAAGAAGGGTCGATTCGTTTTCGACAAAAACGCGTCGGTTAGTAACAAGGATGTCGTCGAAGCCGGCGGTGGTGGCGACGACGACGACGACGACGACGGCGACGACGACGACGACGACGACATCCTTTTCGATGCGACGATCGAAGGTGAATTTGTGGGTGATGACGAGCAAATTTCGGTGGGCGCGGATCAATCGATCGATCCAATTGACGCTGTGTACGACGTTTTCGACGCGAGCGTTCCGAGTACGAGGAGAAACGAACCGGGAGTGCCTTTACCGTGGTACGCGCGATTTCCATCCGATTCCCCCCGCGATTTCGATTCGGATTAGTTTGTTTTAGTTTTTTTTTGTTTTTGAGATTTAGATTAAGTTGTATATAATTATTGTATATTGTTGTTAATTGTTGTAATTAGCGTCCTTAAGTTGTAAGTTGTCGGTGAAGTTAGTAGGATTGAGATAAATAATGCACCTTTTCTTCGAATTCGAAAATGGCCAACGTTTTGAGTATTTATGTAGTCTTCATCAGGGCTAAAATTCAATAAGTTAAATGGTACCAAATCCCTGGGCCCCAACATAAAATTGTAAATAATGTTTGTTAAATTATAGAACGTAAAATTCTATACATGTATTATATGTGTCAAATTTTAAAAATTTGAAAAAATGTTAAAAATAAAAAAACTAAATATACAGACAAATTGTAAAACAACTACAAGAATTAACATAGGACAATTACCGAAAGTAAATCAAGCAATCAGTAAACATTGAGGCTTTGATTACGGACGAAAGAACTTATCTATTCTCACTTAGAGAGGGTAGTCAATTAAAAATCTATTCAAGATGGTTGAAATAGATTCGATTGTTCGGTGATCCCGGTATCTTAGGCTCGACAAACTACACGTCCGCCGCATAAGGTACAAAATTTGCGAATAACAATATTTGCTTGGCACTATCATTATCGCCCAATATACAGATGTAGTACGCTTATGACGAAGGGGCCGCTATCAAGTGTCGATCACTCTAAGTTTCCCAGCCAACAATTTTGATGGAAGGTTGAAAACAATTAGGGTTCTGTAAATTTTTTCCTGTATGTTCGTTATGAAGTCAGTGTTAATTAATTTTATTTGTAAGACAGTGTTATGCCTGAAGACAGTGTTGTTTAATTTTATTTGTATCTATTTGTATATATTATGTATTATATATAATTGTATTTGTTTATTTGTATATATGTTTATCTATATCCTTTTTATAATGTTGTATTACTTGACGCACTACCGGGTGAACTTCATCTTTCATTCACCTTAACCAATAATACAATAATACTGCCAATGAATGTAACTATCAACGAACGTGATGTTTCTAGTTCCTATTGAACTTTAGAATGTTACCTAGGGTTGACGACTGGTGAAGGCTGACAGCTATGGAGTGCCCTATATACCACACATTTTCGAAATTTTGCGTTTCCTATAATTATGTTCTCGGTCAATAATGGAAACTTTCGAGAAATCGAAATTGTGTGCGGTGAGAAAATGATGATGTGTCTCCATTACCAATGATGATCTCCATTACCTTTTATGTAAGAAATTTTTTGCCGTAAGTTTAATAACAAAAATGTTGCCCTAAAAGCTAAAATTTTGACCGATTTGAAGCCTTTTTACCTTAAAATCGCTATAACTCATTTTTTATAAAAATTAGGGTAACAAAGTATAAAACCTTTTTTTTGGACCTTGTCACTTACTATCACCTGCCTAAATTGGATTGAATGTAGCTTTCTTACTTTCGGCGAAAATAGCAATTTATTGTTTTTCAGTTTTTTCAATTTTTTTTTCAAAAACGGTAAAACCTACAACATTCTAATTACATCCATCGGATACATACTGTTATATACGTATATTCTCTATGGTTACAAATTTGGCTCTATCTCAAACCGTTTCGGCAGAAAATATAAAAAAAACTTGAAATTGAAATTTTCGTAAAGAGTTAGAGGCCCGCAAAAATTTTGCGACAAATTTTTATCCAACCGATTTTTTTGAAATTTTTATGTCATATTAGAACTAATAAAAGAAACTGAACAGTCAAAACCGAAGGTCTCTAAATTAAATAGGAAGAAAATTATGAATTTTTTTAAATTAATTTTATTTACAAAAATTGCAAATTAATTTATTTTTGTAAAAAAAAAAATTAAAAACAATAAATAAATTAAAAAAAAATAACGCCTGGTCCTAAAACGACAAAATACGATTTTTTTTTATATAAAATTTAAAAAA
Source organism: Taphrorychus bicolor (assembly GCA_951812265.1). NCBI lineage: Eukaryota > Metazoa > Arthropoda > Insecta > Coleoptera > Curculionidae > Taphrorychus > Taphrorychus bicolor. The sequence continues at coordinate 331,602 of OX638304.1, forward strand.
AAATAAAAAAAGCGCATGGAATCGCCGAACCAACCACTATACAGTCCAAAACAGGGTATGCTACCCATTAGCCCACTCGACCACCGAAGGCCGATCGATATACGCGTTTCGGACCGGTATATAAACGGTTCAGTGAAAATCTTTATTAACACCTATTATTAACACCTATAAGATAGTAAATTTTTGGAAAAAAATTAAAATGTCTACCACCATGAAATCTGCCGTTTTATCGACAAAAATAATTGAAACCCACAAATTTACCTAAATTTTTCAGTCGAGTTTCTAAACTCTTTCACACACAACAAAAACAACATTAAAATCGCTTTCTCCTATTTAAACAACGAATTTCTTTAATTATCCCACTACCGCTACAAAAAGAAACCTGACAATACCGCTTTCGTTTCATCAAATATACCTACACACTACTATTACTAAATAAACGTTTTTATAACATCAATAACAGTACAGCTCCACGAAATACGAACGAAATTTTTTCAATTTGCCGCATATTTAAACGCATCGCAATTATTTTTGCAAACACGGATCGAGTCAAATCAGTCGTGCATCAACCATGGACGAAGTGAAACGCTTAGTTAAAAATATCGAAAAGATCCAAACCAAGTTCCGGAAAATTTCCGATGAAAAGCCAGTAGCCCCTATCGGGTACAGAACAATGGCGAAGACAGAATCCCTTATCGCCAAACTTAAACAACTCGTTTGAGTTTGGCGATAAGAGATTTTATAAAACGAAAAAAAAAACAAAACCAACGGTTCTTTTAAGAACCACAAAAATGTTTCCAAAAGAAAATTCGTCGTACATCATAGTTAGGAAAAACGTATTGTATAATTTTTTAAGTTTGTCTTTATTTCAATTGTATAAATATTGAGTCGGTACCATTTCGAAGATAAAGTTAATTATTTTTTTTCGGCGAGTAGGCGGTCACGTTAATTTCATTTTTAGTTTCGTTTCGATTTGGTATCGGCGCAATATGGTAGGTGGAATGCGAAGGTAGTCCACTTCCCCGTAGTGCATTCTGGATAACGCTAAGAGACTGCCAAAGGTTTTTTGTTTTTTTCAAAGCTATAAAATTTATAAATAAAAGAAATTCGTCAAAAATTTACTTTTTTCAGATTTATTTATTTTCAAGTTAATTTTTAAGCCAAGAGAAGTTTTTATAATGAGGAGATGAATTATTCGTCGTAGATTTCGTTCGAAAAAATGTGCTGTTTTTTTGTGCAGTTTGACGATAAGAGATTCTATAAAACGAAAAAAAAAACGATTCTTTTAAGAACCACAAAAACGTTTCCAAAAGAAAATTCGTCGTACGTCATAGTTAATAGCTTTTTTATCATACTACCAAAACAATTAATAACGATACTTATCTTGGCTTTTCGTTTTTATCAAAACATGACCAAAAATACACATAATAAAATCATATTACATGTTTATGATTTCCATGCTTCAGACCGGTATATAAGCGGTTCTGTGAAAATCTAAATATCGCTATATCTTTTTATACGTAATTAGCATATAGCACACATATGACTCGTTGAAAAGGGAATTTCCACAACTATACAATTCTACTACCCTTCTTCAAACATAGGAGACGATTTAAATGTTAAAAATCGTAGAAATAGCGAGACAGGGGACTCGAAGAGCACAAAAAATAACTTGTTGCAAAAGAAATTTTTACAGCTATATAAAAAAACCACAAAATAAAAAAAACAATTTATACCACGTATTTTACGTTAAAATTAGTAATAACCACACACAAAAATAACTAATGTACCTCATATAAAAACCCATTTACTATTATTTTTCAAGGTATTATTTTTTTACCTGTAACTAATAGAAAACAGGTCAAAAATATTAAAAACCAACACAAATTTATTAAACAGTAACATATTAAAAACGAATTTCTCTTCATAGATATTTAAAAGTTCTAAAAAGAACCATTTTTTCTTTCATTTTACTTATCGATTTCTTAAAAAAAACTTTTTTGATGATCATTTACAAATATCGCGATCCTTTCCATCCCAAAGTTACATTTCGAATACGCCCTCAAAAACAACCCGACCAACATATATATTCGAACACCGTCGACCAATGGAACCTCTCAGATTGGCAAACTTCGTGGGGGCGGAGCTTGTTAAAGGACTCCATTTTCGAATAAATAATTGCGCCTAATGCACGAACTTAGTCAGTACGTTTTAGTGGTTGCTATTTGCGGATCTTAATTTCGAGTTACATACTGTGCGAACATGGATTCTGCAAATACTTCAGGACCGTCTCAACAATCGAATATGCAGCCTTTTTGGGAGCGTTTCCACTCGCGCCGGATTGACACGCGGTCCGTTCGAGAGGTATCCGGCAATATCTTTGACTACTTGAGGCCAGACGATGTTGTCGCCCATTGTGTTAGTTCAGACTTTCGCATGGACGACAGCTTTGCCCTGCAGGTGGTAGAACGACACGGGCGACCGCGCCGTTCTACGCGCCGCCCTCGAGGACGAATGGGATATTGCGTATGGCAAACCACCCGCAACGGCTACCACGTTTGCCATCTGGTGACGAAAGAAAGCTTCTCAAGAAGTCCCACATACTTGATGGTATTCGACGCCATGACGGATCTGCGAAATTGATGCCGCCGTAACGGAACACGTTACGTGTATGTACCGATATTACGATACGGCATCGATGGCTTGGATTATGCTGTAGTGAAAGCACTCCTAGCGTGGTTCTTTGGTGAGGAATTTTCCATCACCATTGTCCACCCTTGCGTTTGCTTCCCCTAGAGCATAATACTCTAACGTAGCTAAACGGTTCTTTTCAGAACCACCAATTTACTTACAAAAAGGAAATTCGTTATTTACTTCAGGTTTCTTGATATCGTCGAACCAAAGTACCGAACTACTTTTTAACAAAAGTCGTCAAAACTCTAAATGCGAATACGCTCCGATGCTCGAGTTTGCTTTCTCGATTGAGTATAAGTTCCTCCGGGACATCACGAGTTTGAAGCTTCTCTGACGGCTAAACGAAAACTTCAAACTGTTATATTATACGTGCCCGTAGATTTCTACGCGGCCAATTGCCGACTTCACAGACAAATTAGCTGGCCTTGTGCGATTTACTTCTTCAAAATCTTCCAGATATCCCCTTAAAACAATCTTCAGTCACCTGTTTTCGACTTGAAAACGTCTGGCACCACTGTTTTGCACCAAATTGTAGGAACACGCAAAATGTAAAAGCACTTGTCTTCACATTTCTTGATATCGTCGAACCAAAGTAGCCAACTACTTTTTTACAAAAGTCCTCAAAACTCTAAATGCGAATACGCTCCGATGCTCGAGTTTGCTTTCTCGATTGAGTAATAAGTTCCCCCGGGACATCACGAGTTTGAAGCTTCTCTGTCGGCTAAACGAAAACTTCAAACTGTAATTTTATACGTGCCCGTAGATTTCTACGCGGCCAATTGTCGATTTCACAGACAAATTAACTGGCCTTGTGCGATTTCCTTCTTCAAAAATCCTCCAGATATCCCCTTAAAAGAGTCTACAGTCACCTGTTTTCGCCTTGAAAACGCCCCGCCCTTTAATAACTGTTTTCTCGAAAAAAATACGCACTTTTATTAATAAAAATAATTAAAGCCCACAAATTTAACAACATTTTTCAATCAAGTATCTAAACTCTTTTAAGCACAACAAAAACAACACCAAAATCGCTTTCTCCTATTTAAACGACGAATTTCTTTTTGAAATTCAATTTTACAGCTCTAAAAAAAAATTTTTTTTATGATTGTTCAAAAATATCGCGATCTTTTCCATACGCACTCAACGACGATATATATTCGAAAACCGTCGACCAATGAAACCTTTCAGATTGGCAAACTTCGTGGAGGCGGAGCTTGTTAAAGGACTCCATTTTCGAATAAATAATAGCGCCTAATGCACGAACTTAGTCAGTACGTTTTAGTGGTTGCTACTGCTCGGATCTTAATTTCGAGTTACATACTGTGCGAACATGGATTCTGCAAATTCTTCAGGACCCTTTCAACAATCGAATATGCAGCCTTTTTGGATTCCTCCGGGACATCACGAGTTTAAAGCCTCTCTGACGGCTAAACGAAAATTTCAAACTGTTATTTTATACGTGCCCGTAGATTTCTACGCGGCCAATTGTCGACTTCACAGACAACTTAGCTGGCCTTGTGCGATTTCCTTCTTCAAAATCCTCCAGATATCCCCTTAAAAGAATCTTCAGTCACCTGTTTTCGCCTTGAAAACGTCTCACACCTCGGTTTTGCACTAAATTGTAGGAACACGCAAGATGGAAAAGCACTTGTCTTCACATTTCTTTATATCGTAATAGGTTCCCCCAGGACATCACGCGTTTGAAGCTTCTCTGTCAGCTAAACAAAAACTTCAAACTGTAATTTTATACGTGCCCGTAGATTTCTGCCCTGACGTGATTATTTATTTAATAATTAATTACCGTACCGTTAATTAGTACCTTTAATTTTCTGAACGGCAACCGAAATTCCACGCTGCTAGCTGGAATTTTCTTTCCACTCTTCGGCACTGTTTTCACAATATAATTTTTTTACCAAAAAAAGAAATAAGACATACCTATTCCAGTTTCCCAGTTTTCTTTTTTAGCTTACCTTACCAAACAATAATACATCTTACGGCCTTTACAGACCAACTTTCTTCAAAATTATATACATCGTAAAATAAGTCTTTTTACGACCTACAACCTTGTCAACCCCATCTTACTAGCGATCGAGCCACGAGGCAAAAAGATCCGAACCACTTTTAAAAAACATATAAATTTTATTCAAAAATTTTTAAAACAGCCATTTATAGCACAGTCTTAATTTACAGCACACCGAACGCCCTCTCGCCACCGCTCACCCCCGAAACGGCATAAATTTCGGCCAAAATCCGACCTTCGAAAATCCATCGTTATCGCTTCACGATCGCAGCTAGAGACACTCATCCCACATTTAACGCGCGATATCTCGCTTACCTTAACAACTACGACTTTCGGGTATAGAACCTTTTTTATCGACCCCGCGCTCCTCTATACAGCGCCCCACTCCGTTCGCCCCTAACCATTATCGTTTCGCAAATATTAGCGATTTACTGTTTTTCAGGTTTTCGCAAATATTTCGAAAACGTCAAAAGCCACGCCTTTAATTTTAGCACCGTGAAATGCGGAACGCCGAACCCCACCGTTTATGTGGTTACCACTTTTTCACTACGACCAACGGTTCGGCCGCAAAAAAATAAAAACCGAAAATTTTCACCAAAAAATTTTTTTTTCTTCGATCTTTTCCAAATTTTCCGCCAATAGAGACCGCGACGAACTGTAGGTCGGAGCCTATCCTGTTCCTTCATGCGACCGTAAACAAAAAAACGACTTTCAATTGCCCGGTGCCAAAGGTCCTTAGCCGTCTGAAGTCTTTACGTGCGATTACCGCGTATCGAATTAAAACGTACGGAAAAAACCCGATCGTCCTAGTAGCAACCGTACCGCAGCTATTCAAACTTATTATTTTCACCCCCTAACTACCACCCGATAGGTAACGAATAATATTTCGTTACCGAATCGAGGATAACTCGAAATAATCACCAAGAAATGAGAAACACAAAAAAAAACCATGCAAATTTTATTTACGCCTTTTCTATAGGATCGCCACCGTTAAAGGTGAAAATCGACAAACGGCATATACGATTACGCCGACCCTGCGTAATCGTTATTCGTCAATTAGCTTACGTCTCACCTCTTTCGTCCATCTCACGATCGGCCTCCAAATTCAATTGGCTGCAATTAACGCCCTAAAGGCACCGGCCGCCACCTACCCTTCACATATGTTCGAAATGCCATTAATATATTACACACCCCGATACACTCCGATATATCATATTCATATGAACTACTTATTACTATTTCTTAAAAACCACCCCCGATACCCTATTAAAGGTCGAAAGTGGCATTTTTGGCTTTACCGCTCCGAGTTAATTACCACGTGTTAAATTTGATAAATTCCAAACCGGAATACCTTACAAATCTCGTACAAACCGAATTACCCCCATTAATAGTAAAAATCATATATCGTCCGCATCCACGTACAACATTCCGATATTCCCGCACCGAATCACTTCCATCCGGGATTCCGACTGAAATCTAAGACGTAACCCGATTACCACCTATTACGGTTGATTATACATTTTACGCCCTTCAGACACCGACTTTCCTAATACTTATGTACATCGTTGAAAAGGTCTTTTTCGACACTACCACCCCATCTTACTAGCGATCGACCCTCGAGGCACAAAGGGCCGTATGAAATATAAATAACATATAAATTTCATTAAAAAATTGTTTAAACGGCCATTTATAGCACACTCTTAATTTAAGACACACCGAACGCCCTCTCGCCACCACTCATCCCCAAAACGGCATAAATTTCGACCAAAATCCGACCTTCGAAAATCCATCGTTATCGCTTCACGATCCCAGCTGGAGACACTCATCCCACCTTTAACGCGCGATATCTCGCTTACCTTAACAGCTACGACTTTCGGGTATAGAACCTTTTTTATCGACCCCGTGCTCCTCTATACAGCGCCCCACTCCGTTTTTCAGGTTTTCGCAAATATCTCGAAAACGCCAAAAGCCACGCCGCTCATTTTAGCACCGTGAAATGCGGAACGCCGAACCCCACCTTTATGTGGTTACCACTTTTTCGCTACGACCAACGGTTCGGCCGCAAAAAAATAAAAACCGAAAATTTAAAATTTTCAAAGGGCTTACCGAAAATTTTCACAAAAAAAATTTTTTTCTTCGATCTTTTCCAAATTTTTCACCAATAGAGGCTGCGACAAACTGTACGTCGGAACCTATCCTGTTCCTTCTTACGATCGTAAATATAAAAACGACTTTCGATTGCCGGGTGCCAAAGGGCCTTAGCCCGTCCGACTCTTCAGAAACGGTAGCCCGCGACCGAAATGAAACGTACCAGAGAAACAACGTCGTCCTAGCAGCCAGCACACCAACGTTATTAAGAAAAAACGATTTTTTCCCATAACTACGGCCTTATGGCATATTTGCCAGAATTCTCTACTGAAACACACATTTTATCGAAAATGCCCGAACACGTGTAAAATTTTAATTGAAAATATTTGAAACTTACTTGGGCCCTTTTTATAGAGTCGCCCCCCGTAAGGGTGGAAAGCCACAAACGGCACATTCGTCTACGGCCTTCCGCCATAACATTTATACGTCGTAAGTAAGTAAATGATTTATTGCCGACAAAATGATACAGAATCACAAAGCAACGTCAGAATTTGTGTGGAACTCAAGGCCTAAACCTAAGGTACAAATTTAACATACTAACTTTAATTTTTGAACATTACATTATAACCCACAAATCAACATATCCTTAAACAGAGTAGAAAAATACAAATATGAACCATATGATCTAATAAATTTTAATATTTACTGTATTTAGTGAGAAAAGTTGACCCTCTAGTGATTAAGGAAACTATACTATTACCTTAAATTCATATATACATTGATTGATTAGGTACATATCCAATTTTCTTTTAAAAAGCCCTATATTGTCAGTTTCCCTTATTTCAGGTGGAAGCCAGTGAAAAGCTTTTATGGCTCTGTAGTGGCAACCCTTTTCATAAAAACTGGATCTGTGTTTTGGAATGGCTATATTAGCTGAACCTCTCGTTGACATAAACATAGAGTTAAGATAATTTTCATGATTTCTTTTAAATAGATGAATGTTTCTTTTAACAAATAGAACAAGGCTTGAAATATACAATGAAGGAATAGTCAAACCTCTCAGCAGGGTGAAGTACTGTCGGCAGCTAGTTTTCGGATGCAAATTGTAGATTGATCTAATGATTCTTTTCTGAGCTATAAAGACATCGGAGGCTCTCATTCCAGCACCCCAAAATATAACACCATAGCTAATTATGGACTGAATACATCCTATATATAGAACGTTCTGATGATATTTATAGAGAGTACTTCACGTAATCTACGGATCAAAACACAATAGCTGTTTAACCTCGATATTATCTTTGTAATATGTCCTTCCCAGTTTAGGTGAGGATCTATGTGGATTCCCAGAAATCTCACCGAGTCAGAAAGGGGTATTGAATTTGATGTGATTTTTACATACAGAGATTCATTTTTTGAAGATTGTGTGAATTGAATTAAACCCGTTTTATCTGCGTTAATGCTTAAATAATTTATTTCACACGACTCACACATCTGTGAAAGAACTCTTGAAGCAATAATTGATAAGTCATTCTGGAGACCCAGTATAGAGCTCTGAGGTACACCCTTGTTGATTGGTTGTAATTTGGAAAAATATGCCCTTTCATCGTGATTAATACATATTGTTTGTTGCCTTCCACTTAAAAGGACTTTATTAGGAAGTAAGATACCCCTCGGAAGCCATAAGGTTCCAGTTTCTGAAGCAGTAGTTCATGGTTTATTGTGTCGAACGCTTTGGATAGGTCGAAGAAAATTCCACAGACTGACTGTCTTTGTTCAAGCAGTTCGTAAATTAATTTAGTAGTGTTGTATATTGCTAAGTCGGTAGATTTTCTCGGGATAAATCCATATTGAAATTCGTTCAATATTTTGTTGGCACACAGAAAGTGGAAAATTCTATTTGCAATAGCTTTTTCAAATATCTTAGAGAAAGATTGCAATAATGATACAGGTCTGTAATTAGAAACTTCATGCGATGACCCTTTTTTATAGACTGAAATTATTTTGGCTACTTTTAATTTGTGTGGAAAAACACCCGATTCTAAACAGTGGTTCACAATATCCGTTAAAAGCGAGGATATATATTGAGCAACACTCTTTACAACAGCTATAGGGTCGTTTGGTTACGATTTACCGCGCTCGTCCGTCTCGCAATCGGCCCCGAAACGTTATTTTTGGCCATAAAGGCCCTATTGCCACCATCCCTCGCACATTCCGACCCTACATGAAAACCACCTTGCCATACCGCACTCTCTGAAATCCCTCAAACTCTTCTATCCATACAGAGTGACAAAAGGCATATCGTAAAAACCACCCCCTAATAAACAGAAAGGATCGAATCGGATATATTCGACTTCGGCATACCGAATTACCTTATAGGCATGAAATTCGCACCCCTAACTCTAAACCGGTGGAAGCTATTAAACGAAAGGACGTTAGGGCACTACCGCGATCTCCCACAAATATAATTCGTACACCAACGGAAATGGCTCGCAAAAAAAGCATACCACGTCCTCAATTTCGCTTTTCTATCTTTCGACCCTTACCGTTCTGTACCGTTTCGACCCCATCCTTATGGCGAGTGCCCGATCCTGGCTCTTTACCACCAGGTCGGATCGGAGATTCCCGGCGCCGGGCCCGAGGTTTATTCTCGGTTCCTCGGCTACTGCTACCACTGCGTTCAAATCGTTCTTGATGAACTGAACGATTTCATTGTGGCGACGTAATCGCGCAGGCTTGGTCGCCCTGCACTGGCCAAGGATGTGTCCCAACGTCTCAGGTTGGGCATGACATCGACGGCACATTACGTCGTCCACTGGTCGAGCTCTACTCATGGCGGCCCTGTTCGCGCATGAGTTGACCCGCATTTTCAGCGCTGTGATCGCTCTTCCCGCCCGCAACAAGCTAGGCTTGAGAAGTCAGGAATTGCTCACTACACTATCCGCGAAGGCTTGCGCGGATTTTCCTTGCGAGGTCAGGCTCGACCAATGTGCGAGCATCTGGCGCTTCTGTCTTTTCACGAAGCTCTGATGTTCGCGTTCAGCGGCCAAGGGAGCCTATGAGAGCGACACAGTCTTATGAGACGTGCTTCCAACTGCGTCTGCTCTCCCAGTGCTCGCACGGACGGGTCTCGGTTTTGGAGAAACCGCGCACCCACCCTTAGGGCTGATGAGACTAGGAGCCATTCTAGTCTTGGAAAACCCAGTCCCCCGTCTCGCCTCCTACAATAGATCAACGAGTCCGTCGTTGCTTGCGGGAGGTGCAAGATGTTACGCACAGTTACCCTTAGCTCCTGATCCAGTTCGCGAATTTGAGTGGTAGATGGGATACCAATCGCGAACTGGTAAAGGTAGTGCGGGACCAGGTAAGTGGAGATTAAGTCTATCTTTTGGAATGGTTTGAGACGCAACTTCTGAACGCGTTGAATCGAACTTAGCAAACCGGCTCGTGCGCTGAGTACGTCAACACCTGACCAAGGTGAGACCTTCATTCCGAGATAGTCAAGACTGTCGCCCGGTGTCAATGCGGGTACAGCTTCTCCACTGTCGAATGTCAGACCGGGGTCAGTTAGGAACCAAGAGTCTTTAGTGGTCTTAATTTGGAAGGTCCTGCACTTGCGCACAGAGAGCCCCATACCGCGGAAGCTCAGAAACCGTTCCACCGTTCCTAACTGGTTACTCGCGGTTTCGATGTTGCTACCGACCAATAGCAAATCGTCCGCGAACGCTAGACAGCTGATGTTACTGTCGTCGCGTATAGCGTAACCCGGCCGACTTTCCAGCATGTTCAGCAGTCTTTCGACCACCAAGTTAAACAGGGTTGGTGACAAAGGGTCTCCCTGCTTAACCCGACGCTGGAGGCGAATGTCGACGCTCGTTCGAATGGTCGTGTCCACGTCCGTGTAAGCGTCCTCTATCAACCTTATTAGGTGACGGGGGATCCCTTTCTTTCTCAACGCTGGTCCTAGTGACGCGTGCGGTATCGTGTCGAACGCCTTTGACACATCGACCTGCGTGAGAACCAGACCGTTATGCGCCTTAGCGTGCCTCAGCAGCTCGTTAAGGACGTGAACATTATGGAAACACCCAGGTTCAGAAACAAACCCTTTTTGCCTGGGCGAGAACTCGACGACACCCCTTATTCTCTGGTCTACTATGCCATAGTAGATTCGACTCACTACTGAGGAGATGGTTATCGGTCGGTAGTTTTCAGCTATTCTACCGTCCTTCCCCTCCTTCAATAATAGGGTGGTCTTGTTCTTCCTCCACTCGTCAGGTTGCTTTGCGGCTACCATTACGACGTTCAAAAACAAGTGGAGGACTTCCCGCGCGACGGGACTGTCAACATCCTTTTTACGGATGCCGTCCAGTCCTGCGGCCACGGTGTGTCTCATGCGGCGCACTCGCTCCTGAATATCCTTGACGGAAATAGGTGCCAGCACCTGGCCCACATCCATCTCGGCCATGTCTGGTTCGAGCTCCAGCTCCAACTGTACGGCAGGCGCAGACCCCCATAGTTCTTCGTACAGCTGACGAACGTCTTCGTCGGCGCATTGGATCCCGGGTTCCTCGACCCAGTCGATCCCTAGCCTAACGTTCTTCGCCAGTAGGCCTGGATTTTCGGCATAAAGTGCATGCGTGCGCGCATAGATATAGCGCCTGCGCCTTCTCCTTCCACGCGCACGCTTTTTCGCTCGCCTTCCCCCTCGCCCGTTCGGGTTTGGAGGTTCCTGGGGACGGTCTCCCAAGACGGATCTGACTAGCCGGTAGAGGTGATCGACCTGACACTGGGGGATTTCAAAATCCGTGTCACTAGCCAGCTCCAAGGCTTGCCTGAGAGTCCGCACCATCTCAGACATCTCATAGTTTCGTCGGTGTGCGGCGTTCAATGCGTTAGAGGTTAGGGCCTCTTGCACAACCTGACGTTTCCATTCAACCTCTCCTCCCACGGCGTCGAGGTCTGCCACCTCCTCGACCCGTATAAGTGGGATATCCAGGTGCGGTCTCACCTGTGCTTGTAGGAGGACGCCGTCATGCCTCTCCGAAGAGCGAGGCTCGATTGGCGGGAGCGCTCTATCCGGGCTTTGGGTACCCGGATATAGAGGTTCCGGTGGTTCCAGCGGTTCCGGAGCATCCGCCAGACGGGGAGCCTGTTGGTCATGGTCTGTGAATGCCAACTCCCGACGGCGGATATATGCAGCTTCACGGCGCTTGTCCCTCAACTGCTTAAGGGACTTGTCCGGTAGCAGCTCTCGCATGTGAACCGCCATGTTCCGACTGCCTCGGTACCGTAACTCGCATTCGAGCATAACAGTCACGTCCGCGTCGCTGAAGGTACGACGCCGAGCTCCCCCGCAACGGGTTCCTCGGGCGGTGCCGGAGCGTGCCGTACGGTTCCGAGGGCCCTAGCTTCATTTCTGGTAGCCGGATGCCGGTGGCGCTCGTGTGTCGATAGACCACGAGCGCTGCCGAACTGAGTGTTGCAAAGCTCGCAACGATACCCTTGTGCCTGTGGCGCTCTAGGCCCCGGACATTTCGGGATGTGCGTCAATGCGGCGTGGTGTTTGGAGTACCGTTTTTGACACAGCAGACAATGGAAAGTCACGTGAGCGTTAGGGTGAGATCGCTGCGCGTGCCGGACTGCATCTACCAACGCCATTAATAGCTCCTGCTTACCAGCCCTGAGACAGATGGGGCAGAGCATATCTGCAAACGGTACTCCGATGTCGAAGTGCATGGCCGGGCCTGGTTCGTCATCATTGCTCCCCTGGCCATTCAGAGGAAGAGCGGGAACGTACTCTTCCTCCGCATCCGAGGCGTCAGTTTCTAAGTCACTGTCAGCTCGGCATAAAAAAGGGGAGCGTCGGCCAGCTAAGCCAACGCTCCCCGTATGTCCCACTACCGACATGGCTCCAGTAGAGGCGCAACTCCCTACCTTCACCCGCCACCGGGAGGCTATCCCGGGCCGGCATACCTGCATATACTGGTCGCACTACCGCAGTAGGCGTCTAACCAGCGCAGGCGGATCGCATGAGTCTCGACCCTGTCTTGACAATGCCGTCTCTAACCGTTCGGACCAGATTACTATCTGGATTTGCCCCTACTAGGCCCGCTAGATCCCTTGCGCCCCAGCCATCGGCCGAGGATCAGGGCGGACGACGAACTCCTTCCCTTTTTATTGGTGGAGCAGAGGTGCATCCATGCCTCCTAGCGTATTCGAGCCTCATAAGAAAGCTCTGCCAGTTCTTTTTTATTTCATACCAGACTGGTTGCGGCTCGGGGTCTGCCAGCCCCCTGCCTAACTTGTTCGGATCGAAGCCATTCACCTCAGTCCGGAGGAGCTTTACGCCCCCCACGGTAATCAGTTTTTCGGACATCTCCCCGTCACCCCCTACCGTAAGGTGGGATAAAGGATCTAGGTCGGTCGTCCATGCTAGAGTGGGAACCCTGCCGGCGGCGGTGGGTCCTGCCTTATTGAACCCTAATATGTGCTTGAGCCCTAAGCACCCAAGCCACCGCTACCGGTTGTGGGCCCTCTTGCACTTCCAACCAGACCCGTGCCATGAAGGTCTCGACATCGATCACCGGGCCTGCCAGCGTTAGCAGCTACTCGGCGTCTCGAACGTCGTCCCTTTCGACACATTTCCACTACATTTTGAAAACCTACATTTTAGCCGTCCACATCACAACTACCCGCACCGGGGGCAGTTTTAGCGTGAGGGACGTTTCCAGCGCGCACCGCATGGAGGATACGTAGGAGGACGTGTGGTTGTCCTTAGCGTGCCAAGTAAGAGAGTCATAGTTACTCCCGCCGTTTACCCGCGCTTGATTGAATTTCTTCACTTTGACATTCAGAGCACTGGGCCGAAATAACATTGCGTCATCATCACGTTAAGACCATCGCAATGCTTTGTTTTAATTAGACAGTCGGATTCCCCGGGTCCGTGCCAGTTCTGAGCTGACCGTTAAATAGCGGCCGAAGAGGACACCGAAAGGTCGCAAAACCCTCCGGGCCTCGCAGCAAAGGGGTTCCGCGGGAGGCCAAGGCATGGGACCGAGCTCGGATCCGGATCCGTCCCCGCGAAGGAACGAACCTTTCACCTCGCCCAGGCCCGGCTCGTTAACCAGGACCCGCTTCCTCGCCAAGCCCGACACGCCCCGATCCTCAGAGCCACTCCTTAGCCCGAAGTTACGGATCCAATTTGCCGACTTCCCTTACCTACATTATTCTATCGACTAGAGGCTCTTCACCTTGGAGACCTGCTGCGGATATGGGTACGAACTGGCGCTACGCCTCCACGTGGCCCTCTCCCGGATTTTCAAGGTCCGAGGGGAAAATTCGGACACCGCGGCAACTGCGGTGCTCTTCGCCTTCAAGTTGTCGTTCAAGTTGTGATCAATGAAAACCTAGTTGACCAAGATATCATAGGAGATGATCAGGAGATATCACAGAAATTGGCTCCATCAAGGCCGAGCGACAAGGCAAAGGATCGTAAATAATTACATGAACCCTTAAGTGTTTTATTAGCCTATTTTATTGAAAATAACTGCATGTAAATAAGTTAACTGCTTAAATATCTCTTCACAGGCTTTTTTATTTTTGTCATTTCTTTGGAGCAAGCTATTTTTTTTTAGAAAATGTGTTACTTGCTTTACCGTCTTTCTTATTCGAATCCTTTTCTTAAATTTATATGATTTTTTTAATCAGTTTACAAGACACTAGTTTGAATAAATATTGTTTCTTCTCTTGAAACCCCAATTCGATCACATTCATTCCAATCACAATTCTAGTAATTAGTTGTAGCAACTTTTCCTCCAAATCAGTAATCGCAACAATTTCTGGGTATCCTCCTCCCGTCAAATTCTGGTTGACAAAGTTTTGTCTCACTTTTCTTTTAGTTGATCGTATCCAGTCATAAATGACCTTATGTAAAAACAAAAGTTTTAATAACAATTTAGTAGATATACAAAATTTTTACAGAACTAAATGCATTGAACTAGAAGTAAGTAAGTATAGTAGTATAAAGAAATTAAACTTGCTTCTCAACTATCAAACTTTTCACAATTTGTTGTTGCCTTTTTCTGGGCTAGGAATAAAGGTAACTAACTCCATTAACACCGAAGCAAAGAGCGAGAGCAACAAGAGAAAGACCTCATAAACCGGTGTCCTCTCGTGCTGTCCCTGTCAACGTCAATGTCCACCTCAATGTTAACGCGAGTGCTTTCAACACAAAAAGTCACACTCAACACTCGATTGACTTGATCAGTGCACCCTTTGTGATTTCACTACACCTCCCTTCTTTTCAAAAACAAGATATTAATTTTTTCCCATATCTTCGTTTGAGTCTCAATCATACTAACTAGTTTAAGAAAAAATCACAACTTAAAACTTATCTAACTATGTACAAACATAATCGCTTAATTTCCTAGGACATGAGTTTTGCCTTTTTCTCTGAGTTCACATTTTTTATTGCTAGAACTCTGCTTCGTTACTGGTTCAAGATTAATAGAGTCTTTAGTCAGAAATCTTCGGTTTCTCTGAAGAACACCACCATTACTTAAACGTACTGAGTATGTTCTTGGTTTATCTAACTTAGCAAGAACAACCTCAGGTTGCCATGATGACTTGTTTAAGTTCTGAACTCTGACCTTGTCACCAACATTAAGCTCCTGTAATGCTTTACTGTTTTTATCAAAATATTGTATTTGTTTTTCCTGTTGTGTTTAGGAAACTAACAAGTTTCCTATATTTCCCTTTCCTTCCCTTTTACTATTATTTAGAAAATTAGGCAAAAGATCATTTATGTTTCTATTAAAGAGTAGAAAAGCAGGTGAAGGAATATCTGCATCAATTGGAGTGACGTGATATTCTAAAAGACATAGATAAGGATCTTTGTTATCAAACTCTGCTTTTTTTTCATCATGGATTTAAAAGTCTGAATAGCCCTCTCCACGAAGCCATTGGATTGTGCATAGGTTGGACTAGAAGTGACACACTTGATTTCCCATGCCTCTCTGAACTTCGTAAAGGAATCTGATGCAAAATTAGTTCCATTGTCAGATCTAATTAATAATGGTTTACCATGAATGGCAAAAATTGACTTTAATGCTGTTATAGTGTATACAGGGATATCATTTTAAGTCGCTCACTCGATTAGCAGCTTTTCTGTTACACTTTTTAAAAATTTGATGCGTGGGTGTTGTATGGCATCTAAGGCCGACCTCGGATCCAGGGCTAGCGAATTTATTGGCTGCTCTGTTTGACAGGTACGACGCCATCTTAATTTTTCTTAAATGGAAACACACATATATTTACCCAATAGTCTAATAGAGCTGAAGGAGCAGATAACAGTAAAATATAACTTCATATAATTATCTCTAGGCATTTCGATTATACAGGGTGGTAAATTTGTTGAATTTCGAAACCCATTCTTTCTACAATCGCATTGAAAATTCAACTTTTAACCCAATAATGAACTGTTAAAAATAGCGTTTTAAGGCACTAGGGCTGAAAGTAAATTTCTTTTAACCGAGGGTTAAAAGTTATTAATAGATATTTCAATTTTAATAGAAAAAATCATTTTTAATGCGTGTTGTAGAAAAAGTATTGAAAGGTATTCTTGTTTGCTGATCTTGAGTGCTTTTACGAAACCTTGTTTCGAGTTCTACGAACCTAACTTAATATATTGACGAGACTTAAGTGAGTTTATTGCGCCGGTTGTGGTATATAGGGCACTCCATAGCTGTTAGCCTTCACCAGTCGTCAACCCTAGGTAACATTCTAAAGTTCAATAGGAACTAGAAACATCACGTTCGTTGATAGTTACATTCATTGGCAGTATTATTGTATTATTGGTTAAGGTGAATGAAAGGTGAAGTTCACCCGGTAGTGCGTCAAGTAATACAACATTATAAAAGGATATAGAAGGATTGTGAAGGGAGCTTCTTGTTTAGTCTTGATTAGAGTAGAGTCAAGAGTGAGAATATAGTAGAGTACGAAATCCAACGTCGTTTGATTTACCCTAATGGCATACTGGCGATAGAACCTTGCTGAGTAGCAGACGAGAATAGTACATGGCGACCCTGCCAGTTGTATGTCATTTTGGGTAAATGTGTTAGAGAGTGTGGAGTTGTTCCATGATTGCATCCGAGTCGAGTCCGTGCAGTCATAGTGACCATGGGAGGATCTGAATCCAAGGAGGAAGTTTTTATCAGCCAAGCGGGCAACAGTGGAGGTGTCACGGCGAATGGAACACCGGAGGCACCATCACCATCCGTGTACGAGATCCTTGGAACGGTTGCTTTTGGCGTTTCTGGTGCTAGTAGGTATCATCAGTATGTGTGTCTGGGCCAAGAGAAGGTTCGAGAAGAAGATCCGGAAGGAGGTGAAGAAGGTGCAGGACGTCATCTAAGCCACCGTGAGATGCAGTCGAGTAAGAATTAAAAGTGTATATTTTTGCAAATAATTAGTTAGTGGGCTAGGAATTTTTATTATTATAGAATTTTTATTATTATTAGGTATGTGTGAGGTTAAATTTTAATAAGTAGTATTATTGGGAGCATGAACCCAAATGAGATTATTTCAATTTATGAGGATAGTAAAAAGTTTTCCGAAGCATTGAAGAAAGATAATGCCGAACGTAGGTCGAGTGTAACTGTTTTAAATAAGCACTCACAAGCATTAAGTACTTTAGAAGAAAAGTTAACCTCATTTAAAGAGAGAGTCACACTTGATTTAGTCGAGGTAAATAAAAGGGAAAAACTTGCGGAGTACATAAAAGCAACGGAAGACATTTGTGTTAGTAATAGGAATTGTGTAAACTTGCGCTTAGAAGAAGCTACTAAGTTATCGCGTGGTAGTCAAGTTGATAATACGATGGGGGATAACTTCGAGTTGAGAACCGCAGGTTCGCTTTTACCAAATATGGATGGCACCGAAGAGGTTACCAAACAGTTGATCGACGCGATTGATTTTTACGCAGAAACTTTAAAACCGGACAGTAAGCAATTATTAATAAAATTTGTCTTGAAAGCCTAACTAGCTCAGAGTGCAAAATTGTGGTTAGATAAAAGTTATGATACTGTAGAAGCCTTGTTATCTGATATGAAGAAGTTTCTTTTGCAAACTAAATCGGCAACTTACTTAGCTGTTCAATTGCACAATGCCAAACAAGAGCCTAGATCTCTTGATAAGTTTGCGAAAGAAATTGAACAATTACTTGTTGATTTAACTATAGCTCAAGCCGGAAATGATGATAGAGTGGTTCCAACACTTAGGGCAGTTAACGAGAAAATAGCAGTTAATGTTTTTGCGAACGGTCTTAGGCATTCGGATTTGAGAACGATTATTAAAGCTCGTAACTATTCAAACTTAAAAGAGGCCATTGCGGGGGCTATAGAGGAAGAAATCGTTAAAAGCCCACAAGAGCGTGCTGCTACCACTAACCCGAATATGTACCACATGAGAGGTAGCCGAAGGGGCTTCCCACCAAATCGGGGAATTCGGGAGAATTTTCAATCTCACCGTGGAAATTTTGGCGGTAGTATGACAATTATATTCGTAATAATAACAATAGAGGTTTCGGACGCGGCTATGCGAATCAATATTACAATCGTCAGCAACATTGGCAGGCGAGGCAAGGCCAAGGTTTCGGATCTCGAGGGAGTAATGACAATCGCACAGGTCACCCTCGCCAGGTCTACGTTGCTAATAATAATAATATTGGTAGTGCTAATCATAACGGCAATCACGGTATCAATGAGGGCGACAACAACAATATAGGGAATCGGGAGCAAAAGAATGATGAATGTATACCTGACAGAAACCACTTTTTTCGTGTCTAGCATAAATGGCGATTGGGGCAAGTTGAGTTCTAATCCACTAATTTATATTCAAGTTTTATATGCAGGTACACATTTAACATTTTTAGTTGATACAGGAGCGAGTATTAGTTGTATATTTTCGGATTGTTTAAACGGAGAACAAAAAATAGATACTTTAAATAAAATTAGGATTAAAGGTATATCGGGTTCCACGTTTGCGTTAGGATCCACAAAGTTAAATTTTACAATCAATGAGGCGGAGATTGCACATTTATTTTTCGTAATGAATAGGTTTGATAACACCATAAATGGAGTATTAGGTTCAGACTTTTTGCAGAATTTTAAAGCAGGTTTAGACTTTGAGACATACACCATTTCTTTGACTAACAGGGGTGGTACAACTGTTACCACTAACCTTCATTCAAAATTTGATCACTTCACGGTAATACCTGGTCGTAGCGAAATTATTACGTATTGTTTTGTCACCGGAACCGAGGAGTGTATAGTGTTAAATGAGGAGGTAGTGGAAGGTGTCTTTGTGGCGAGTACAATAGGCAAACCGGAAAAGAATAGGGTACCTGTTAGGATTTTAAATGTCAACGAGAGAGAAGTTACATTACGGAATTTTCATCCAAAAACTGATAATATTTCGAACTACGATGTATGCAATTTCGGGCATAGTAACATAACGGTAAGAAGGGTAGAAAAAGTTTTGGAATTAATAGGTATAGATAGAGCCAATAAGGAGGAGAAAGACTCCATTGAGAAAATTTGCGCCAAGTACGCGGATGTTTTTCATGTAGAAGGCGATCCGTTATCAGTTACAAATTTATATCGTCAGAAAATAAGGTTGCATGACAATGCGAGCCCAGTGTATGTAAAGCCTTATAGAATACCGCATGCACAAAGAACTGAGATTCGTAAGCAGGTAAAACAGATGATTCAGAATGACGTAATAGAAGAAACAAGATCAGAGTGGTCTGCACCTTTGTTGATAGTGCCAAAGAAAGCTGATAAGACGGGGGTAAAATCATTTAGAGTCGTTATTGATTATAGGTTGTTAAATAAGAAAGTAAAAGATGATGAGAAATTTCCTTTGCCAAATATAACCGAAATATTAGATTCCTTATCAGGGGCAGTATACTTTTCACATTTGGATTTAACGCAAGGTTATCATCAAGTTGAACTGGATAAACAAAGCAGGAAATACACGGCGTTTTCTACAGAGATGGGTCAATTTCAAATGAAGCGATTGCCTATGGGATTAAAAATTAGCCCGGGGGCATTTTCCAGACTCATGGCTGTAGCAATGTCAGGACTAAGCTATGACTCTTGTTTTGTTTATTAGGACGATCTAATAGTTTTTGGTAACTCTTTGCAAAACCACAACACAAATCTCATAAAAGTTTTACAAAGGCTTAGGGAAGTAAATTTGAAACTAAACCCTGCTAAATGTGAATTTCTAAAAAAAGACTTGTTATATTTGGGTCATGTCATATCAGCAGAGGGCATTTCACCTGATCCTGAAAAGATGAGAGCAATGGTAGATTATCCAACTCCAGGCAGCTCGGAGGAAGCGAAACGATTTGTCGCTTTTGCAAATTATTATAGGAGGTTTATAAAGAATTTTGCCGAAATAGCGCAACCGTTAAATAATTTAGCTAGAAAAGGGAAACTTTTTGAGTGGACTGAAGGATGTCAGGGCGCATTTCAGAAATTGAAACGTGCTTTGGCAAGTCCTCCAGTTTTGCAATATCCAAATTTTGCCGAGGAGAACAAATTTATTTTGAGAACAGATGCAAGTGGGTATGCGTTAGGTGCGGTACTTTCGAACGGTAATGATAGACCAGTAGCGTATGCGTCAAGAAGTTTAAATAAGGCAGAGAGGAATTATTGTACGATTGAAAAAGAACTTTTAGCCATAGTATGGGCAGTAAAGCATTTCAGACCATATTTGTTTGCAAGAAAATTTAAGATACTGACTGACCATCGACCTCTAACTTACTTATTTAATATGACAAACCCATCTAGTAGGCTCACAAAGTTTAGATTATTGCTAGAAGAGTACGATTTCTCGATAGAATATGTAAAAGGCTCAGATAATGTAACGGCCGACGCGTTGTCTCGAGTGACTATTGATTCTAACGAGTTAAAGGAAATGTCTAGTAAAATTTACCAGAGCTTAAATGTAATGACTAGGGCACAGACAAGACAGAAACACGACACGATACATGACAATGACATTATACCAATCAGAGATAGGATTGATCACCCTACTGTGGTTGAAGTACTGAAACAACCATCTAATACGGTAGAACTACATCCGATAGGAGAAGATGAGTTTTTGAAACTTAGAGAAAGCCACTTTATGATCGGGTTAACGATATTTTATATGATGTGAATTCACAAATTATTTATATTGGCTGGAATCACCGATCAACGTATGACTTAGGTACGGCGTTGAGGGATCTAGCAGAAATCTGCGCAGTAAAGAAAATATTAGAGCTCTATGTAATAAAAGATATAAGTGGTAAAGAATTCTTGCAAGAATTACGTGGTTTTAAAGACGTTCTATCAGAAAATAACTTACAAATAAAGGTAGTGAAAGAAGTACAAAGAATTGAAAGTAAAGAGTTGAGACAGTTGATCTTGAATGATTTTCACATGTTACCTACAGGAGGTCATGCAGGAATGACCCGGATGAGTAACAATATTAGGAGGTATTATTTATGGCCTAGCATGCAAAAGGACATAAAAGACTTTGTCAAAAGGTGTGATTTTTGCCAGAAGTATAAGCGTTCGGCGTGTGTTAAGGCTCCAATGGTAATCACCACGACAGCCAAGGAGGCGTTTCAAAGGGTATCTTTAGATCTAGTAGGACCTTTGCCGCAAGATAATTATGGTAACAAATACATTCTAACCATACAATGCGATTTGTCGAAATTTATAGAAGCATATGCATTACGAGACAAGGAATCTGCAACAGTCGCGAGGTCGTTCGTGGATAATTTCATTTTGAGATTCGGAATACCAACCGAGGTAATTACAGATCGGGGGACAGAATTTTTATCGCATACATTCAAGGAATCGTGTAGGCTATTAGGTATTTCACAGCTAAACTCAACAGCGTATCATCATGAGACGCTGGGGGCGTTAGAGAATTCGCATAAACATTTAGGTGCTTATTTAAGAATGCAAGTCACTAAAGAAGGTACCAACTGGACAGATTGGATACCGTATTGGTGTTTTTCATATAACAATTCAGTAAATATATCTACACGTTATTCGCCCTATGAGTTGGTATTTGGTAAAACGTGCAACGTACCGTCAAATGTCAGTCGAGACGTTGATCCACTGTACAATTTCGACGATTATCCCTTAGAGCTAAAATTTCGGTTACAAACAGCATGGACCGATGCGAGGAGAAACTTAGTAGATTCTAAAGATAAGCGGAAGGCAAGGGTTGATGTAGATAAGTCAGCAAAGATAGTTAATTATGAAGTAGGAAATTTAGTTTTGTTAAGTAATAAGTCTGTAAATAGTAAGTTAGACCCATTGTTCAAAGGACCGTACAAAATATTGCAAGTGAAAGGTGTGAATTTGGTGTTAAGTGTGAACGGGAAGGACAAAGAAGTTCACAGGAACTTAGTGAAGCCATATTACGGACACTAAACGGTGCGGGTAAATAACCAGGGCTGGCACGCGTACAGCGTCACAGCTGGCGATATGTTTATAATATATATTTATATTAAAGGTAAATAATTGTTGCCACTAAAGGTAAATATTGTGCATCGTAATTTTAATTGTTTCCTTATTTTTATTATATTGTAAATATTGAGTGTGATAGATTATAAATAGTTAGTCTAATTTGATAATATTGTAATTAATAATAAGCAGATATTCCAGTGCATAAGTAGGAAGGAAAAAAAAATGTGTTCTGAAAGAATACATTTTTCTTCTTCTTCAGGGGGAAGATGTGGTATATAGGGCACTCCATAGCTGTTAGCCTTCACCAGTCGTCAACCCTAGGTAACATTCTAAAGTTCAATAGGAACTAGAAACATCACGTTCGTTGATAGTTACATTCATTGGCAGTATTATTGTATTATTGGTTAAGGTGAATGAAAGGTGAAGTTCACCCGGTAGTGCGTCAAGTAATACAACATTAGAAAAGGATATAGAAGGATTGTGAAGGGAGCTTCTTGTTTAGTCTTGATTAGAGTAAAGTCAAGAGTGAGAATATAGTAGAGTACGAAATCCAACGTCGTTTGATTTACCCGATAGAACCTTGCTGAGTAGCAGACGAGAATAGTACACGGTACGGTAAGTAATAAAAGAAAAAAATACAATATAATTATTGGCCTCATACATTTATCTTATTTTTTATATAATAATATTTTAAATATTTTAAATCAAAAGACTTTGTCATTTGAGATTACTAAATTTGACTTTAAATTAATTTTGAAATTCAACAATTTTACCACTCTGTATAATTGAAATGCTTAGAGATAGATATACGAAGTTATATATTTCCATAATTTGCTCCTTCAGCTCTATTAGAGTGTGGGTAAATAAATGTGTGCTTCTATTTAAGAAAAATTAAGATGGCGTCGTACGTGTCAAACCGAGCAGCCAGTAAATTCGCTAGCCCTGGATCTGAGGTCGGCCTTAGATGGCACATGACCCCTACGTATCAAATTTTTAAGGAGTGAAACAGGAAAACTACTAATCGAGTGAGCGACTTAAAATGATTTACGAAATTCAACAAGTTTGCCACCCTGTATAATCGAAATGCCTAGAGATAGATATACGAATTTATGTATTCCTGTAATCTCCTTCTTTAGCTCTATTAGACTCTGGGTAAAAATATGTGTGTTTCCATTTAAGAAAAATCAAGATGGCGTCGTGTCTGTCAAACCGAGCAGCCAAGAAATTCGCTAGCCCTGGATCCGAGGTCGGCCTTAGATGCCACATGACCCCCACGTATCAAATTTTTAAGAAGTGCAACAGGAAAACTGCTAATCGAGTGAGCCACTTCAAATGATTTTCGAAATTCAACAACTTTGCGACCCTGTATAATCGAAATGCCTAAAGAAAGATAGATATACGAAGCTATATATTTCTGTAATCTGCTCGTTCAGCTCTATTAGACTCTGGGTAAAAATATGTATGTTTGCATTTAAGAAAAATCAAGATGGCGTCGTGTCTGTCAAACCGAACAGCCAATAAATTCGCTAGCCCTGGATCCGAGGTCGGCCTTAGATGCCACATGACCCCCACGTATCAAATTTTTAAGAAGTGCAACAGGAAAACTGCTAATCGAGTGCGCCACTTCAAATGATTTTCGAAATTCAACAACTTTTCCACCCTGTATAATCGAAATGTCTAGAGATAGATATACGAAGTTATATATTTCTGTAATCTGCTCGTTCAGCTCTATTAGACTGTGGGTAAAAATATGTATGTTTGCATTTAAGAAAAATCAAGATGTCGGCATACCTGTCAATCCGAGCAGCCAGTAAATTCGCTAGCCCTGGTTCCGAGGTCGGCCTTAGATGCTTTACAACCTCCATGTATCAATTTAAAAAGTGTAACAGAAAAGCTGCTAATCGAGTGAGCGACTTAAAATGATATCCCTGTACATGCCTTTCGTAAGCACAATGAAAAACTGGTATTAAGACCAGTTACTTTTTGAGATACTACAGACTACAGACTACAGACATTTCCAGAAAGTCCTGAAAAACACATTTTGATAATTCACGTTGAGACGGTTTATTCTCACAAGAAAGACAATGACAAAATAAAAGCACTGTTTGACGTGGTGTGGTCATATATTATAAAAAAAAAACAAATCAAATAAATTTAACAATACACAAAGGCTGGTGTGTGTGTGGTAAAATGATGGCCAAGAGCCCACTAAGGTGAACGCTTGCGGTCGCCAATATATCAAGGTTGTGAAGTGGCTCAGATAAAGCTCGGCTAACAGGAGTGGGTGCGCCACCTGTTGTTCACAGGCTCAACAGGACGCCTCCCAGGTGGAAGGGAAACCTTAATAAATTTGGACCACAACAAGAGTTCACTCCAAAATATCGCTCCAATACAAGTTAAATGTAGCGAGGCAAAGTCAAGTTGGCCAAGCAAGAGTCGCAAGAAGTGAAAAGACATTCAAAGGTCTTACCACTAATTTACATATGCTGTAGGGGGGGGGGGGAGATTATGGGGTTGCAACAGTCCACTGTCCTGTCAGTCTAGGGATGTAGGTCAGAGTGACTTGGTAACAGTAGTCCGCAGTAGACTTGACAGCTACAATGGTGATGCTCAGCAGCAGCCAAAAACAATCCCACTAACACTGGGTCCAAGCCAAGGAAGGTGGCACAAGTAGCTGGACCAGTGGTTCAGGTCAGGGAGTGTTGGGTGGTACTTCTATGAGCCCTTAACAAGTCCGCTGTGTGCAGTTCAAGCCCCTACCTAGCACCTCCGAGGAGGACACAAACCACCACTAAAATCTTCTCAAAAGTGGGTCGTCCCACACCCATGCACTCGCAATCTAATAAACGGCAAGGCGTTTCTCAAGTGAGATTGCAAGCCCGAAATTTTATATCAAGAAAAGCCGAAAAATCCTCAGGATGCCTGAGATAAAATACAAATTCGAACTTTTCCTTTCCCACGACCAACCTTCACGCCGGCAGCAAGTTCCAAGACAGAAAACGAAAGATAATGACGGAAGCAAAGTCAAAAGTCAAAAAGTCACTGTCAACAGTGTCAACACTGTCAGACGTCAACCGAAGAGAAGCAAAGAGAAGCAACAAGTGGAGACATCTCCCAAGAAAACGGTCCCGTTTCTGTGCCGGAAATCCGCCATGTTTGATACCGATGTGCCAAACTTGACAGAAAACAACCTCAAAAAAAAAAAGAATGACAAACGTAAATAAACCCAAAATTATTTACTGCAAGATGAAAATTATCTAATAAGGCAAATAGCAAAAAGATCCAGACGGTAAAGATATTGAGTGTAATGAGGCCAAAGAGCAATTAAAAAGGTAACTTTATTCATAAAATTCCAATGGCAAAACCAAACTGTTACAACGTCGCCTAGAAGATATCTGCTTTCAAAATAACTTTGCAAATTTCCATTATTCCAACCTATTGTCCAGCAGTGTAAATGAAGTTTTCTAATGATCGCCCCATACATGTATTAATTAGCAAGTAAG
The DNA here is from genome assembly GCA_951812265.1 of Taphrorychus bicolor. Lineage (NCBI taxonomy): Eukaryota > Metazoa > Arthropoda > Insecta > Coleoptera > Curculionidae > Taphrorychus > Taphrorychus bicolor. The sequence goes on from OX638304.1 coordinate 357,434, forward strand.
TAACACCCTGTATACCATACTTTTAATCTACCTATAAGTGCAAAATTGGAAATGATACAAGATAAGTTTGATATGGTAAAATGAATAATTTTCTTGATATGTCATATTTCAAAAAATATCAGTGTGGGTTTATCTTCGGCTACCTCAATGTAATGCATGTAAAACATGCCGGATTTGCAAGGTTTGTTAAAAAAATCGTTTACAACTTTATATTTTAGCCCTACTCCTACCAAACGTTCATTGACATACAAATGGCATAATAAATTGTTCGCATAACTAACCATTGCATTATTTGTAACATATCTTTAATAATTAATACTGAAACCCCCAAACATCAAAAAATTGTTATACGTTTCTGTTTCCAAATGATCTTTCAAAATTATTGGACCAACAAAAAGTAGAAAAAGACGTAACTCAGTGGCTTTGAATCTTTTACATTCCTAAATGTCTCGTAATTTTTGAGCAAATTGCCTAGGTATATAGCCATGTAACTTTTTCAATATCACATTCATTTGTTGAACGCTAACAACTCTTAATTTATAAGGTGGTTTTCCATGGATCTCGACAAATTTTTGGTGTGCAAAGAGCCTTATGACCACACCCAGCAAAACACAATGTATGTAGTCAATTGGTACAACTTCCACCATATCAAAATTATCAATTCTTTCAAGGAAACTTACTGCCTTTATACTATGATATTCACTTTGTTGGCGTGTACGAAAAGAAACATTATCTTGTTTGCGATTATTCATTTTTGAATAGCAAGCAATGCCATCAATATAATCTCCTTCTTGAAGACATTATGGACAAGCAAAATATCCATTGTGTCTTTTTATGTAAAGTATGCTTACGTTAGCAGGTAAATCGCATATTAAATTTAATATCTCAAATTGAAGTGTTATATTGTTAATGATAATTCCAGTTTCAATTAGCTGTAAACATTCAGTAACAAAAATTTACTTCATAGTGTATCATTTAGGACACTTTTACGTACTTGATTTTAATCCGGTTAAATAGCTTTTTGCAGAACTGGATATCATAATAGTTATTTACGTTATAAGTCCGGTAAATATAGTTTTACAGTAGGAGTAAGATGTTTCCGGACGAGGCGCTAGCCGAGTCTGGAATTTCGACACGACTGCTGTAACACGTTACCGGACGTACGATGTACAACATTTTACTTCATACTTATTAAAAAAAAGAAAAAAATAATTTTATGCGGGGGCGAATATATTTTTGACAAATCCGCCAATTTGACAAATAGTTTCATTACGGTATCCTGTATCGGAAACCCGTATAGGTACCGGTACAGGTTACCATGGATGAAATGGATTTATTGAAGATGTGCCGGTACTCAATACTGTAAAATTTCTTTACGATATCCAATCCGGTAAAAAGCTATTTACCGGATTAAAATCAAGTACGTAAAAGTGTTCTAAATGATACAGTATGAAGTAAAGAAATTTCACAGTATTGAGTACCGGCACATCTTGTGCCGGTATTCAATAAATCCATACTCAATAATCCATATTCAATAAAACCAACCAAAATAAAAATATTGACCATTTTTTACTTCTTGTATATTTAAAGAAGTACTGGATGTGCTCAATTGTAACACCTTTTTTTTTTAAATATCATGTTAAACTGTATCATTATGTGTGGTTAACGTCCTTGTTGGCAATGAATAGGAACAGGTTTACGGGTATAGGACTGAATAAAACCAGCTCTCGTTAAAAAATTGCCGACGTTTCGATTGTATATTACAATCTACTTCAGGGCTACAATTATAAAAAAGAAATTGCACAGCAGGCCTACAGAATAAATGTAAATGTTTTTCTGAATAAATATAAATATAAACATATAAACATTTAAACAATTATTAACATAACGTAACAGTAGACGATCACTCGTATATGATTTTACTGACCTTTTTTTTTAGGTTGAGAACATAGTTGTGTCAATAGAGTTTAGTGCACCAGTACACAAAATGGAGGAATTGGAATGGACCAAAATAGGCACTGCCGTCTCGAAATAATTGTAAGCGGCGTCTTTCTTAAAAGAATGCTCGACCAGAAATGTCGGTCGGCCTGAGCATTTTACATTTTTTTAGTCGATGTAGATTTTAGGAATCTAAATACTTGTTTTTTGTATATTTTTAATGCTAGAAGTAATTGGGTGTCAGCTAAGAATGCATATGGTGTAGCTTTGTGTCTATGTTATTTTTGTCTTGGTTTAAATATGTTGAGCATGTGGTTGTAGTAGGTACCCAGGCCTGATGTGTCAGTTCTAAAATTTATTGTTTCGTTCAAGGTTATATGGATCATTTCACTGATGTTTCTTTTATAAAAATTCTGTTCTAAATCAAGGATTAGTACTTTATTGAAATCGAAATCATGGTTGGTAGAGAAATGATGAACAGCTTGCGTGGTCTTTTCATTTCGGTGTTTGTTGGACTCTCTGCAGTCGTACCTATGTTGGGATAGTCTGGACTTTAAATACTGCCTAGTTTGGCCCACATAACACGCATTGCAATTCCCACATGGAATCTTATAGACAAGGTTAGAATTAAGTTCTATTGGTGTTTTGTCCTTGAGTTTAGTGAATATGGTACCCACTATTTTAGTATTTTATTATATTATTCTGTAGGCCTGCTGTGCAATTTCCTTTTTTATATTTGTAGCCCTGAAGAAGATTGTAATATACAATCGAAACGTCGGCAATTTTTTAACGAGAGCTGGTTTTATTCAGTCCTATACCCGTAAACCTGTTCCTATTCGTTAAACTGTATCCTCCATAGCGTGTCACATTGCAAACGGCAGTCATGAAAGTTGGAGAGCAGGGTGCAGGTTAGTTGGAGGCAAGGAGATTCTCTTTTTTTTTTGTTTAATGACCACTGCTGTATTTTAACTTAGCCAGCAAAATACAGAAACCTGGTAAGACTTGACTTCAATGTCTGGATGAATAAAAGTATAAATGTTCCCAACAAAACATCAATTCTATTGTTTTCTAATAATTTTTTTTTTACATTTAAGTGGTGCAGGTTGTTACAGGAAAATTCTGTTACGTTACAGTTACTTAGATATACAGATGGGATTCACTGTTTGATTGACCCTATACTATTGACGATAATTTCATGAACCCCTGTTCTGAAAATTAAGTTTATAGTTACTCTCTTAATGAAATTTTAATTGAAAAGCCGGGATAATAAATGATTGATAAAATTGTTATTGAATTACATTAGTTAAGCAAAAACTCACGTAGTCAAGTCCCTTCTCAGGTGGTGATGACCTGATGGCATGGTCGGTGGCGACATAAATTGCCTATCATCAAGGTTGAGTGGTGGTATCACCAGCAAGAAGATGGGGGACTGGCAGGGTTAGTTCCAAAACCTGTTGCTATGGAGCCATGGTTGACATAGGGCTGCCCAGACAACTATGGCGACGCGCACGTGGCTAAGTTACATTTCGGGAGGGCGGATGGCCTGGGATCTATGTCCCTAAGGAAGAAGCGGGTGATACTTGGAGCCACTATATAATGTAAAAGGCTCCTATTAGAAAGTGGATAAATAAAAACCTTTAAAATTTGCTTACGTGCTAAAATTCCTCGAGGAGAAAAAAATAGATGAAAGACAAAGATTGTCATTTGTCATAGCATAGATCGGACATCCATCAATCTTTGAACATGTCTTTGTCATTGTCATTGTTCCTGATTCTACATTTGGCCCACTAAAGTATGGTTGTGTTTCGGATCGTGCGTCACTGTTAACTGGACCCTCAGTAGAATTAACTTGAATCTCAACTTGACCATTGACAATGAGATTTGATTTGTTTGTATAAATGGGTGCATTATTAAATGTTTGGATAACATTAGATACTTGTGACAGTAAAAATAATGAAATGGTTGGGAGAGTGTTATTAGTTGTTGGGACATAGGAAGCATAATTGCTATCATCAAAACTACATTTTGTTGCGCCTCTTGATTGATAAGCTCTATCACAGTTCCTAATAATCTGTTTGTGTCTTTTGATCCTCAAAAAGTTCATTCTTAAACTAATCGAGCGGCTTGAAAAAGCAATATTAATTTTATCTTTACAAGACTAGCTGCACTTAAGATTTCTTAAAAATTCAAATCTACAAATTGTCATCTTTATTGTTATAACCAAGTTTAGTACGTATACATTTAAGGACATCGTCAGGTACTTGAATGTACATAGTTGTTGCAACATTTACCTATTCGAATCAGTCCAAAACGAATATTTAAAAGACTATTAAGTAATGGCAATTTCATTCGATTTCTTGGTTTACTTTTTTAAATTCAGTTACATTCATGACGTTAAACAAACGTTCCACATCTGTCAGCAGAGTGATCTGTAAGACACACAAAAATGGCGCGAAATCGAATTGACGTCTTACGTCAAATGTCAAATGTTTCGAATTTGCGATTTAAGAGAAGTCAGCTGCTAGTCCTTTCTCTGCTTATTTCTACTCAATACTGTGTCACAGTAGTTCGCAAAAATATCTGAACCGACTGGACCTGCCCCCGCCACATGCCTATGCACACTTATTTAATTGAGTCTAAAAATTCTCCAAAAAATCGCTATTTGGAATTTAAAAATCGTTATGTTTGAGACTTGTCGCAAATTAATCAAAATATTCTCAAGTGATGTCCAAACTCGCTAGACTTAGCGGAAAAATCGCTAAGTTGGCAACCGTGATTAATTTAGCAAACTCAAAAACGATGATAGGGAGACTAGAGAGATTTAGAACGACTCAACTCAATAGACAGTTGACAGCTCTGACATTTGCGGAAGTGACAACTGACACGATTGAAATGTCAATACCCGAACGGACCTCGTGGATTTGTGTCTGTCCGATCTGAATCAAGGATGCTCATTGGTCTCAGACAAGAGTTCCGAAATTGGTGTGATAGGAATTTTACTGAAAGGGCATCTTTAATCAATTATCTTAATAATACTCGGCAGCCTGGATTTATGATTTTTTTACGTTACCTACTTCTGAAACGATCGTTAAAGTTAACGCTTTGAACATTTGGCACATATAAATTTACATATTAGTTCAGATGGTGTCAGCCAGGTAGTATCACAAATATTTATTCAGCTTGCTATAAGCAACAAAAATGTGGTTGTAAATTGGCGGATTGGGACACCATCCGCCAATTTACATCCACATATATTTCTTTGGGACGCAATCATATTCATCTTAGCAACAAAAATGTTCACCGCTGCTTTGCGCACTTTTGTCCGGTGCAATGGGGCAAAAATACGCATATGCGCACTTCTGCCCCACATTATTTGAGACGTTGAGTGCAATCGTGGCCCAAGCCCGTAATGGCTATATTATATATCGAAATAGTTATTTACGTTATAAGTCCGGTAAATATGGTTTTACAGTAGGAGAATTTCGAAACGACTACTGTAACACGTTACCGGACCTATGATGTACAATATTTTACTTCATACTTATTAAAAACAGGAAAAAATAATTTTATGCGGGGCGAATATATTTTTGACAAATCCGCCAATTTGATAAATCGTTTCATTACGGTATCCTGTACCAGTACCGGTGCAGGTACCGGAATAGGTTACCGTGGATACAATGGATTTATTGAAGATGTTGTTACAGTTTTTTTTTGTCTCAGTATTTTGAAGTTAATTTCGGTGTTTTTGTAAATTGTTTATTGGTTAACGGTTGGCAGAAGTTAAACATTGGGGATTAGCTGCAACTTTTAAATTGTTATAAAATCAAACACTTACCTCATTAATTATTGCAAAGGAAACTCTATTGTTTATTATTGTGCCAAAGACATTTCATAGTACTCTACAGTCATTAGATGTAACTAGTGAAATAGGGTATGACATCAGTACAGCTACAACCAATCAAAATTACCATAAATATTTAGTACAATGTTGCTATTTTTGTGTACCTTCTTTAACCTCTGATACGGCCCTGATTTTTGTTAATAGGTAGGGGATGGCAATGGCCATTTTGGTTTTTCACTCTGGGTTTTCTTGGCTGAGCAGGTGGAACTCCAGATTTTCGCGTTAGCGGATTTACCCCTAAAAATTAGGTTCACCCTCACAAGTGTTGTTGGGTAACAGTACCCCCTTAAGTCGATAGTGACTGATCGGATATTCTGAGGGATTCGGGAAACCTAATTTCCTCGACAATTAATATACCAGTCACATGGTATTTTCTTAAAGGCCATCCACCATCTGAAGGTAAGCATATCATAACTGAATAGAATCCTTAATTTCCGTAAATACCTATCTAAAACTCTTACCACACATACGTTTCCATATAGTTTTCTTTCTCCTTACCCCTTTTGTACTGGTGGCGAGCACCCGAAAACTTTTGTTGCAGGCCTGCTACTTGCAGTTCTACTGCTACTTGTAGTTCTACTGCTGGTGCTACTTGCAGTTCTACTGCTACTTGTAGTTCTACTGCTGGTGCTACTTGCAGTTCTACTGCTGGTTCTACTTCTAGTTCTACTTAAACTGTTACTTCTACTACTTCTTTTTCTGGCTTTCCTGTCCACTTTATTCATTCTCTGTGTTGGTCGTATTGGTGAACGATTCGTACGACCAGTTGGACCATTGGGGTTATCGAGACCTTCCACACCATCTACTGCGACCTCGCACGTATACACTAGACGTAACCTGCCACACCAACACAGCATTAGCGAGTGAGAGCCATACACATAGACATTCACCAACACCATCTGATCATTACCAACACCATACAGCACACAGTAGAGTACTCTGGAATTAGTCAGGTGGGTCCATTCCATATCACACACACTATTCACACAGAACTTCGTACTGAATGGTTATATGCTATACATCTGAACCTACATCATTCAGGTGTAGGGCATCGTTAATATTCACCGTAGGTTGCTGGTAAAGTTGCTGCCTCTATCTGTATTTTTAATATATCTAGTAGACTTGCACACCATAATATGGAGGTATAAATATTATAGTTACTACCAACCTTTAGTATCCAAGTAACTATAGGCACTATTGTAAGCCAGACATATATATATGGACGGTATGGGTAAAAACCCCAGTCACTAATTAACGGTTTGACTGTGTAAGTACTGCCTCAAATATAAGTATAGCGTATAACAATACAGCTTATTAAAATAGCTACTGCTACTAATAACACCCGGTCTCTGAATTTAGCCTAAAATAAGACTTTTTAAATCAGCTGTTTGCATTATTGATTTTTGTCATCCGTACGACCAAGCAGGGTTTTTCACCTTAACAGCCAAGTTGCTCTTTGCCTGGTTATTGTACTTAAATTGTACAGGCCCAACTAGTTAGTTTGACCTTTCCTGTTGTTTTAAATTAAAACCGATATTAAATTCAAATATTACTGAGATTGATTATTATTGCGTTTCTTCAATGATCGTTTCCCGCTTTGATTTCACTGATTTATTTATAGTGAGGGGTCTTAAGAATCTGTAGGGGTGTAAAAGTGGGTGGCGCCTATTAATTTTATATCTAGATATTTCTACCCCACGTCCACTCTCCGGCTCGAGGGTAGCTGTCGGGACTTTTTCCCCATATCTTGAGGCCCACAATATTGTATAATATAGTGATCATTCTCAGTTTGTACTATCACCCACTGCCGTTTTACTACCGACAACCAAGTAGGTAGCAATGTGCCGGTACTCAATACTGTAAAGTTTCTTTACGATATCCAATCCTGTAAAAAGCTATTTACCGGACTAAAATCTAGTACGTAAAAGTGTTCTAAATGATACAGTATGAAGTAAAAAATAAGAGCTTTTCTCATGCATATTTAGCTCGTAAAATTGTAGAATTTAATTACTATTTTGATTTTATTAAAATTATAGTAGTGGCTTAACTTGAATGGATAGAAAAATAATGCAAAAATTATTTTGGAAAAAATTCTGATGTGGATTGGGTCACTTTTGCATTGGTTTATTTGTAAATACATAAATATTGTCACAGGGGCCTAAAATTATAATGAAAGGAATCAGCAAAAAAAGAAATTAAATTTGTTTATTAATTTTAATAAAGTAGCTTCTCAACAGCTTTCCGCATGACTATCAATTCCTTCCATAACATTTCTTGGCTTTTCTATTCTTGTACTGTGGTTAAGTTGCTCATAAAAATGATGATGGATCGGTGGAATGTAATGAAGCAATGATAATAAGTCCTTATACTTTGCTTCTTGTATAGGTTTTGGTCCTTCGAATAAAGGAAAAAGTTTAGCCAGTTCTTGGAGAGTACGATGTCCACGCTTCTTCACATTTAAGTCACTAAACCATAATTCTTCATTATTAGAGTACTTATACTGGATAATACAGGGCTTTTCGATCTGATAACGAAGCCATTCTATACGTAGCCACTCGACTTTACCTCCAGCTTCTGCCTTTTTTCGATGCGTCAATGCACCCTCCAGACCCTTTGTTGAAAGGAAGTCCGGAGTCTGCATTATGACTGTTATAAATGGATTTCTTTTCCGTGTTTAAGAAACAACTTGCACCCAAAAATAGGGACATAGATGTTTGTGTAGTGTTTTTTGTTTTTTTTTCAATCGATCCAAAAGCCTGGTCATTTTTAAATACGAATGACCGGATACTAAAAATTTATGGTCAATAGTTTAACCTTAAAATCAGTACAGATAACAAGGTAAGTGCACAAACCAGCCTTTTTAAAATTTCGATTTTGCCCCCCCGCATTGATCACTGTACATTATCAACTTGTTGGTCGCAACGTAATTCTTGATGTAGTGGGCAATGCATGATCCAATTTCTTGGGGCCCGCGAGAAGCAACACTCTCATCCCACAAGTACATGTGAGAAACATTTGTTACCAAATCGTGGATTCCAAAGCAAAATGTCCAAAGTTGCCTTTTGTAGTAGGCCACGCCTGTGGATATAACAGGTGTTACTGGGTCTTCATTAAATCAAATGATATGACCGTAAGGTCACTGTCCCGTTTTGCAGCTTCTGCATCTCTTTTCATCCCTGCCCTAGCGGCCTCTGCTTTCCGTTGGTGTAATTCTTGTTCAATTTTGATCTCCTTATACTCTCGACTATCTTCTTCGGCCGCTTGTAATTTTACGTTGAAGGCGACACATTTACGACAGCTGTCGGATAATGGAGGATGAAACTTTAGATTAAAATCAGTATTAAAAGTGCGACGAAATACGAACAGTGAAACAGGATTTTCTACCTGGTTCTTATACAGACTGGGGAAAGATATTTTACGTTAGGATTTTTCGCACTCGAGTAATGCGACTGATAACAAATTAATGAAATTTCTTTTTCCGGTTATTTATTTTTCCGTCGGAGGTTTTATTTGCCGATGAACTTTTTCCACGTTTATCTGGTTGAGGGGTTCCGGTAGTTTGTTTTGATTTCAAGACCCTTGTTATGCGTCCATCACTTAAACCTAAGGATTTTTTTTTAAATTCTTTACAAATTTGTTTCTCCTCTCCATTATCATCGGGCAAAAAGTAACGTCTCGTACACTCTTTGTTTTTTACACCCTGATTGCTATATTTTCTCTCTACGCTTTCAAACTTTAACTTGGCCAAAAATGTACGCAGTTTGTAGAGTGTGCGACCCTAACGCATAAAAATTCTTGAATATTTTTTGCCGTCTTATATTGGAAAATTTTAAGTGACATCTTTTTGAACATCGTTAGTCTTCCATTTTTAAAGCTTTCGATTGGACTATCTGTCCCTTTACATTTATGTATTTCTCCCCAAGTGCTCTTTTCACTTTCCTAATATTTCTCCCCCATTTTTCAACTCTTACCCGAAGCAGCATTTCTTTGAGAGTCTGGTGTTTCAGATCGGAATGGTATATACGCTGAATCTGAACCAGCAAATGGATCCTCGGCATCTACAAATGCATACCATTCTTATAATAAGTTTATTTTTAACTTGAATATAATATATAATAAAAAACATAACCGTAAAATGGCATTTATTAAATGAATAAACACGAAGTAAATATTCCTACCACTTTCCCGATTCGAGAAAATGTTTGTCATTATTAACACCAATGGTATTTGACATTTTTTAACTGTATTATGATGTTATTTACAATATTTGCACTAGAAAATGATGACGTGCCAAAAATCTACTATCGCATGAAACAAACATACTGAATGCAATAGTGGCCTAGGCGGTTATTAGTTGCAATAAGAGCAAATGACAATTTTTTTGGGTTGGGCCACTATTGCACTCAACGCCTCATATATTTACAAATTAACAACAATATAAATTTTTTCAACGTCTATTTCAGGAATTAATGGATTACAGGGAACCTACAGAAATCCTGCATATTCAGAAATATCATTCTTGAAATTAATAGTGTTACTAAAACGTTACGATTTTGTTCTTTGCATTGGTGGAAGTTTTAGAACAACTTCGTCTTTTTTCACAAATGCTTCTTCACCGGTTGGAAGAAATTGGAATGTTTTGGGAAGCCTTTTCCAAAAAAATACCCGATATCCGGTTACTAGTGTTTTGCGAACGACCACTTGTGCCCCCTGACCCACTAAACGCTTCCGCCAACCTTCTAAAGCGAGGTGGCAGCCCGAGACGTACACTATGAGGGGTGGATGTGGTCGCCTTAGTTTCTTTCTCGCCCTGGCATTTTTAACCTTTGAGAAGGTTAAAATCGATTCAAAGGAGCGTTCGCTCATTGCGTTAGGCGCCAAGTTATTTTTTGTTTTAAAATTATCAGGAAATAACTAAAACCGGTAAACCTAACTTTTTCTTTATTGCTACTTTGCAAATGAAACATAAAGCACAAAACCAAAACTTGCTTTCTTAAAGTCCACTATTAAATTTAAATCCACGAAATTCTTGATAAGCAGCAGGCCAACGCCAACTTCTAATTTTCAAAACCTACTAACTAACTTCAATTAACTACTTGCCCGTGCCTGTAAGCTTTGATTTTACAGTTACAATTACATGCCAATGGATTACCTTATAGACTTAGCGACCGTTTAGTGCTAGTCATTTTAGAAAAGCTGAAAATGTTCTCCTCGGCTTAATTTGGTATCACTAATAAGGGAATGGATCTCCAGCTGGCGCACCTCTGGGGGGGTGTAGCTGCGGCAGCCTCTTCGACATGTAAACAAATAATAAAAAAAAACTAATATTACCAAAGCTGAAACTTCGTTGACATGTTTATTATGTTGCAAACAAATAGAAAAACGAATCCAGCTGACTTGAGAGTGGGGGATTATGTGTATGATTAAGTCAGGTAATCTGTTCTCTGTCCCTTTCACATGCTCTAGAGTGAACGCGAGCTCCTGCAGCTGCAACGCCCACCTGGTAAGTTTGGCTTTTGAATCTTTAAATTTCCCCAACCACGTCAGGCAAGTGCTGTCCGTTCTTACCACGAAAGGAGCGTCCTCCAGGTACTGTCTAAAATGGTTGACGGCCCATACCAGAGCCAGACACTCCTGTTCGTTCACGTGTAGTCGACACTCGTTTGGCTTGAATTTCGCACTAGCGTAGGAAATTAGTTTTCGCTGTCCTTGCTTTGGTTCTTGAAATAAGACCGCGGCCATACCCACACTGCTTGCATCAGTTTGTAGAACGAATTTCTCGTTGAAGTTCGGTCTATGCAGAGGCTTGGCCTTCGCAATAGCTTGCTTAGTCTTTTCGAAGGCGTCCTCCTCTAGTTCGGTCCATATTAATCGGGTCGCCTTTCCTTTCAATAAGTTGGATAAGGGCGCCATGATGCTCGAGTAATTGGGCACGTGCTCTCGCAGCCATCCGCACGTTCCGAGGGTCCAAAGGCCTGTAAATGCTTTCTGTTTTTTGGTCTGACCATTTCTTTGACCTGATGTAGATGTTTTTGTTGAGGCAGCACCAAGTCGCCCTGAATTCTAAAGCCCAAATAGTCCAGGTTGTCCACAGCTATGCGACATTTCTCGCCCGACACTCGAAGGCTGTGCTGCCTCAATTTCTCTAGCACCTTTCTCAGATGGCCCCGATGTTCCGCTATGGTGTCGCTATACACAATCACGTCGTCCAGATACACTTGTGCAAACTTGTGCATGCACCCCACGGGCACTTCTCCCGCCATCAGTCGCTGGAACGTCGATGGCGCGTTTTTCAGCCCGAAGGGCATCACTCGGAATTCATAGGCTGTTCCGTCCGGTGTAGTGAATGCAGTTTTTTTCCTGGTCTTTCTCTTCAACCGGGATCTGTCAGTAACCACTTCGAAGATCCAGTACCGAAAACACTTTAGCCGACGATAAATTCTTTAAAGCGTTGGTTATTCTGGGTAACCCAGAGCTCTCATCGGCTGTGATTTTATTTAGTTCCCGATAGTCGATACAGAATCGAGGTTTCTTGTCGGGACGCATAACTATTACTGACGGCGATGCCCATGAAGAAGTGGAGGGCACAATCACGCCTGCTTTCAACATCTCTTCCACTTGGTCATACATAAGCCTTTTCTTGGCAGGTGGCATTTGGTAGCATCTCTTGTTTACTACAACTTCTGAGGTTACTGGTATATGATGTGTGGTGGAGTTGGTGGTCGGTTGATGTAATCCTACGCGGAAAAGGTCATAAAATTCCTGGATTAAGGCTACAAACTCCTTATCACATCCATCCAGTTCAGGCAGTTTGACCGGTTCATCAAGGTTCTCCCGTCGCGTAACCCAAAAAGATGTGGCTCTCTGACTGGTTCCTACACTGATACAACCTCTGTCGAAGTCAATCGTGGCTCGGGTTTCCCGCTGCCAGGGCGCGCCCAACAAAATGACATGACCGAGGTGTTCAACCACCTGGAACTCCGCCTGAAATGGAACGCTAACAATCTCGAAGTGTGTGTATCTTGTGTTCGGTGGTAGCCAAGTTGGATTCCATATTTCGTGCTCCAGTTTTTATAGAGGTCACCAGGGTACTGTCGATCAAATTTAAATCGGTTCCCGTGTCTACTAGGCATTTAATCTCACTTCCTTTCCATTTTACGGTCAACAAAGGTCGTTCCCCCGTGACCTTTCGACGGCCCGCAGTGTTTACTCCTAATGATGGGTTGAATTGGGACGTCCTTGTCCAACCGGGCTCAAGTTTTTTATATCCTCTTGATATGGCTCTTGGTCAGAGGACAGACTTTCTCTTATCATTGGGGCGGTTGAAATCGTGCCAACGGCGTTTACTCTGTTAGATTCCCATCTATTAGCGGCTGTCAAAGCCTTTGGACACATACGCGCCATATGCGGTCCTTTGCAGACAAAGCACTGCATCTCTCGCTGCTGATCTGGCCGCCACTGCGTCATCGGGGCGCGTTAGTTCCTATCGGTAATGGCATTCTGCCGGGTATTTCGCGGCTCCATAGCAGGTGTGAAATTCCGTGTTTTTTTTGTCGTTTTTCCTCCCGCAGGTTCTGTTCAAGATCGCTGGCGAGACTGGCTAGTTCTTCGAATGAATCAAAGCTACCCATTCGTAATCGTGACCGCATCTCTGGCCTCATTAAGGTAATCATAGATTTGACAATTGAGCGCTCGTAGTCGTCCGGCCCATGGTATAGGCGGTTGTAAAATCCTCTCTTCTTCGCCAAAAACTCGTCCGCCTGCTCAGTTATTTCTTATTTTTCGCTGAACTGTCTGGCCATCAAACGGCTCTTCACTCAGCGCTCTCGAAGTGTGCCAAGAAAGGTTTACTAAATTCCTCATAAGTTGGATATAGTTCTTCGACGCGAAGAGGGTTCTGTGATATATCAGAATCTTCGTATTCTTCTAAATTTACAGACGAATCGCTGTCGTGTGTTGAGAAATCTACTGATTCGTGGGATGACGAATCTTCGAAAACTTTCCTGACAGTTTTAATGTTTTTACTTTTACTCGCCCTCAAAGCTGCTTTTCTCTCCTTTTCTCGGCTTTTTTCCTCCTTTTCCGCTTCCGCTGTCAAAAACAGGTCTTTGTTAGGCGTCGAAGTAATTAGCAGCACTTTTTCGGACTTTTTCGGATTCATTTTCTCTGAGTGGTCATCAGGACGTCTACATCAGGAAAAACTGTTTTGTTAAGAGGATATATTCCAGTAGCTCTCAATGCGTATCTGGCTTTTTCCACTGTAGCATCCTTCGGAAAGGCGGTAGTAAAAAGTCCAGCAACGTGATAAATAGTAAGCACTTATCCTGGATGCACAGTTGACCATCCATCCGCAACATTTTCATAAAATGACCTCAGCGGTTTAACAAATGCTCGATCTAAGGGTTGGGTACGGTGACTTCTATGAGGAGGCAATGCCAAAATGTGGATATGATTGTCCTTTGCAAAAAGAACGGCTTCTAGACTGATATACGATACATGATTGTCTAGTATTAGCAATACAGGATTTTCTTTCGTTGGGCTGGTATGCACCTTGAAGTTTTCCAAATATTTAATGAATGTTGGTGTAGTCATATACCCACTATCGGTTATTTTCATATCGCATCCTATTGGCCACCTTTAACCAATAAGAAAGTAATTCGTTTTCGGGCAGAAATAAAATAGGAAGGAATATTATGACCAGTACGGCTCATACAGCAAACCACTGAAACTGTTCGCCCTTGTTCTGCTGCCAGAACTTTTGCGACATCACTTTTTCCTACGGGTGCTACGTGTTGCGGCAATTTCTTCGGCACAGTCTGCATTCTTGTTTCGTCGAGGTTATTTATATACGGTTTGGTGGAATTTTGAACTTTTCCATTGAGTAACCCATATGCAAAACCCGCTATGTGCTTCATAACAGGGTATTAAAGAAAAACGTATAATCGTTTCACTGTATTCTCGGAGTACAATTTCCAGTCTTTAACGGGAGAACTATTTTCTCCTAAGTGGAAGGAATATTTGCTTATCACATCAATGTAGTCTTGATGTGATCAACGTAGTCTTTAAATTATCTCCCTAATTCGCCAAATATCCGTTTGGCTGGAAGAAATGAACGGCCACGAATTGGAAACCTAATCTCAATTTTTTCGATATTTTTTGGTGCTTCAAATATCAACCAAGAGCACAACATTCCTAATAGTGACTTATTTTTGTTCTGTCCTACGCAACCATCGGAGAATAGTCTTATCACCGACAGATTATTTAAGTTCGAATTGCATAGTGTGTGGTGTACGGCGGATGCAATTTGATTACAACCTTTAGAAAATTCGTTTTCGGTCCAAATATAGCTGAATGTGTTTTCCTTGTTTTGAACAGACAGTGATGAGCCTTGCCAGATGGTAAAGTTATATAAATATAGCTGGCGGGAATAATATGCAACCTGATCTGCAACTTTCGGAAGGACTAAATTCTTTTGGCAGTCGTAACAAAGTTAGTTTATTTTCAACTTCTGACAATTGACGCAAGCGCGCTTCTTGTGGTGTTTCATTCGAATTTTAGTGCATTTCTTTTCTTATTATCTTCCTGCAGATTAATATTATTTTCAAAGCTGCAACAGGTGGAACATTTATCGGAATAAGGGCTGTCAAAACTTATATTGAAACATTCATTGAACCCGGTCCTAAAGTATACATATTTCGCAAAGACGCAAAGATCATCTACTTGATATTTTTGATTATAAGAAGTCCATAACAATCTCGCGTTGAGCTCGCTTAGCAAGTCTTCGTTTCGTATGTTTGCCACGAGGCTAAAATGATCCGTCTCTTTAGTGGTTCATAAGCCTCGACCCCCATCCTCTTCAAGTTTATTTTGGACGGTTAAGTTTCAAAAACCAAAAACTTGATTTTTGAAAATATTACAAATTTATTTGAGTATTACAGTTACAAGCGTGTTCTAAACTAAACTAAAAAGCGTTGTTTACGAGCTAGGCTTTTATATGATAATAATTGCTGATAAAGCAATAGAACAGAGAGCTTACCTAAGCTAACTGTAATAATGAATAGTTTATATTGTTTTAGGGAATATAACTCGTCCCCTCTAAACTGAAAGCACATACTAATAAAATGTGATTTCATAAAAAGTAACATAATAATAATAATAATAAAAGTGGAAAACCAAAATACAAATCAAGTTCGAATTGCATAGTGTGTGGTGTAAGGCGGATGCAATTTGATTACAATCTTTAGAAAATTCGTTTTCGGTCCAAACATAGCTGAATGTGTTTTCCTTGTTTTGAGCAGACAGTGATGAGCCTTGACAGATGGTAAAGTTATATAAATATAGCTGGCGGGAATAATATGCAACCTGATCTGCAACTTTCGGAAGGACTAAATTCTTTTGGCAGTCGTAACAAAGTTAGTTCATTTTCAACTTCTGACAATTGACGCAAGCACGCTTCTTGTGGTGTTTCAGTTCGAATTTTAGTGCATTTTTTTTCTTATTATCTTCCTGCAGATTAATATTATTTTCAAAGCTGCAACAGGTGGAACATTTATCGGAATAAGGGCTGTCAAAACTTATATTGAAACATTCATTGAACCCGGTCCTAAAGTATACATATTTCACGCAAAGATCATTTACTTGATATTTTTGATTATAAGAAGTCCATAACTTTCTCGCGTTGAGCTCGCTTAGCAAGTCGTCGTTTCGTATGTTTGCCACGAGGCTAAAATAATCCGTCTCTTTAGTGGTTCATAAGCCTCGACCCCCACCCTCTTCAAGTTTATTTTGGACAGTTAAGTTTCAAAAACCAAAAACTTGATTTTTGAAAATATTAGAAATTTATTTGAGTATTACAGTTACAAGCGTGTTCTAAACTAAACTAAAAAGCGTTGTTTACGAGCTAGGCTTTTATATGATAATAATTGCTGATAAAGCAATAGAACAGAAGGCTTACCTAAGCTAACTGTAATAATGAATAGTTTATATTGTTTTAGGGAATATAACTCGTCCCCTCTAAACTGAAAGCACATACTAATAAAATGTGATTTCATAAAAAGTAACATAATAATAATAATAATAAAAGTGGAAAACCAAAATACAAATCAAGACCACTAAAGTATTTCTGGAAACTGACCCAATTAATATCAATAGAGGTATTTTCCAGGGTGATGCCATGAGTGTCTCATGTATGTGTCTGAATCCTTTATCCAAGGCCCTAAACAACTCGCAATATGGATATAAAATTAAAGGCAGAACTGTACTCTACACGATAAACCATCTGATGTACATGGACGACATAAAGCTCTATGGGTCTAGCGCAAAACAGTTGCAAGAACTTCTAAGAACTGTCGAAAAAATGTCATCTGATATTTCAACGAAATTTGGAATGAATAAATGTAAAACAATCCACATCAAAACCGGGAAATGGGCTCTGCCAGATACAAAGTTCATCCTATCCGAGCAAATTCTAGAGCCACTAGATACTTCTGAACAGTACAAATATCTAGGGTTAGACCAAAACAACAAACTAGATCACACCACGCTAAAACAAAAACTTGTTGCAAAATAGAGATCTCGTCTCATGTTATTACTTAGATCTAGGCTAAACTCAGGAAATTTATTTAAGGCTATCAACACTTTTGCTATACCGCTTCTTGTGTACTCTTTTGGAGTAGTAAAATGGTCTGACACCGACCTAACCAATCTCAATATTGCTACCAGGGTACAACTCAGCGAACACAGAAAACTACACCCAAAATCATGTACCCGGAGATTGACAATCACAAGAAAAGACGGAGGCCGTGGGCTAATTGATCTGCATGAAATCCATAACAACCTAATTAAATCATTAAGATCTTATTTCCGCAAAAAGGATCATCCGATACATAAGAGTATTTGCGCCTTGGACAAAAACTACACTCCGCTCAATCTATCGAGTCGAGTTGAAGTTGATTCTGTAAGCAGGACCGAGATTAAACTAAGGGAATGGGCAGGAAAGCAGCTCCACGGGAAGCATTATGGAATTGTAAATCAAGAACATATAGACAAAAAACTTACATACGCGTTTTTGCGAAATGGTCAGCTTTATCCCGAAACGGAGGGCTTCATAATTGCTATACAAGACCATGTTATAGCCACCAAATACTACAGAAAATATATCATGAAAGACCCTATTACCAACAACGATAAATGTAGAAAATGTCATCAATTCCCAGAGACGGTCGGCCATATAATATCTGGTTGCAAATTACTCGCAGGAAATGCGTATACTGATAGGCACAACTCTGTGGCTAAAGTTGTCCATCAATCCCTAGCCTTGAGATATGACTTGCATACAGTCACAAGCCCCTACTATACTTACTCTGGAGAACCTGTATTGGAAAGTAAAAACTACAAACTCCTATATGACGTAGACATTCACACAGACAAGACAGTAATGCACAATAGACCTGACATCGTCTTTCAAGACACGGTATCAAAGTCAACATTCCTAATTGATATAGCCGTTCCATCAGACCAGAATACTCTGAAGAAATACTTAGAGAAGAAAACTAAATATCAAGAACTCGGAATCGAAATTGAGAGGCTATGGAAACAAAAAACTGTTCAGATCATGCCTATTGTTATTTCTGCAACAGGTGTTACCCTATCGACATTTGCTAAACATCTGGACGAGCTGGATCTACGCAGGGATATCCATTCAGTGGCACAGAAAGCAGTTATACTGCACACATGCAACATCATGAGATCGTTTCTTAATGAAAAATAACTTCTGATGAACTTGGCTGAGTCCCGTCTATCAGAGGAAATCTGCCAGCTAAACATCTAGATGTGAATTCCTAACCAGGACGATGTACATATAAAGTAATAATTTAAAAAACATCATCATTTTTTGTATCTCGGAGTTTTTTTCGATTTTTACGCACTTTTATAAGTTATTTCCATAATAGATATTGTCACGAATGAAAATACTGTAAAATGAGAATTTACTTTATATTCCCCTGAAGGTGAAAATGATGCACTCGTCGACAATATGAATCACATTACTTGAAAGTCACCCGGGTCGAGAAGTGACCTCGGTCCAAACGGAAATAACAAAACAATTAAAAAACGCGCAATCCCGAATCATTGGAATGTGCTGACTGATGAAATCATCATTTTTTCCACTCGAATACCATTCGTTCCACTCGAAGTTGGGACGAAGGAAATTGTATAAAAAGAAATAAACAGAGTTAGTACGGGGGTCTTTGCTTTAGTCTCGCGGCCATGATGTTACTCCCAAGAAATTAAACCTCAGAGGAGGCCAGTCTGTCTTAGTAATTTATTAGTGAAGTACAAGTTTATTATTTAATGTATCCATAACCCAATAAGTACCCTTCGGTCTCCAAAGCTGTTAAAGCATTCGATGATGCATTGGCCCACGATTATGTAAGTACCTTTTAACTTTAAGTTGTAACCATTTTTCTAGTTAAGTTTTACCCCACGCGTTGTAACCATTTTGCTTTAACTTTAATAAATATAGTTGTTAGAATATAAATGTTGTTTTCAACCCCTCTTCAGAAATCGATCCCGAGGCAAATTAAATAAGTCACAACGATCACAAACGGGTCGTGACAATATAAAACTACAAATACAATAACCGCGTAATTAAGGACAGTCCAGAAACTAGTACGATTCACATATACCGGTGAAACAAAATCTTCAAAACTTTTCTTCTGGGTTTCCAGGCTGGTTTTGAGGTCACTAGTGGTCCTCCAAGATGGTATTGAGGTCAATCGTTGAGGGTTCATATATGATAGTATGGTTGCTAGGAAGAAGGGCTAGGTCCAATCTTGGGAGCACGACTTCACTATACGGCAACGTACTGGACTTACGTGTTTTTAAAATAATCGATTGTATTTGAACTTTACAATCAATTGGTACTTCGATCAAACAGGAACCAATAAGTGATAGCAAAGCGAAAGCATTAAAGATACCCTTTACACTTGTATATTAAATAACTATTTTTTAGTCAATACTCAATATTTATGTAGTTTTTTGATACCTATAGTTTTTTTTTGAAGGGTTTTTTTAAGTTTTATTATTTAAAGATATTTTTTATAAAAAAATTAATAAATCATTTTTTAAAAGAACCAAACAATATTGATTAATATGCTTGCGTTTTAGTCTTCTTCTTCGTCATCTGCATCATTGTCGGAAGTATAGGTACATTCGTTTGGGTTGAGTTGTTTTGCATTTGTTTTGATATATACTTGCTTCTTTACTTTAACAGCTCACAATAAATTCCGTAGCTTTGAATGAACAAAACCGAATGTCGAAAAATTCCTTTCAGATAATGCTGATGATGTTGCTAAGGGAAACAGCTAAAAATTTATTAAAACAATATTGTGTATTGTGAAAATGTAAGCATGTTTTCAATGATTTGGAAAAAGCCTTTAATATCTGCAGACCATGTAAAAGATATCAACGAAAAAAACCTCACAACCAAGGGTCTGTCAAAGAAATTTTCCTTTCAATTGGGCTTACACATTTATGACAAAAAAACAAAGTTAGCTCATAAAAAAATTGTATGCATAAAATGCCTGGTTAACATCCTGATTCAAAAACGGTTATTAATAATTGCTAACAGTTTTAATTTTTAATAGCAACATGCAATGTGCAATGCTTAAGGTATGTAACCTTTAGTAACCTATTAAGAGAGAAAAGAGACCAGCAATTACCTGTAATGTAACTTGCTGAAGTAATGGCCACTCTGGACCATCGGTCAGCCAGAATTGTTAAGGGAGATTTTCTTTTATTTTTTGTGAGTCGGAGTGAGTTGTTCTGTTTTTGTTTCTTTGCTTCTATACAGTAATTTGTTATCTGTTCTACATTACATCTGTACTGCATTACACTTTTGTGTTCTTCATTTATTAGTTTATCTTTTAAAGGAAAATACGTAATGAAGTCCTCAATTTCATATTTTAACTTTAGATCAAGTTTTTCTGCAATGAAACTTTTTTTTTTCGAAAAATTTCTCGAAAACTTTAACGAAATAATGAGTGGGTACATTCAAGAGGGCTAGCCGCTACAAAGCAGCCTTGCCGCAGTTGCTAACATGCTAGCCTTGATCCGCTTTGGCGACAATGAATGAACTGCTGATATTTTGACATATTTCACATCATATTTGAAGTTGACGTTTATTTTTGTTTATGTAGTGATATGATAGGATTCACTTTTTTTTTGCTCCGAATTTAAAAATGTAAAGTTAACAAAGGAGCCCTTGCGAGACTTCATATTAAATAAAATTGCAGATGATAATAATATTATAAATGCTGTGGTTGGAGCTTTTGAATTGGTAAACAGGAGGATTGACCAAGAATTTTTGGGACTATTGGAGCCTGTTATAAATCCTGATTTCTATGAAAAAACTGTTGACAATTTTACAAATGAGGAATTTTATGACCATTTTCGTATATCTAGGAACACTTTTTCAGTAAGTTTATACATGTAGTGTAGAAGAACAACTACCTAAGTACCATGAGATCAAAAACTAAATGGCAAGAGTTGGTCATGAAATTGAAAACTTATCCCTAACTTATGCCATCTTTTCATTCTGTCACAATTTTTATTACAATGCTTGTCATTTTTGACTGATGGTATAAACTATGAATTAAGTTTTTGTATAATACGTATCTTTCTAATTAATAGGTATACTTAATAGCATTTTAGGTTCTGCTGCTAATAAGGGAACATAGAAACATAGTAGATACAATTCCTTTACTCAAAAATTAATGTTTAGCATTTGGATTTTGTCCAAACAAGGTTTCCTGTCAGTGGGAAACTTATTCAATAATTCTCCAAGTAGTGGCCAAATGTTTTTTACGGATATAATGAAATTTTAAAGAAATGTTTATAAAATGGCTTGGTGATGAAGAAAGAAGGATCATTAGTAGAGTTTTAAAAGATAAATCTGGTAAAGTGTTTTTAAGGAAAATAAAATATAGTACAATGCAACTGTTTCTTAGGTATTTCTAGAATGGTTGGCTTAATTGATGGAACCCACATTGGCACCACCACATAATGAAGTGGATTACTATAATCGACACAGTTACCACTCGATTATTCTTCAGGGTGTTTGTGACCAGAATAAAAAATGTATAGACATTTTTGTTGGTATGCTAATGCTCATGCATGATGCACGAGATTTCAGGCAAAGTCCAATATTTGAACTTGCAATTCTTAACTCCTTTTAGAGATACTGGTCATTTAAATAGACAACAAACAACCTTTGAAATATATATTGTTACGATTCGCAGCGACGCCGCATTGGAGGCGGGGCAACGCGTGTGTGTTTGGTGGAGCTTCGCGACCTATCCGCGCTGCGTCATGGCTGACACGAGTGATTATTGCTCGGTTTAATCTAGAAGGCAGTTGTTTACAACATTTTTTCTATGTGAGATTATTCAAGAATTTTTATCAAGAACTTTCTAGGTTTTTCGGTAATTTTAGGATTGTGTATAAAAGGCGTATAGCGCGACGGTTATAGAGTAGTCTTATTTTAAGCGAGCTATAAATAAGCTAAAGTACGAAGCGATAATAGAAGGCTATAAAGTGTTAAAGTAATGAGTTATTTAGTAGTCGTGTGTATTTGTGGAATAAATAAATAGTGTTTTCGTGTTAAATCGTTACACTGGAATTATTGAACCCCGGGTTCGCAATAATTGGTGTCAGAAGTGCGATTCCAGTGGGAATTTGAGGACTAATATTGCTGAACTGTAAGTGAGTGCTTCATTGCCGGATATTACGTGTTTATGCCAGTGACCAGAAGCCAGCATCAAGCGATGGAGGATCAACTTGCCGCCCTGCTGTCCCTTATGCAACAACAGAGGGAAGAGCAAGAAAGACGTTATGTAGAACAAAAAGGAGAGCAGGAAAAACGTTATAAGGAACAAAAAGAGGTGCAAGAAAGACGTGATTAAGTACAGGAGCGACGTTATAAACAACAGAAGGAAGAGCAGGAAAGATGGTATCTAGAACAGAAAGAAGAGCTGGAAAAACGTGATCAAATACAGGAAAGACGTTATCTAGAACAGAAGAAGGAGTAGGAAAAACGTGATCAGGTACAGGAGCGACGTCATCAACAACAGAAGGAAGAACAGGAGTGGTTTAGAGAAGAATTAGTGAACCATCTCGCAGCTAGGGAGCAACAATTAGAAGAAAGAATAATGCAATCCGTCAAAGACGTCAACCAGAGGGTTCTCGAGCTAGAAAAGAAATTTCGGGAACAACTTGAGGACGACAACGTGTCTACAGAGAGTTTTAGCACAGCCAACGCTAAAATTAAGCCTCCCGATTATGACGGTACTACGGCATGGGTAATTTATAAAACCCAATTTGAGGCAGCTGCAAAAGCTAATGGTTGGTCCGAGCCCCAGAAAGCTACATCATTAGTGGTAGCACTAATGATGTAGCTTTCTGGGGCGGCTGAATTACTCCAATCTCTGTCGGCAGCGGATCAAAGTAATTATGCAGCTTTAGTACACTCTCTGCAACTACGATTTGGAAATGAGCACAAAGAAACCGTGTTCCAGGCCCAGCTGAGGATGAGACAGCAAATGTCAGGTGAATCTTTGCAAGAATTTGAGGCGGACATAGACACACTAATTCACCTGGCATACCCATCAGCCCCTGAATGTTTTCAAACGCAATTTGCCGCCGAAAGGTTCATTGAGGGAGTTCGCGATAGTGACATGAGATACCACTTACGTCTAGTCAGGCCCAGGAATATCAGCGAGGCACTAGTTCGGGCCCTGGAATTCGAAGCGTCACGAGTGTCATCTAGTTCATCTCCACGTGTAAGAATGGCAACTTGCGATGAAGAGGAGAATACGTCTATGGCTGATCCCATGGCCAGTTTACATAAAGCGATGAAGGATATGGCAGTCAATATGCAAGCCCTGTTAGAAAGAACTCCCCGATTAACAGGCAATCGGGGCACAAAATGTTTTAACTGCGGTAAACTGGGTCACGTCAAGAGTAACTGCCGTAATAGGGCAAGAAGTCCGTCGCCGTTGTTGAGAAGACCGAGCGGCAACCAAGACCGCCCTAGAATCCAGGAAAAACCAATTCCTGTCAATGTAAGAGGGCAATTGACCGAGCCCGTTAAGATCCCCAGGATCAGTCAAGTCAATCAATCAAGTCAAGCCA
The DNA here is from genome assembly GCA_951812265.1 of Taphrorychus bicolor. Lineage (NCBI taxonomy): Eukaryota > Metazoa > Arthropoda > Insecta > Coleoptera > Curculionidae > Taphrorychus > Taphrorychus bicolor. The sequence goes on from OX638304.1 coordinate 381,462, forward strand.
ATAATTTGGGTGGCAAAAGTGTTACAGAGACCGGACGCACTGAAGGACAGAAGATCCAAACTGAACATCGACCAGGAAGGTCTCACGGAAATGTGGATGCATTGTCTAGACGGCCATGTAAAGAAGATAGTCAGCATTGTCGGAGAACTCAGCAACGTGAGGGACTTCCTTTGGTAAGGAGAACGTCGGTGGAAACAAGCGATTGCTGGACCACACAGACGCTTCGAGAAGAACAAATGAATGATCCAGATATGGGACCCATCCTCTCTGCGAAGACTGACGACAAGAGACCAGAATGGCAAGAAATCGCTGGTAAAAGTCCAAACCTGAAGGCGCTATGGGCCCAGTTGCACTCTCTTAAAATAGAAAATGGACTACTGAAGAGAGCGTGGGAGAGTCCGGATGGCAAGTTCGTAGTCAGTCAGTTGGTTGTTCCTGATAGCAGAGAATCAGATGTACTACAGGAAATGAATACGGAACAAGTGGAGGTCATTTTGGGGTCAATAAAACCTTGGCCAAAATTAAAGAGCTACTGGGTGAATTATCATGAAGACGTCGAATCTTGGTGCCGCAAGTGCGAAGTTTGTTGTGCCACAAAAGGACCTCGAACAAGATCACGCGGCCGTATGGTGCAGTACACTGTAGGTGCTCCATTCGAGAGGGTAGCAATTGATGTCGCGGGACCATTTCCTCAAACTGAGTCGGGCAACAAATACATCCTGGTCGCCATGGATTATTTCACTAAATGGCCTGAAGCGTATGCCCTGCCTAATCAAGAAGCAACGACTGTGGCAACGGTGCTAGTAAATGAAATGTTTTGCAGATTTGGGGTCCCTCTCGAACTTCATTCTGATCAGGGCCGAAATTTTGAATCGGCTGTTTTCCAGAAAGTCATGGAACTTCTCGGAAGATCAGCAATTCGCAAGACGAGGACAACTCCTTTGCATCCACAGTCGGATGGGATGGTAGAGAGGTTTAATCGGACCATGGAACATTACCTGTCTAAAATGGTGGCAAATCATCAGCGTGATTGGGACCAACATCTACCTCTCATGTTGATGGCATATCGAGGCTCTACGCATGAAGCCACTAGTTATACTCCGTCGAAAGTAATGTTTGGAAGGGAAATGAGGCTTCCTGCGGATTTGATGTATGGAGCACCAGAAAAAGAGTCGCTCAACTCTGAGAATTTTGTGGAGGAGCTTAAGGAGAGGCTGAACAAGTCAGGAATAAACTGCGGATATCCAGTGATCGAGCCAAAGCAAGATATGACTTACTAGCTAACTCCCGCGGCTTCCAGGATGGTGATTTGGTGTGGCTATACAATCCGCGGCGAAAGGTGGGAAAGTCGCCCAAACTTAGCCAAAATTGGGAAGGACCTTATACAATTATAAAGAAGATTAATGAGGTGGTGTATAGGATCCAGCGGACCCCCAGGTCAAAGATGAAGGTCGTTCGACCTTTTTTTTATGTGAGATTATTCAAGAATTTTTATCAAGAACTTTCTAGGTTTTTCGGTAATTTTAGGATTGTGTATAAAAGGCGCATAGCGGTTATGAAGTAGTCTTATTTTAAGCGAGCTATAAATAAGCTAAAGTACGAAGCGATAATAGAAGGCTATAAAGTGTTAAAGTAATGAGTTATTTAGTAGTCCTGTGTATTTGTGGAATAAATAAATAGTGTTTTCGTGTTAAATCGTTACACTGGAATTATTGAACCCCGAGTTCGCAATAATATTAATGAATATTTAGATATTTGTGTAATGAGAAATGTTTCTCTAATGGTAACAGCACCTTGTGTGTTACACAATCTAATTTTGTAAGAAGAGGGAGAATCATCAGAACTTGACATAGAAGAAAATCCATTCGAGAACGTTTTAGAAAATGTTTTTTCCCTCTTAATAAGTTGGCAGCTGGTGACAACAAGCGCAATTATATAGCTGCAATGTTATAAAAAGTTAAGAACGATATATACCATGAATGAGGTATAGCTTCTACTGCATTTTCATTTATAAACTTTACTACATACCACATGGTTGATTACTATTTTATACCTAGGACGAGCAATAACACCAGTAAGTAAATGTTTTATACAGAATTTTTCGTAGGCACCACATAGTTACTACGTTTTACCTAAGATGAGCAATATCATTACTAAGTAAAAGTTATACTAGTAAATATTTAGACAGAATTTTTCCACTTCTACAGGAGCATTTCCAGAATTTTCCCCTTTTGTAAAAAAAACCAATAGTTAACAGAATTTGAGGTAAAATTCTATTAAATATTTATGCTAAAACATGTCCTATTTTTTTTAATACTTACTTTTGGGTGAAGCCTCATCCACTTTTTAGCCCGATTTGTTTTCCTGTCTTCTTGAAAAGCGATAACAACATGACGAGGAGCTTCAAGTTTATTTGTTGTTTTAACAGGCCAAGTATGTCTAAGACTCTCCGATAGTGAAGAATATTCTACAAGTTCCCAACTTCTAAAACCTAACAAAATTTCTTTATTAGATTCTAATATTTTCGTTAAAGCCAGTTGTTGTGGAATATCTACTGTTATATGAGGCATTTTCCAATATATTTTATCAAAGGACACTTTTGGTGTTTCTACAGTGGGACTAGGAGGTTCTACATCATCTTTAAATATAACTCCATCTAAATCATTACTAGCCCTAATAAGAACCAGTTCCTGTTTCATATGTAGGATTATTTTTTTGTAGTCTTCAAAAAATCCTAGCAACATTTTTAATGGTATAGACACATAAAAATTTCCCTTATCGTCAACTAAAATTAGATCAGATTCCTTTCTGTGAGGAAACCAACCAGCATTTTGCAATTTTAAGCTTTCATTTATGAGAGGTATCCTTTGAGGGTCGAAGCTAAACCAACATTTCTAACAGAATCTATAGTAATACCGTTTAATTCATAGCGAATCTCTCTAAAAAGAAAGGTGATGCCATTGTTAATGAAACGTAATTTTTTTGTATATTTATCCTCAGTGTTAGTTAATTTGCCTGATATAAAGTAAACTTTCTGTAGGTAAAGAGTAGGCGTCAAGTTCTTGAATGGGTATGCGGATTTCATCAGTATAATCAAATTTTGAAGAGATGTATGGTTGATATGTATGAAGTTCAGAACTAACAATTGAATTATCTACATAAAGTTTTTCAGTAACATTTAAAATGTCCATTATAAAACTTTTAAACCAAGAGATGTGAGGAATTGACGATTTTCTCGTGTTAATCTCTTGCTGTTTTTTCTGATACTGAGCTTTCGAGGTGATGTTTTCTTTTTATAGGGTTTTTGATCTAAAAATGTAACTATGGGTATTCTATTGTATCTAACCACCATTTTATTCACTATTTGGTTTTAAATGTAAACGGACAGTTATAGTTTCACCTCTAAAACTTATGAGATCTCCGTCTTGATCAACTATTTTAACAGTAATGTTGTTTATCGTTTTGAAGCTGACTGGAAAATATAACACAGGTAAAGGAGATTTCACTATTTTATACCCTGGTGGTACAGTTGGATAGAATTGATGAATAATATGTACTGGTTTTCCATTACTAAAGGATCCCACACAAATATTGCAATCAATGCATATTACTTTAGTTATGTTGTCAAAATATATAACTTTGCTTTTATTTTTGTTGTAAGCTATCCAATGGGTTCCTTCTTTTTTCACACTATCTAAATTAACAATTCCTCGCTCAACAAAGTTAATTTTGTTTGGCAAATTATCGCGCATGAATACTCCTCTAAAATTTGGAATTTTCAACATTTTTGAATAATTTAGAATTTCTACATTGGTTAACGCTCTTTTCGGAATATTTATTTGGTGTTTTTTTTGTTAGTGATTTCCTCTTAACCGAACCTCCTTTGTAGGGTTTAATAAATAATCCTTTTCCCTTGGAAACCCCCTTGCCACTTTTGAAGGGTTTTACAAAAAGACCTTTGCCTTGTGACATATTTTCCATTGCTGTATTATGTCTATGCAATTCTTCCAACTGTTCTCTAGCTGCTTTAGCATCATTCACTGCTTTAGCAATACCAGCCGCCCCACCACCCAATGCTCCAATCGCACCAAGTATTGGTAGTAATAATGGTAAAAAACCTCCAATTTTCTTAGGAGGGCGAATAACACGCTTTTTTCCCACTTTTTTCCTCTTTAAGCCCATTCCAAGTTTTCTCTTGCCCCTCATTACGCCAGCTACCGTCAATGCTGCGATTTTTTCTCCAATCGAAGAATCTTTAGCTTTCACCCTTTCCCAAGCCTCGTTTGCTAAAATTTTATCCGCCTCGTGTCTTTTTGATAACTGCTCAGACTGAGAGTATGCTATATCATGTTTTTGACAAGCAGCATCCAATGGATTAACTCCAATGTCTCCTCGCTCTAATCTTTTCTCTAATTTTGTTCCGGGTCCGCAGTAATTATATCCAGGTATATGGAGTTCAAACGGAAGCTTAGTAACTACTTTATTTACTAAACCAGAACCTGTTTTGACGGCTCTATTTATACGTTTCTTCCTACAAGTCACCATGTTATTATGACATAATGTATTATGTCTCTGGTATAAATACTTTTACCTTGAGTCAAATCTACTAGTGAGACATGAGGGTTGAAAAACAAAATTTCTCACTGCCTGTAAAGAATCATGATGAAAAAGTTTTCTCAAGGCAGTTTAAAAAGCATGGTGAATTATTTGGAGGAGGGTCAAAAAGATGTTTGATAGTAGGCTGTAGTGGCAGTGGCAAAACTAATGTAATGCTCACCCTGCTAGAGCATCCAAACGGTATTAGTAGGAAAATGTCTATGTATATTCAAAGTCTTTAGATCAACCAAAATATGAATATCTGAGAAACCTATTGGGACCTATAAAAGAAATTGGCTATGTGGAATATGACAATGATGAAGACATCATCTCACCACATGAAATAAAACCCAATTCTATTATAATTTTTGACGATATTCCATCACAAAATCAGAATGTTATTAGATATTTTTTTACACATGGCAGACATAGGAACACAGATGTTTTCTTTATTTTCCAAGGGTATAGTTTCATTATAAAACGTTTAATTAGGGAAATTTCAAACTTATTAATACTATATAAACAAGATTCAACAAGTATAAAGCACATTTATAATGATCACTGCATCATGGACATGACGTATGATCAGTTTAAAAATATTTGTTCCAACTGTTGGAAAGAGCCCTATGGATTTCTGGTAATAGACAAAGACTGTCAGATAAACAACGGCAGATATAGAAATGAATTTGATTCCTACATTTACCACAGTATAAAGAATAATACATTATATCAGTAGTGTCAGTCGGTCGAAAAATTGAAACTCCCCTCCCCTTGCCTCGTCCGCCCGGCCGCCGGCCGGTGCATCACCAAACCGGTTTTGCCCGGTTTTGGCAATGCTTTGGCAGTGCATCGCATGTCTTTGTCCCCTCGTAACTACTCGAGAACAATGCCGGGCGCGGCACGCTTTAGTTTTGGAAATATCAATAGTGCCGACACGAACTGACGATACTGGTATAATGTATTATTCTTTATACTGTGCATTTACCTATAAAAGTAATTGTTTCATAATTTTTCATCATTTAAAATTAATTTGACATGGACAAACATGTAGCTAGGGAATTGATAAAATCTAGAAAAGCAGTCAAGGACAAATATCGTGGTTTAAAATTGGCTGCCTCTTCGACCCAATCCGAACTAGAACAATCTTATAAACCAATTACCCAACCACTTAATCAACTACTCTCCACCATAGGAAATATTGAACCTTTTCAAGTAAAAGTAGAACCAACGGAAGAAGTTGAATCTCCATCAACATTTTTTGAAACATCTACACCGACAAAACAAAAGAAAAAAGCACCGGTTTTGACACCATCAATTCCTTCATTTTTTGAAGCCAGCCAACTCCCATCAATACTAGGAACAAACGTAATTGCTGAAACTAGTGACCCATCTAGTTCAATGTTAGGTCTAAACTTGTCTGACATTTTGGAACAAACTAAGAAAACGATTCAAAATTATGTTTCCACACCTTCATATGCAGGTTATTTGCAAGATTTTCATGAATTACCTAGAACATATATTGATGAAGGAGTACGAGATACAGAACATAAATTTGATCACAACTATGGAATAGTTCATGATCTTCAAACAGAGAAATTTTGTTTGGGTACAACGCAGAAACCTGTTGACATAATAGGCAAAGATATTAAAGTTGAAGGAAACACATACAATGGAACATTAGGTTTATATGAATTACTTTTCAAAAAGTATCCTGTCACCTATAAGAAAGAAGACTTAGATAATTATATGGACATTTTGGCGAGAACTAATGCATATCGAAGAAACCATGACCCCAATGAGCAAGTTCAGGGAAACTCATCTAGCAAATATATACAAATTATAGGACCATATTTGCATAAACAGGGAATCGCTAAAACAAGAATTACAGCGATGCAAAAATTGGCTGAAGCCTTTGGCAAGCCCAAAGCTCCATATAGAGCAACAAGAGCAACAGCTTCTGGGAAAGGGTTAACTTTAAAAAGAAACAAATTGAACACTGATTATGTACACTGGGATAATGTCAATGAATTAGTAGACAGACTGCGGTTGCTAGTAGCTTCTACCGTTGCAGGAAATAATGCTCATTCTAATGAAATTATATCTATTGTAGAGGAATTAAAAGAGGCTAAGGTTATACTATAAATAGAAAAGTCTAAAAGCATTTGTTGTTTATTAAAAAATGACTGTGGATAAATTCGGACATCATATTTCATCATTCGGGCACAGCCAAATATAACATAATATTTAGAAAAGTCAATTATCGCAGATGTTGAAGCTCAAATTCTAGAAAATTTTCAAAACTTAAGTAATAATAATAACATAACTAAAAGACTTAATGAAAACAGAGCAGAAATTGGAAATGTTGCAAAAAAATTAAAGCTTCTAGAAGATGACGCCTCAAAACAAAAACTTGAAAATAAAATAGAATCGATGGAATTGGAAATTAAAGCAATAAGTAGTCATCAAAATGAAGTGGAAGGTATTGTTACGATTCGCAGCAACGCCGCAAGGGAGGCGGGGCAACGCGTGTGGTTGGTGGAGCTTCGCGACGTATCCGCGCTGCGTCATGGCTGACACGAGTGATTTATTGCTCGGTTTAATCTAGAAGGCAGTTGTTTACAACCGTTTTTTTATGTGAGATTATTCAAGAATTCTTATAAAGAACTTTCTAGGTTTTTCTGTAATTTTAGGATTGTATATAAAAGGCGCATAGAGCGCGCAGGATAGTAGTAGTCTTATTTTAATCGAGCTATAAGTAAGCTAAAGTACGAAGCGATATTAGAAGGCTATAAAGTGTTAAGTAGTGAGTTATTTAGTAGTCGAATTGTACCTGTGTATATTTGTGAAATTAATAAATAGTGTTTTCGTGTTAAATCGTTACACTGGAATTATCGAACCCCGAGTTCGCAACAGTATACAAAATAATTTAGAAACAGAAATAGGTGAACTTAAAAAAGCAAATATTGATGTTACTAAAATTAATGAAAACAATCTAGCTATTGAAAATGTTGCGAAAAAAGTAAAGCTCTTAGAAGATAGCAACTCGAAAAAAGAAGAATTTCAACAGAAATTACTCATGATTGAAGATGACATAAAAACTATAACAAACTACCAAAGTGAATTGAATGTTTCAAAAAATAATTTAGAAATGGAAGTGAATAAATTAAAAGAAATAAAGAGTGACATATCTAAAATTAAGAGTGCTCTACAGAGCAATGTTAAAACAAAATTTGAGACATTTGCTGCTGACATATACAAAAAGTCAAGGAAGGGAGTGTGGCATTTTGGCCACACTCATAGCGAAATTGACAAAAACATAAAAGAAATTGAAAGAAATTTCACATTAGAAACACTACATTTAATGATTCATAAAAATGATATTGATAATGAGTTGAAAGTAAGAGTTGAAGGTGATTTAATGAAAATGAACGAACTAACTGTTGACTGAAGGACAAATTTGAAAATATTTCAGCAGATATTCTAGCTTTAAAAAATTAAATTAATATAAAAACAATTAATGGAGATACAGAAATCATATACAAAGTGCATCAAATCGATATTGATATTCAATCATTAAAATCTTCTATAGTAGAAGAAGATAAAAAATTAAAGGAGTTATTGAAAGCAGTTAGTGGTATTGACAAATTTAGTGAAGATATTAAATCATTAAAAAAACATGTTAGAGAAGAAGATGAGAAATTACGTGCACTATTGAACACTAAGTTTAAAAATATTACAATAGACGAACTTTTGAAAAAAAATTAATTTAATTAAGGAGGAAGAACAAAAATTAAAAGAAAATAAAGAAAAAAATAACACTTATAAAGACAAAAATAATGAGCTTAAGGAAGTACGTTTACAAATAGCAAATATTGAAAAACTAATGGAACTAGTAATAAAAAAACATGAAATGTTGTTGAAAGGTATTAGAATAAAATTCTCACAATGCTTAAAAGCAGAAACATTAGATTCTTTGAATTATTTATATAAAGAGTTTGTAAAAGTAAATAAGTCTTTAACTAAACCAACAAACTTTGAAGACGAAGAGTGGATTGAATTTTATACAAATTATATGAAAACGTTTTTTAAAAATTTTGAAGAATTATTATACAACAAATAATGACAAACATTAAAGAACAAATAGTAAATGAAATACATAGACTGGCAAGAAGGAACTATTCTCGAAGGAAGGTCAGTTTGAATGATGCGGATTTAGTTGCGAATTTAACAAAGGGAATAGGTATATTCTAGTTGTTATTAATGTTTTTTCTAAATATGTTTGGGTTGAACCTGTGAAATCAAAAAATGCTAAAGATGTTAGTAGGGCAATGGACAAAATAATAATTAGTGCAAAAACACCATCGAAAAATTTGCAAACGGACAGAGGTACTGATATAAGAGGGCACACCTTTGTTCTTAGGATAGGGTCGTAGAAAATATTCCATAGGGTTGGTCCGAGGATGGACCCTTGGGGAACACCACAGGACACGGCAAACTCCTCTCCATTTTCCCCTTTCTAGAGTTTCCATTATTTTTGGCCATGGCGCTGAATTGAACGCGTTCTCTATATCTATTGTTAATATTATTCCAAATTCCCGGTTTTTATACGATACGGAATTTATTTCAGTTACGAAATCTTGTACTTTCGCAACGGCGTCCACCGTTGATCTTCCCTTCGTGAATCCGAATTGCGAGTCGCTGATAAGTTTCCGAGAAACCACCTCAGTCTCCAATCGCGCTTTTATTAGACCCTCCAGAAGTTTTCCGGCCACGTCCACAAGACATATTGGCCTGTATGTCGTTTCCGAATCTGGGGACTTTTTTGGCTTCTCCAGTAGTATCAGCCTTGCCTGTTTCCACATGCGGGGAAAGTCTCCCTTCAGTAGACACTCGTTGTACATTCCTAGAAACACCTCTTCGTTTTGTTTGACGCATGGAATTATTACCTGAGCGGGAATATCGTCTGGGCCTGGTGCCTTTTTTGGCCTTATGCGACAGGTTGCCTCTTCCAATTCCGCATTTGTAAACACGGGAATATTTGCCACTATGTATTCTGGCCTCTCTGGATTAAGTCTTTGCGGGAACAACTTTTCGACCTGCAGTCTTGTGGTTTTATCATCAGGTTGTTTTGAATTCATTTTCATGCGTTTCATAGCAATTTTGTATGCTTTACCCCATATGTCCTGGTTTAGGTCCTCACATAAGACTTCCCATTTAGCTTTCTTACTTCTGGATATTTCTTTTTGCAGTCCACGCTTGGAGTTTTTGTATTCTTCCTGGTACTGAGCAATGCGGCCATCGTCCTCTTACTTTTTTCTTGCTCTAGTTAGCTTGCGACGCCATCGATTGCAGTCCGCTCTCCTCTGGGCAATATTGTCAGTCCACCAGTAAACTGGCACTCGCCATTCCTGACCGGATCCGGACCCTCAAAATATCCTATCGCATCTCTCCTTTATGGCTCTCATGCAGATCTCCGCATACGTGCTTCTATTTACATTAAAAATAAAAATACTGTTGCATTCCCGTCGGAACTTTGCTAAAGAGTTCTCGTTGATTCGGTATCATGTCCCGCTGCTCCGCGGATGCGCTCTCCCAGCGCCACTTCCAACAATTTGGAACCTTATTGATCGATGGTCGCTGAAATTTTCGTTTACTTCATCCACCCTCCATCCTTCGATTTTTGAAATCAAGCTGCCAGATGCCCTCGTAAAGTCTATCCTTGAGGAACCATTTGAACTCACAAAGGTAGGCGTTTGATCTTCATCAGTTACGACCATGTTTGTGACCTTTGACCCTATTATTGCTGATTTTGCATTCAAGTCGCCTCCCATGATTATATCTTTGTTAGACCTCCTGACATATTCCTCGATGCCGAGCAACAGGTCCTCAAATTCCCCCACGCCACCGTTCGGAGAAAAATAGCAGGACAGAACCACGAAATCCTTCAACTCGACGGCAACAAAACCCGTTCCTCTGTATGTGGACAGTACGCCCAATTTTTTGCTTGTGTAAATAAAACAATCCCGATTTTTGTCACATATGTATCCACGAGAGATTTTTAGGTTTGGTTCCTGCCCTATCACCAGTTCTATGTTCTCCTCTTGTATCTGCCTGAAAATTAAGTCATGGGCATTTCGACATCTGTTAAAATTTAATTGAAGAACCTGCTTGTTTTTCTCCGTTACTTATCGACAGATTTCGTACTGTTTCTGTCGTTGGTTTGCTTTTTCTCCTTTTGCTTTTTCGTCTCTTCTGCTGCCTTTCTGTATGCAGGGCATTGGTAGCTGTCTGCTTTATGATCTTTTTTATCTACGCAGACATAACACACTGGGTCGTTTTGACAAACCTTTGCTACATGTCCATCCTGCATGCACCTGAGGCATTTTCCCTCCATTTTATTTTCTTTTGTGCATTTTGCCGCTGCGTGTCCAAAATGATTGCAGTTGTAGCATTTCATTGGAGGGTTTCTCTCTTCGATTCTGCATCTAGTCCATCCTATTTTGATTTTGCCGATGTTTATTAATTTTATCGCATCTGTTGGTGAGACCCTAACGAATGCATAACGTTTTTTATACTCGTTAAGCTATCTTCGGCATATGCCGTTATTCCTTCTTCTTTTAGTCCCTTAATTATGTCCATCGTTTCCGTCGTCTCCTCGAGGTCTTTTATAAATACTGTTTTTTGAGCTTTGACAACTTTGGTTTCCGCTGTCCCCTCCATATGTTTCTCCAGTTCTTGCATAAACCTTTTCTGTTTTATTTCATCTCCATTCACTTTTATTTTCACATAGGCTTCTTTCGTCCGCATGACATCATTTATATTGACTCCTATGCCCTTTATGTCTGTGTTATTCCTCAATTTTTTTACTATGTTCGAGTATGTCTCGCCATTATTCTGCGGTTTTATTAGTAGGGTATTTGGCCTTCTCCTGCCTCTCACTTCCTTCCAGTCTGGCTTAGTAGACACACTCTCCTTTCTGTGGAAAACCTCATCGGCATACTCCTCTTCTGTTGAAGTTACCAACCTTTTTACGCTTTTCCGTCGCTCAGTATCCCTTACTCCATACACGTTTATCTGAATGTTTTCTTTCCTGAAGATAATCTCACTAGCTTTCCTAGTTTCCTGAACGATTGAAGACGCCGTCGCCCCCCAATTTAATTCGGTTATTTGCTTTGCCAGCACCGTGTTTCTAACTTTCTTAATGCTGCTTATGAGATTATGTATTGCCTCAGTTCCTTTCGTTTCATCTACACCCACTAAGAAGAGCATCCTACTATTTACATTCTCACACGTGCCGTCGTCGTTTATAAGCGTGTCGCTGCTAACGATAGTTGACATGGCTAAGGACTGGACCACTCAACACTCGCTCCGCTTGCGGCGCCTGTTTGCAGATGTCTGCTACCAGTTTGCTGCTTTTTGTGCTATTGACATCAATGAATATCACCGTATTTTTCTATCCAAATCCTTCACGATACTGCCTTGTGTTGTCTGACTTCTTTTGTAATTCGTGTGTGCTCAATTCATATTGATTGCTTGGCTCATTTCTTCGGCACTATCAGTTGTTTCTATTACGTTTTGTATGTAATCAGCATGTGCCTTGCTCTCATTGTCTGTCCTGGCTTCTGTTTGTGTACATGCGTTAGTGGTTTTTTGTACTTCTTGGGCCATTTCAGTGTTTGTTGTCTGGCATTTCGGAGGCCTCAGATTGTTGAGCATGTCCCACATGTCTGTCGTGTTTAACAGGCTAAGCGTTCTCGAGATTTTGTAGGTTACGTCCTTTATTTCCTTTTTTGTATTATTGTTCTTGGCCACATGACCTGATAGTGTTTTCCCATCGCTGACTAGTAGTTTAAGTAGCTTCTTGAAATGTGTGTATTGTGCAGTTGTTTCTGCTGACTCTTCTTCTTGCTGCTTATTTTTGTTAGTGTTTAGATCAATTATACATTTGCCTTCCAGCGTTTTCCTTTTAACCGATCTGCCCTGAGTTTCATCCCATGTCAAATCGATTACATGTGCTTTCGATTCAACCTCGCTTGTTGAAGATGCCGGGCTCTCCGATGTCAAGGTTGGAGATTTAGTCAATATAACTTGTTCGTTCCTATTCGTTCTCTGTATTTTGCGACAAGGTGTGATAAGTTTCTTAAGAAAAAGGTCCGCATTGTCCGGGGACACATGTTCAGACTTGCCAGTAGTTTCCTCCGAATTTAAATCTCCTTGAGCAAAATTATTTGCGTTTGCCGGTGGGGGTGTTCTCTTCAAACTTTCCCTTCTTTTAAAAGGATCCGTTTGCCCTTCTGGCCGATCTGCATGTGTATTATCCAGTAGCTTCTTATTACCGGTTTCATCCAGTCCATTATTATGTGCCATGTCCATGTTTTGTATTGCGGTCTTGTCCATTTGTCGTCTTGAATCTGTCGTTTGATTGCCTCCCCCAGAATCCTTGAGGCAGCCTGTCGTAACAGGGCGGGATTCCCCGTTTCCGGAACCCGCCTGGGGTAATTCTATTTTATCACTCAACATTGATTTTTTTTTGCGTTTTTGACCTGCCGCCAGGTTTTGGTGTGTCTCTCTTAGTCTGACTCCTCCCCTTCGACCCGTCCGGCATGGTTAGACCTGCCAGTAGCTACGCTACCGCCGGCATGGCTCTTGGGATCGCAGGAGCACACAAGCCCCCGCACTCGTACGCGTGCGTACTTCGACAAAGTGGAGACACCCCGGGGGGGTACCTGAACTGACCTGAACTAACCTGAAATAACCTGAACTAACCTGAACTAACCTAAACTAACCTGAACCAACCTGAACTAACCTGAACTAACTAACCTGAACTAACTTCTTTTTTTTTTTATAGAGGTTGGGAAATGCTCTTTTACGCACCCCAGGCTTTTGGTGGTATAATCTTGATCGACCTGGGAGTGTGGGGCTCAACCGCAGACAGGTATTGCGGACTACCCACTAAAACCCATCCCTCTCTTCACCCTATTTCCACTCTGGTACCGTCGTGAGACATTTCTTCAGGTGAGGGTGGAAAGTACCGACTGTCGATGTTTCAGAATTGTTTTCTTCAGAGAGTTATTCTCGTTTTCTGTTTTTTTCATACAGCTGTTTTCCGACCATTATTGTCCTGTACAGTTTCATTACCTCATTCCAAAGTTTGTCTGATTGCAAGAGTAAGCTTGCTACATTGTCCTTAGTTAGTTTTGTTCTTATTTGTTCTTCCGTTTGTTGTCTCTCGCTTGTCCATCGCTCGCAGATAAATAGGGTATGCTCTGGTGTGTCGTCTTCGTCACAAAACCAGCACTTTGGGTTTGGTGCCTTGCCTATTTTATACATGTAACTCCCAAATGTTCCGTGTCCTGTTAGAGCTTGAGCCACAAAATAATCCAGATTTTCCCATTTACGGCATGTCCAGGCTTTTACGTCCTTTATAAATACTTTAGTCCAGCTATTGTTTTGGTCCCAGTCATGTTGCCACTTCTCAAACGTCTTCTCTTTTATTTCACTTCTTTTTTCTTTTCCAGTTGTTTTGAGTAGGTTTAATTCTTCTACTTTAAATTTAATTGGTGTGACCCCCGCTATAACCAAGAGACTCTCTGTGGAAGTCGTCCTGTAAGATGACACTATCCTCATTGCAACTCTTCTGTTGATTCTTTCTAATAGTTTTCTATAGTGTTCGAATTTTATCGCGTCCATCCATATCGGTGCAGCATATCCTATCAAGGAATTCACAGATGCGGCAATCACTTTACGTTTTTTACTGTTGGGTCCTCCAACGTTCCTCATTAGTCTTGATAAAGCAGTTATCATATGTAACGCTTTTTTGTATAAAATGGCAACATGACTGGTCATTTTCATGTTGACGCCAATATAAACACCCATATATTTTATTACCTCTGAGTTTTGCACCGCTACACCCTCTATGTTAATAGTAAATTCCCTGATCTTTCTCCCGCCCTGTAGGATTATTGTGTTGGTTTTTCCTGGAGGTATTTTGAATCCCATTTGCTTTAGTTCATTAACTATTTTACTTACTGCATATTCAGCTTTGTTTTTTAGTATTTCAGGTGTTTTCCCCTGAAAGACAATTGCCAGATCGTCAGCATATGCAATCAAGTCTACGCCATTTGTTATTTTCATCTCCAGTATTCTGTTGTAAAAGAGATTCCACAGGGTTGGGCCGATAACCGAACCCTGCGGAACCCCCGAGGTCACTGTAACCACTGTTCCGTCCTCAGTTATAACTTTCCTTTCAGTCAGGTACTCTTGTATCATTCTCACAAGGTATGGGCTTATTTTCTTTTCATAGGCGGCTTGAACTATATTTCTCCAAGGAGCGGAGTTGAAGGCGTTTTGGACATCCAGAGTGACAAGTAGGCAGCAATTTCGTTGAGTATAAGATTTTTCCTTAACCGTATTAATTATCTTTTTCAGGTCGTTTAGTGCGTCTATTGTCGAGTGTCCTTTGCGGAAACCGTGTTGCCGTGGGCTTATTGCTTGTTTTTGGTTCAGTTCGTTTTCGAGTCGGGTTTTAATTACTGTTTCCAACAGCTTTCCTAGTACATTCAATAGGCATATCGGTCTGTATGTATCTGCTTCACTTTGGTTTTTTTTTGGTTTTGGGATTAATCTCGCCACTTTCCAAGCTTTCGGGAATATTCCTTCTTTAATGCAGTAGTCAAAAAAGTCTTTTATATATGGTATATTGCCCATAACAGTTTCTTTAATAATTTCCGGTGTTAGGAAATCGGGGCCAGGTGCTTTCTTTGTTTTGACTCTTTTTGTTGCTTGCTCTATTTCTTCTGTCGTAACCGATGGTATATTTTCTACACTTATTGCGATTCGTGGCCAGTTTATCGACTGGTGCTGTGGAAATAGTTTTTTTATATGCGACATTGTTTCTTCCTTGTCTATTTGTATCTTTGGAGTGAGTTTAAATAACCTGAACTAACCTGAACTAACCTAAACTAACCTGAACCAACCTGAACTAACCTGAACTAACCTGAACTAACTAACCTGAACTAACCTGAACTAACTTATTTTTTTTATAGAGGTTGGGAAATGCTCTTTTACGCACCCCAGGCTTTTGGTGGTATAATCTTGATCGACCTGGGAGTATGGGGATCAACCGCAGACAGGTATTGCGGACTACCCACTAAAACCCATCCCTCTCTTCACCCTATTTCCACTCTGGTACCGTCGTGAGACATTTCTTCAGGTGAGGGTGGAAAGTACCGACTGTCGATGTTTCAGAATTGTTTTCTTCAGAGAGTTATTCTCGTTTTCTGTTTTTTTTCATACAGCTGTTTTCCGACCATTATTGTCCTGTACAGTTTCATTACCTCATTCCAAAGTTTGTCTGATTGCAAGAGTAAGCTTGCTACATTGTCCTTAGTTAGTTTTGTTCTTATTTGTTCTTCCGTTTGTTGTCTCTCGCTTGTCCATCGCTCGCAGATAAATAGGGTATGTTCTGATGTGTCGTCTTCGTCACAAAACCAGCACTTTGGGTTTGGTGCCTTGCCTATTTTATACAGGTAACTCCCAAATGTTCCGTGTCCTGTTAGAGCTTGAGCCACAAAATAATCCAGATTTTCCCATTTACGGCATGTCCAGGCTTTTACGTCCTTTATAAATACTTTAGTCCAGCTATTGTTTTGGTCCCAGTCATGTTGCCACTTCTCAAACGTCTTCTCTTTTATTTCACTTCTTTTTTCTTTTCCAGTTGTTTTGAGTAGGTTTAATTCTTCTACTTTAAATTTAATTGGTGTGACCCCCGCTATAACCAAGAGACTCTCTGTGGAAGTCGTCCTGTAAGATGACACTATCCTCATTGCAACTCTTCTGTTGATTCTTTCTAATAGTTTTCTATAGTGTTCGAATTTTATCGCGTCCATCCATATCGGTGCAGCATATCCTATCAAGGAATTCACAGATGCGGCAATCACTTTACGTTTTTTACTGTTGGGTCCTCCAACGTTCCTCATTAGTCTTGATAAAGCAGTTATCATATGTAACGCTTTTTTGTATAAAATGGCAACATGACTGGTCATTTTCATGTTGACGCCAATATAAACACCCATATATTTTATTACCTCTGAGTTTTGCACCGCTACACCCTCTATGTTAATAGTAAATTCCCTGATCTTTCTCCCGCCCTGTAGGATTATTGTGTTGGTTTTTCCTGGAGGTATTTTGAATCCCATTTGCTTTAGTTCATTAACTATTTTACTTACTGCATATTCAGCTTTGTTTTTTAGTATTTCAGGTGTTTTCCCCTGAAAGACAATTGCCAGATCGTCAGCATATGCAATCAAGTCTACGCCATTTGTTATTTTCATCTCCAGTATTCTGTTGTAAAAGAGATTCCACAGGGTTGGGCCGATAACCGAACCCTGCGGAACCCCCGAGGTCACTGTAACCACTGTTCCGTCCTCAGTTATAACTTTCCTTTCAGTCAGGTACTCTTGTATCATTCTCACAAGGTATGGGCTTATTTTCTTTTCATAGGCGGCTTGAACTATATTTCTCCAAGGAGCGGAGTTGAAGGCGTTTTGGACATCCAGAGTGACAAGTAGGCAGCAATTTCGTTGAGTATAAGATTTTTCCTTAACCGTATTAATTATCTTTTTCAGGTCGTTTAGTGCGTCTATTGTCGAGTGTCCTTTGCGGAAACCGTGTTGCCGTGGGCTTATTGCTTGTTTTTGGTTCAGTTCGTTTTCGAGTCGGGTTTTAATTACTGTTTCCAACAGCTTTCCTAGTACATTCAATAGGCATATCGGTCTGTATGTATCTGCTTCACTTTGGTTTTTTTTTGGTTTTGGGATTAATCTCGCCACTTTCCAAGCTTTCGGGAATATTCCTTCTTTAATGCAGTAGTCAAAAAAGTCTTTTATATATGGTATATTGCCCATAACAGTTTCTTTAATAATTTCCGGTGTTAGGAAATCGGGGCCAGGTGCTTTCTTTGTTTTGACTCTTTTTGTTGCTTGCTCTATTTCTTCTGTCGTAACCGATGGTATATTTTCTACACTTATTGCGATTCGTGGCCAGTTTATCGACTGGTGCTGTGGAAATAGTTTTTTTATATGCGACATTGTTTCTTCCTTGTCTATTTGTATCTTTGGAGTGAGTTTAAATAACCTGAACTAACCTGAACTAACCTAAACTAACCTGAACCAACCTGAACTAACCTGAACTAACCTGAACTAACTAACCTGAACTAACCTGAACTAACTTTTTTTTTTTATAGAGGTTGGGAAATGCTCTTTTACGCACCCCAGGCTTTTGGTGGTATAATCTTGATCGACCTGGGAGTATGGGGATCAACCGCAGACAGGTATTGCGGACTACCCACTAAAACCCATCCCTCTCTTCACCCTATTTCCACTCTGGTACCGTCGTGAGACATTTCTTCAGGTGAGGGTGGAAAGTACCGACTGTCGATGTTTCAGAATTGTTTTCTTCAGAGAGTTATTCTCGTTTTCTGTTTTTTTCATACAGCTGTTTTCCGACCATTATTGTCCTGTACAGTTTCATTACCTCATTCCAAAGTTTGTCTGATTGCAAGAGTAAGCTTGCTACATTGTCCTTAGTTAGTTTTGTTCTTATTTGTTCTTCCGTTTGTTGTCTCTCGCTTGTCCATCGCTCGCAGATAAATAGGGTATGCTCTGATGTGTCGTCTTCGTCACAAAACCAGCACTTTGGGTTTGGTGCCTTGCCTATTTTATACAGGTAACTCCCAAATGTTCCGTGTCCTGTTAGAGCTTGAGCCACAAAATAATCCAGATTTTCCCATTTACGGCATGTCCAGGCTTTTACGTCCTTTATAAATACTTTAGTCCAGCTATTGTTTTGGTCCCAGTCATGTTGCCACTTCTCAAACGTCTTCTCTTTTATTTCACTTCTTTTTTCTTTTCCAGTTGTTTTGAGTAGGTTTAATTCTTCTACTTTAAATTTAATTGGTGTGACCCCCGCTATAACCAAGAGACTCTCTGTGGAACTCGTCCTGTAAGATGACACTATCCTCATTGCAACTCTTCTGTTGATTCTTTCTAATAGTTTTCTATAGTGTTCGAATTTTATCGCGTCCATCCATATCGGTGCAGCATATCCTATCAAGGAATTCACAGATGCGGCAATCACTTTACGTTTTTTACTGTTGGGTCCTCCAACGTTCCTCATTAGTCTTGATAAAGCAGTTATCATATGTAACGCTTTTTTGTATAAAATGGCAACATGACTGGTCATTTTCATGTTGACGCCAATATAAACACCCATATATTTTATTACCTCTGAGTTTTGCACCGCTACACCCTCTATGTTAATAGTAAATTCCCTGATCTTTCTCCCGCCCTGTAGGATTATTGTGTTGGTTTTTCCTGGAGGTATTTTGAATCCCATTTGCTTTAGTTCATTAACTATTTTACTTACTGCATATTCAGCTTTGTTTTTTAGTATTTCAGGTGTTTTCCCCTGAAAGACAATTGCCAGATCGTCAGCATATGCAATCAAGTCTACGCCATTTGTTATTTTCATCTCCAGTATTCTGTTGTAAAAGAGATTCCACAGGGTTGGGCCGATAACCGAACCCTGCGGAACCCCCGAGGTTACTGTAACCACTGTTCCGTCCTCAGTTATAACTTTCCTTTCAGTCAGGTACTCTTGTATCATTCTCACAAGGTATGGGCTTATTTTCTTTTCATAGGCGGCTTGAACTATATTTCTCCAAGGAGCGGAGTTGAAGGCGTTTTGGACATCCAGAGTGACAAGTAGGCAGCAATTTCGTTGAGTATAAGATTTTTCCTTAACCGTATTAATTATATTTTTCAGGTCGTTTAGTGCGTCTATTGTCGAGTGTCCCTTGCGGAAACCGTGCTGCCGTGGGCTTATTGCTTGTTTTTGGTTCAGTTCGTTTTCGAGTCGGGTTTTAATTACTGTTTCCAACAGCTTTCCTAGTACATTCAATAGGCATATCGGTCTGTATGTATCTGCTTCACTTTGGTCCTTTTTTGGTTTTGGGATTAATCTCGCCACTTTCCAAGCTTTCGGGAATATTCCTTCTTTAATGCAGTAGTCAAAAAAGTCTTTTATATATGGTATATTGCCCATAACAGTTTCTTTAATAATTTCCGGTGTTAGGAAATCGGGGCCAGGTGCTTTCTTTGTTTTGACTCTTTTTGTTGCTTGCTCTATTTCTTCTGTCGTAACCGATGGTATATTTTCTACACTTATTGCGATTCGTGCCCAGTTTATCGACTGGTGCTGTGGAAATAGTTTTTTTATATGCGACATTGTTTCTTCCTTGTCTATTTGTATCTTTGGAGTGAGTTTAAGTTTGTTGCTTACAATTTTGTAAGCCATTCCCCATGGGTCATTGTTCAAGTCTTCGCATAACTCATTCCAACCTTTTTCCTTTTGCTTCTTGATTTCACGCTTTAGCTCTCGTTTAGTATCCTTGTATTTCGTTGTTTCCTCGTCACATTTTTCTTGGTTTAGGGGGAATTGTTTTTTAAGTCGAGTTATTGCCCTTCGCAGTTGGATACATTTTTTCCTAATATCCGCTATTCTTGTTGTCCACCAGTATACAGGTTTTTTCCAGTGCGATACCGAACCGTCGCGTCCGTTTTGCGATTTTTACCCAAACGTCTTGTCGCACAGTGCTTTGATTCTCTCCGTTATACAGTTTACCGTTCTGTCTCCTATTGGTTCTATAGAGCTCAGCATATTTGCGCACTGCTTTTTGTATTCTTTGAGGCCTTTAGTTGTGACTCTCCATCCAATTTCCCGTTTCTTCCGTTCCCATTTTTCGTTTCTTAGAATGTTTTGACTGTTCTGCATATTTAATTGAAATAGTACTGGTCGGTGGTCTGTGTAGTATTCTCCTTGATCATCTACCATCCAATCTTTTATTTTGTCACATAACCCCATATTTGTTAGGGTTATATCTATTATGGAACTGCCGTTAGAGCTGTTGAAAGTGGGCGTATTTCCTTTATTACATGGAACCAAGTTGTTTTCTGCTATCCATTCTTCCATTACTGTACCTCTCGTGTTGGTTACGGGGGATCCACAAGATGTTATTTTTGCGTTAAAATCTCCTCCAATTATTACGAGCTTATGGTTTCTTATTATTTTTTCGTTTCGGCTCGCAAGTAGTTCTTCAAAAGCGGTGATATCACCATTAGGTGAAAAGTAGCAGGAACAAAAAATCAAATCCTCAACTTTTGCAGCCACAAACCCTTTGCCTTTGTAAATTTTTTGTATTGTCAAACTGTTATTGTGGATTCCGATATAGCAATCTTCGTTAATATCTACTATTACTGTTGCTGTTCTTTTTCTGTTAGGTTCTTGTCCTAGGCTTACATCAATTTGGTTTTCTCTAATCTTTTGCGTTATTGAATCACGTGCTGTACCTGACCTATTTTCATTAATTTGTATAAACTTTATCTGGTTTTTAGTAATATCTTGCGTTCTGGTCTTAGTGTAGTTGATGCTATTGTAGTTATGTTACTCATTTAGATTGTTGGTTTCTAGCGTGTCGAGTTTAAGTTCCGTGTCAATGTTTTCTTCATTATTTTGTTTAAGTTGTTGTTTTGCTTTAGAAAGCGATCTTTTAAATATTTGGCATCTGCCGCTGCCTGCCTTATCCTCTAATTGACAGATAGGGCATTTCTCTGCTTCCTTACATTCTCTTTGTGTATGTCCCTCACCTCCGCACTTATAGCATAGTCTCGACCGGTTTTCTCCGTTACAGTTTTCAGCTGTATGATCGTACAACCAGCATCTCTTGCATCTAATTAGGTTAATCTTTTTTTCGGTCCTACAACGCACATATCCGATTTGTATGAAACGGTTGTTGACAAGTGTTTTAACAATTTCTACATCAGTCGTCAGCGTAATTGTTTGCGTATTATTTGCCGCTGGCCTCAGCTCGCTTAGTTTATATGCCCTGTTTTTTAGATCCGGTATTAGTTCTTTTAGGGATTTGATAACTTCTTCTTTATTTGTTACCGCGTCGATTCCTCTAATAAACACACTTTCTGCCTTGTCTCCGCCCATCAATTTTCTGACATGCCCTTGGTCCGCTACTAGATTGCCTAGCGCTTTGTGTATATTTTCCAATTTCTCTTCATTTTTTTCTGTTACTATTAAAAGCTTACCTTCTTTAGTGCTTCTTATGCCTATTATACCTTCTTTCACGTTATTTTTACTTAAATTTGACTTAACTTCTCTCAGTGTGTCTGCATAGGTTCTATTATTATTTTCTAACATTAGCGCAAAGGTTTTTCTCTCTCTCTGGGTTTTATTCTGTTTATTTTGCATTTTCATTTTGTTCCTTACGTATATCTCAGCTTTGGTTTTCAGCCCGTGAAAGACAGTTTCTACAAGCTTACGGAAGTGTCCAGTAGCAGGATGCCATCAGCAGGATTGCAATCCATTCTTCATGTTCTACTTCCTCTTTAAGGTCCAGAAGTCTTTCAAATAGATTCTTTTCGGTGCCATCATAGGTAATTTTGATTATTTTTTTCATTATTGGCTCTTCCCTCCCTTTCGTTCTTATTTTGTATTTATGCTTTAAGACCGCGAATTCTTCCTGCATGTTTTTTAGTTCAGGAAATGATTCCTTAAACTGTCGCTGTATCCCGATGTCCATACTTGGGTTTATTTTGTTAACAATAACCACTTTTGCAACACTGTCTTTAGTTTCTAGTGGGTTGCCTTCTTTTATTTCAGTGTTGGTCAGCACATTATCATCCCATTTAGTATATAATTGGTCTTCGCATTCTTCCCACGTGTTTTTAATTGAGATTTCCAAGAGTGTTCCGTTTTCTGCTGTTTGTGTTGATGCCTCTTTTGTCGATCGTTTCTCTGTTTGTGTATCAGAGTCTATTGTTAATTTGTTGGCTTCATAACGGTTTTCTGATAGCCAGTTTTTTACTATATTACTATTAAGAACCTGAGTTTGTCTTTTTAGTTTTTGTGAAAGATCTTTAATCTCCTTTTTTGTATTTTTCGGCACATCCATGCTGCACTCCCTGATGAAGGCCCGAAGTGGCTGGTTCCTGGTGCTGCATGTGGCTTTCCCTTCGGTAGAGCAGGCTCACAACAGCCCCGCAGGGCACTCCCAGAGTCGTCCACATGCGCACCCATCGATTTGCGTTTTACCTTCCGCCAGGTTTTCTTGTGTCTCTCTTAGTCTGGCTTCTCCCCTTCGACCCGTCCGGCTTGGTTAGACCTGCCAGTAGCTACGCTACCGCCGGCATGGCTCTTAGGATTATAGAAGCACACAAGCCCCCCCCACTCGTACGCGTGCGTACTTCGACAAAGTGGTGACACCTCGGGGGGGTAGACACCTCGGGGGGTCTCCAAACTGGTCGACTGAAGTTTTTCAAATAAGGAATGTGAAACTGACAAATCCAAGGACATACCTTTTAAGAGATCAGCGAAATGAGGATATCGAAGGTGCTTTCTATTTTTAAGAGATCAGCGAAATGAGGATATCGAAGGTGCTTTCTATGAAGAAGAGTTACAACATGTTAAATATCCAGATGCCTATTTGGTTGAGAAAGTGTTAAGACGTAAAGGCAATAAAGTGTATGTAAAGTGGGGTTTGATAAATCACATAATTCATGGATTAATAAAACTAATGTTTTGTAATATATTTTAATAAAATTCAAGTCATTAAGAATAATAGTTTTATTATAATAATTTTTATTACATAGGGTTAGATATATTTTATTTCTATGCTCTTCACTTAGTATAGGATTAATTATGTAACTACAGCTAGCAATTCTTTTTTCGAATCGCAGTCTGTCACAATATAATTGATGATATTCACTTTTTCGAGCTTGTCTATATGCAAATTCCCACGTCCTTAGCACATGTAGTATTACTACTTTCACTAATAGTCACATATTTCTTTATAATATTTCCTTTTTGTTCCATGCTTCTGCAGTCGGCTTTCCAACTCGTCTGGATATAATATTAGGAACTCCAACATGGTGCTGACATTCTCACTATTTGGATTTTCACTTGGATTTAAAACATTATAAACATTGGTGAGCAAGTCGCCAATTTGATTTGCAGTTGTTGTTTTGTACGCATTAAAGTAATTTTCAAAGTTTTGTTCTTTTATAATAGAAATTCTATATGCTATCAAATCTTTCAGTTTCCACAAACTATCAATGGATTCCTGGATAAACATAATTAGAGTCTGCCTTGTTAAACTTTAGAACTGGAAAGTCATTAATTTTCTCAAAACTTAAACTAATGTTTCCACATTGTAATTACACCTTCATACTTGCAAAAGGTGATCCACTCATCTTCACTCAGAGTCATGTAGAATCCATTTCTGCCTCCAATTACTATTTTGGGTGAAAAGTCGTTTACACTAATTCCAATTAAAACAAATTTCGTGAAAGAACTGTTAATATAAAAAAACTTTGTATTCACAGTATTTAAAACATTCTTATTTGCTCCACTGATACTATTTTTCTTACTATTTGACAAGTAATCATTATTTTGACTAGCAAATTTAGAGAACGACATTTTTGTAAATAAACCCTTTTCAACTATAAACTATCTCTTGTTGTTTGTACCACAACTTGCATTTCAACATTTATATAAGTAAATGATGATGGTGGGGGTAATGGTGGTGGGGCAATGGTTGTGTATCGGACGGAGGAGGAGTTTGCTCTCTCATAGGTTTTCGGAAGAGGAGTTTGCTCTGTCATAGGTTTTCGGAGGAGGAGTTTGCTCTCTCATAGGTTTTCGGAGGATGAGGAGGGTCTCCCACAAACTCTCTTCTAATAAAAGAAAGTGCATATATTTTACTTAACAAAGATCATTGTGTGGCTTCTTGTTCAGCAAACATAGATAACACATGGGTACCTATGTTAGAACAAGAAGTTCAAAGTGGTAACTTGCAGATAAATTAATCATAACATTCACATTATACCTATTTTACACGTAGATAGAACTACCTTTCCTAATAATGACAATTCTTATCAAATGACATTTTCATGTCAAAAGCAAAAAACGATTTTCAGAATATCATACACTAATACTCAAAACCAAACACATTAATAGATATAAATTATTTGCATTTCATAGTTTCTAAAGCTTTATTTTTTAGATAGTTCTGAAGAAGGCAGCAGAGAAGTTGCCGAAACGTCAACTACGTCGATTCGTCCGAGCCCTTTCTAGGGTAAATTATTATACAATTGGTAATGTGAAGCAGATTGTGAACGTTGTAAGATATGAAGTAAGGTTTGTACAATGTTAACAATTTAACACTTAAGCGAAGAAAATTATTATAATAGGATGTGTTTAAAATACCCTTAAACAAGATAAGCCCTGTGTAAAAAAGTAATAACCGAAATTCATTTGCTTTAAATATTTTACTTTCTATAATGTATCTAGTTTTTTTCTTAAATTCACATGCTATAAACTTCGAAAACGTAATATTCCATTATTAATATCATGTACATGCTGAGTCCGTAACAAAAATCCTACTTTTCATAACCTTTCATAATCTTTTCATATTCTCTTTCTAACCTAAAAGTATACAATGCATGTAGTCGATTGGAACCTCATTAATCATATTAAATCATGGAATGTTTTCAAGTGTGGGGGGTTTTTACTTTATCCTACAAGAAATTGTTTTGCGCCGCCTATGCAACATGTTTTAGGAGAGTACATCTCTGTGTAATGACATTTGGAACTTGTGAAGTTGACATTTGTGACAGACAGGCAAAGACAGATGAGAAAAATTAGGAAGAGGTTAGATTTTTAGAAAATGGCGAGGTCGTGATTTTTCGTAATTTTGTATTTTGTGTAAAAATTAAGTTCGTTTTTGGAGTGTTAACGGTTTTTCCTGAAAATCCGCTTTATCCTGACAACAACTTATCCACACAAGTAAACTTTTTTTCTTCATAATGGTGCTTAGGTTGCTGCCTATGTCGAAATGAGGAATCAGTTCTCTCCGTAAAAACTAAGTTTCATTAAAATAAACTGATTTTTCAAAATCACCTTCTACAGTACACTTACTACAAATAAAAAATGCATTGTGGCTTTTAACATTTAGCACATAAGCCTTTGCTGGAGCATCACATATTAACATTTTAATGCTGAAAGGAAATAATTATCCATTTATCAAAATTTAATTTTTAGTCAAATCACTAGCTTCGAAACCAAATCTTTTAATAACTTATTAATCTTTGGTTTACCATTTCCATAATAAAGAGCAGCACAAAAAACTTGAGACCTTAAATCCCTAATACCATCGAACTTGCAAAGAATAGGCCAAAAAGAATCATTTTTACTTTTAAACAAAGGAACTCTATACTATTTAAAGCATTTTGTGTAATGTTTTCTTGTACAGCCCGAAAACGTAAGTTGTATGTAAAATTCTCTAATTTACATTCAGTAGTTTTCTTAAAAGAAAAATAATACAAATTACTGTTTGTCTGAACAGAAACATGAGGAGGAGAGATGTCTCTTCTGCAACCTAATTCTTGTTTATTTTCAGGACTTTCTGTACTAAGCTGAGATACTGAGTCCTCTCGAATCGATCCCGTATTTAAATTTTGACATGAATTACTTTTACCTGGGGTAGGATTTAAGTTTGGCACCTTTGGCAGTATCTCATAAGCTGCTAAAAGGCTTTCTACTCTTTGACGTTTTTATCTTATTTTAAAAGTTTACCCAAGTCTTTTTTTATTTCTTTTCGGCATATTAAATTAAATGTGGAAATACTAGATGTGTACATGTATTCCACAAAAAAAAGTGTTCTCTCACTTTCATATACTATAGCTAGTCAATTGTCCTAATTAAACCATGACTCTACTTAGATAAACTAAACTTTTCAAACACTAGTAAAAGTAAGTTACCGTTAGTAGTAGTATAAGTTCTACCTATGGGGCAAGATAAAGAAATATTTTATGTCAAGCAATACTTATCAAAAAAATCTACTGGGTACATAATAATAATATGTATTATAATATTAAAATTAAGTTGCTTCCCTGACAGCTTATAGGAAATAACCTTGAATTTCTTATTTAAACATGTTATTAAAATATGTCCTTACCTGTACAAAATAATATGTACTATGTTAGGTAGTCTACTAAAAGTGTACTACTAAGGAAGCAACTAAATGAACTGTATTTTTGTTGATTCTTATTGCCCAAGGAATGTGCCACTGCATTTTTTCTATTAGAGAGCGCTACCTCACATTCTTCATCCCACCATGGATTCCCCGGAGTTTCCGAACTATAACATTTCTTTTTTGGTATTGTTTTATTGTTTCTTCTGCAGCGTTATTTAATTTTTCCAGAAAAACCGGAGCATCCATGTTGGGATCTGAAAAAATCTTGCCTCCTGATACTTTCCTGAAATTCTTTCCAATTTGCTTTATGAAAATTTCGTGTATAAAATGTTGTCATGATCGAATTTTCCAATGTAAGTTTAAATTTATCTTGTATTGTAATGCTTATTGGGAAATTGTCGTTGTTGCCATTGTCTGATAGTACCTGCCACTCCACGTCATCGTCAGGGGCCAACTCCGAACTTACCATTGTTATATCAACTGCTCCTTATCTTGCTGACTGATGAAACCTGGTTGCCCTGCAATCATTTAGAACAACTACATCGTGTTCCAGTAGTTTCATCACTTAAGATCTTCCCTCCCCTGTTTATGGGTTTTTGCGGAAGTTTTGGTGTCTCAAAGAAGGGTCCACATTTTCTATAATGAAATCCAATCAACACCCAATTAGTCATGCGATTTGCAATTTTTTTTACATCTACTATTTCCCTGCTGTATAATTCCCCGGAGTTTCCGGACTATAACATTTCTTTTTTGGTATTGTTTTATTGTTTCTTCTGCAGCGTTATTTAATTTTTCCAGAAAAACCGGAGCATCCATGTTGGGATCTGAAAAATCTTGCCTCCTGATACTTTCCTGAAAGTCTTTCCAATTTGCTTTATGAAAATTTCGTGTATAAAATGTTGTCATGACTGATGAAACCTGGTTGCCCTGCAATCATTTAGAACAACTACATCGTGTTCCAGTAGTTTCATCACTTAAGATCTTCCCTCCCCTGTTTATGGGCATGTCATCCCATATTGGGTGATGGCTATTTAAGTCTCCTATTACCATTTTGCTTCCATTGCCTCTTAGGAATTCTTCAATTATTTCTGCTGTTACGTTGTTTCCAGAATTGCAGTAGATATTTGTGAGTAGGATGTTGTCAACTTTGATGGTTATGTGCTGTGTAGTCTCGCAGTTCAATGATTTTATTTCCTGATATACTAGATTATTTTTAATTAAGGTGGCAATTCCACCAAAGCCATCTTCTTTATTTATTCTTAGAACATTGAAGTTTTTAATATGGAATTTATCTTTATTTTTCAACCAGGTTTCATTTAAGAAAATGATGTCGGGTTTTTGTTTTTTTATTAAGTTTATAAAGTTTTCCCGGTTTGACTTGATGCTTCTTATATTCCATTAATTCAATCCATACAATTCTGATGTATGTTTTCTTTCATACAGGCATTTTGTTAATTATAACAATCAATAAAAGTTATCTTATTGTGTTTCCTGGGAATCAAAATGTCTTTTGATAAGTTGATATATTAAGTCTCTTCCTTGCTGATTATTTATGTAATTAGTTAGAAAAGCCTCCCTATTGGATCTTGTCCAGTCTGTAGGTCGTTTTGTTTTTCATATTGGTATGTGGCACCAGCGGGCTCCTTTGCTTTATATAATTGTATAGGTACATGAGCTGCTGACGTTGAGGGTTGGGGGATTTTTTCCATATTTATGTCGTTATTTGTAATACGTTTCTGAGTTTGTTGGAGACATGGCCGTGAGTTTGGAAACTAAAGGCATGCATTATGTTCTTCTTTGTTACATCCTTTCTGTATAATCCTTTTTTTGTTAGGTTCATTAATAGCTGCCTGCTGGAAGGATCTTTTTGTTCTATTTAGATTGAAAAATTCTGTCCTTTTTTGTGTTGGCATAATATTCTCTGTTATATTGTTTTGAGTAATTTTTCTTTTGAGATTGGGAAATTCATTAGGGTTGTAGTAAAACTCCCTTGCTTCATATGTTTTTTTGCACATATTGTTCTCATCATGATATGTAAGGTTTTCGAATGCCATCGATTTTTTAATATTAACCTGTCTTTGATACTCTGGACATTTTTTATTAGTTGACCTATGTTCACCTTTGCAAAAACGACACTTAGTTTGACATGTGAAATTTACTTCTCCATTACTGCCTGCTTTGCATGCTTTTCCTTTGCACAATTGAAACATATTTCCTTGCCCTTGCAATTTTTTTTAGTGTGACCATAGAGTAAGCATGAAAAGCATTGGGTAACTGGAGGAACATATATTGACACTTTTGTTGCGATTGTTACGACGGTTGGTATGTATTCAACCTTTCCTTCCTTAAGAATTTTCCGGTTCATACGTTTAATATGTAAAATTTTAGCATTTGCTGCAAAATATATTTTAAACTCATCCTCAGTCAGATCCATATCTACCTCTCCTTTGCATGTGACAAAATTGAATAGAATAATTCCTTGTCGGCCAATTTTTTGCTTTCGAGGAATTGGTTTGCTGCCTGAAAGTCGATAATTCCACTGATGTACGATTAACGCCTTATTTTTGATATATGTAACGTCTGCAAGATATAAATCAAACCATTCTATTATTAGAGTTTTTTTGAGATTCCACGTATATGATAAAAGGTCCTTTGTCTAGCTTATCAAAAAGTACAGAATTTCTATCTTCCAGTTTTTTCTCTAAGCCTGAACCACCCCCCTTGTCCAGCGGAGGGGTTTTTCCCCACCTTGGTGACATTAAAACTTCTTTAGGTATAAATCTAAGGTTTAATAAAGAAAGTTTGCACCTGAATCAAAAAAATTACATTGAGCAAATTTTGCACCGCTTTGGAATGAGTGAGAGTAAACCAGTCAGAACCCCCTTGGAAGCTGGAAATTTCATAGAATACCCAAAAAATGAAGAGTTGAATGAAGATCCAGTTCGTGAGTTGATTGGTATTAGTAATTGGTGTCGAAATCGTCGTACGTACTGCAGAAATA
The DNA here is from genome assembly GCA_951812265.1 of Taphrorychus bicolor. Lineage (NCBI taxonomy): Eukaryota > Metazoa > Arthropoda > Insecta > Coleoptera > Curculionidae > Taphrorychus > Taphrorychus bicolor. The sequence continues at coordinate 411,158 of OX638304.1, forward strand.
AGATACAACAACAGCTAAATATAACAACCACGGAGTGTGGTTGTAATATTTAGCAAATTTCCAATAAAAAATTCAAATACGTACACTTTCTATTAACAATAGCCCACTCACCGACTAACAGCCAAATGCAAAACACTGGTTAGTACTCAAGGTCACTAGCCCGTTTTCTTTTTTTTCTTTTTTGGTTCTTTATAAGTTTTTTATAGGTTTTTTTTTGTAAATTTGAGATTTTCTCAGTGAAAATAAAACTGAGTGTGATCTCAGTAAACAAAACGAACGAACAACAAAACCTATCCAAGTGCACTTGGCCTAAAAACGTAGTAAGCTAGTTTCTAGCAAATAGGGTTAAACGAGGGGTGTCAGAGCTATATTTGCTCACTCTATATGTTTTAAAAGTTCCTATGTAACTTGAGCCTCTTTGTTTGAGCCATACGCCGAAATATTGACGGCGACGTTTATCAGCTTGGTTAATCAAAACAAAGTCCCACCACCTAAGGAATATAGTTTTTGAGAGTGTGTCTTTACGTATCGAAGCGAGCGAAGTCGGGCGTCGCCCAGATTTTTATTTTATCGTGATTCACATGCTCGTTCTTTTTTTTGTTAATATTTTTGATCGATTCTATCAATGTCATAGTATGTGACAGATAGGTGGACGAACGTTTTTTTCTGTAAAGTTTATGTTCAAATTCAATCGTGCTTAAAATCTCACCGTGAAAATAAAAGTTATTTTTTGTATCGGGAAGATCGGACTTTTATTTCATCGAACCGCGTACTTGGTGTAAGACGGGTAGTTTTTCATCAATGCGCACGACATTTGGCGACCGTGACAGGACACGGTGCGGTTTTTAAGTGGAACATTTCCGAAGATAGCGGTTGTAGAAAAAGTGTTTAGACGATCACTGGACAAACTTTTACCGTGTTTGGCCTGTAGTTTTCGACAAGCGCGTGTGGTTTGACCAAGTTTGCAGTGAAAAAATGGATCAAAAGAAGAAACACCGTAAAGTGCTTCGCACATCCTTTACAAAGTCGGCGAGAGAATTGGACGAGTTGTTATCGACGCCGGAGGGGGAAGCACGATTGGTGAGAGTTTCCTTGGATATCTTGCGACATAAAATTGACGATCTAAGGAAAATTGATGGCGAAATCTATGATCTTCTCTTAAATGGGGATGGCAGCGAAGAAGATCTGTTAATAGAAATGGAGACTAGTGACAGCTATATTAAGAAATTCACGGATCTAAATATCCGCTGTGAGGAACGTATGCAGCCGGGAGCGATAGACGCCGTGGAGGATGAGGTAGCTTCTACGATATCTGGTATAAACAGTATAAACAGCAGATCAGGTAGGCGTAAATTTAAGTTACCCACTTTGGAGTTTAAAAAATTTGATGGGAACATTAAGGACTGGTTGCCGTTTTGGTCACAATTTCAAAAAGTGCATGACGATCCTGACATAGATTTGAACGACAAAGTTGAATATCTGATTCAAGCTATGACACCGGGTAGCAGGGCCAGGCAATTAGTCGATAGTTTTCCCGCTACTGGAAGTAACTATAGGAACATGGTAGACTGTCTAATTTCTCGATTCGGCCGTGACGACTTGCAGATTGAAGTGTACGTTCGGGAATTGCTAAAATTGGTGATAAATAATACTTCGTCTGGCAATAAAATGGACCTTTCGTTCTTATACGATAAGTTAGAATCGCAGTTACGGGCGTTAGAGACACTGGGTATTAGCTCTGATAAATACGCGGCCATGTTGTTTCCTCTAGTAGAATCATGTCTTCCCTCTGATTTATTGCGAATCTGGCAACGGTTGCCGGGGAGTCCGGGCGCGAACACCGCGTCTCAAGTTTCGATAAACGTAGCGGGCGGTTCCACAATAGAAAATCGGCTCAAAAGTATTATGAAATTTTTGAAAAACGAAGTTGATAATGAGCAACACATTTCTTTGGCAGTTGAGGGTTTCGACTTAGGCAGCGCAACAAATAGAGATTTTAGACGGGGTGGAACTACTGGAACAAAAAGATATGAGGAAAATCGTGTTAAGCCTCCAACCGCAATGGGTTTAGTAAATTCTGATGTCATAAATAGATGCATTTTTTGTCAAAGTTCACATGAGAGTACGAATTGCTTTAAAGCTCAGAACATGACCTATGATCAGAAGAAACATATTTTGACAGAGAAAGGTGCATGTTTTCGTTGTCTAAAAATTGGACATCAATCTCGATTCTGTCGAGGACGATTAAAATGCATAATTTGTAATAAGCCACATGTACCTTTAATGTGTTCGAAACTACCCGAAAGGAAAAATGGAAAATCCGATCAAGAAGATAATAAGGACATTCAGTCGGGAGTTCATCATGCGCTATAGCTACGCGAATAGTACAAGTCCACATGTTTTCTTGCAAACACTGCGTGTGAGAATGGAAAATTCTGATAATTCGCGATGGGTGCGCGCGTTAATTGACACTGGATCCCAGAAGACATATATTTTGAAGTCTACCGCTGAATTTTTGAAGTACACGTCTAAACGCCAAACTAACATAATCCACGGCTTATTTGGCGGTAGCGAGCTATCGCAGCGACACGAATGTTATGACGTTACATTGAGGCATGAAAACTATACATGCACTTTCGAAGCTTTGGATCAGCCGGTTATCTGCAGTGATGTTTCTTCTATATTTTATGGTCCTTGGATGGAAGAACTTCGAATATTAAATGTTCAGATATCGTATTCACGTGATCACGCTCCTATTGACATTTTGATAGGTGCCGATATTGCCGGAAAGCTGTATACGGGAAGGAGACATGTCTTGAGATGTGGGTTGGTGGCTGTCGAAACGCTTCTGGGCTGGACTTTGATGGGCAAGATACCTTTAGAAAAACCTAACCGTCTTCTATCCATGACTTCCATTTCACTTTTTGTTAATAATGCGTCAATTAGTAATCTTTGGGAATTAGACGTTCTAGGCATAAGTGATCCAGCGGAAAAACGACGACGTGAAGAAACGGCGGAGGCGGCAAAAGAATTTTTCCTAGAAACCATTACAACCGACAATGATGGCCGATATGAAGTTAGATTGCCGTGGCTAGAAGGACATCCGACGCTGCCAAGCAACTATCAGGTGGCTAAAAAAAGGTTAGACAGTACGGTTAAGAAAATTACGAATGACGGATATTTTGAAGCTTACGACCAAATCTTTAAAGACTGGCTTCATGAAAATATCATTGAAGAAGTTCTTGAGGAACAACCAAAAAGGGAGGCTCATTACTTACCGCATAGACCCGTGATTAAACTGAGCAGTGTGTCTACCAAAATAAGACCAGTATTTGATGCCTCAGCCAAGGAAAGAGAGAGCCCTTCGTTAAACCAGTGTTTGGAGAAAGGGATAAATTTAATAGAATTGATTCCTGCCATTTTGTTACGATTTAGGCAAAATAGAATTGGGGTACTTTCTGATATCCGCAAAGCATTTCTACAGATCAGCATACATGAAGATGATAGGGATTTTCTTCGTTTTATATGGACTGATGATAAAGGTAAACAAAAGGAGTTTCGTCATCGTCGTGTGGTGTTTGGAGTCAGCAGCAGTCCTTTCCTACTGGGGGCCACATTAGAGCATCATTTGGAGAAAATGTTAGACAGAAGTGAGTCACAGCCGATTCCTTTTTCGAAAGAAACTATTATGAAACTGTCTAATAGTTTTTATGTTGATAACTGTGTGGCTAGTGTTGCAAATGAAGAAGAGTTGCGAACATTTATCGTAGAGGCAAGTACTGTGATGGCAGAAGGCAAATTTGACCTGCGAGGGTGGGAGTATACACACCAAGTAACAGATGACACCGATGATGCCTCTACACCCGTGTTAGGAATGAAATGGAATAAGGAAGACGATAGTTTGTACCTAAACCAAGAAGACATAAACCTGGAACAGCTTTTAAGTAAACCTGTGACGAAGAGGATGATGCTTTCTTACGCTCAGCGAGTGTTCGATCCCATTGGATATACTTGTCCGGCTACACTAATACCGAAGCTGTTGTTACAAAAAACCTGGGAAAATCAGTTAACCTGGGATATGACTGTAGATCCCGAGATAGAGGTACAATTTCGAAACTGGCTCAAAGAGTTGCAGTATTTATCAGCCATTAAAATTCCTAGATGGATAATTGCAGGCCCTGAAGAAGCGGAGCAATGGACGTTCCATACGTTTTGTGATGCTAGCAAGGAAGCTTTTTCTGCCGTTGTTTTTTTGAGAGGCATTCAGGATGGCACTGTATTTGTTCGTCTCTTAGCAGCCAAATCAAGAGTAGCCCCCTTAAAAACGTTATCGATACCTCGTCTTGAATTAATGCCTGCTGTTATTGCCGTTCGGTTATTTTTGAGTGTCAAGGAAAGTCTTAAAATTGAAGTGGAGAGTTTCTTCTGGAGCGACTCAACAACAGTACTTTCTTGGATTAAAAGACCAGAAGAATGGTCTATTTTTGTTTGGAATCGTGTGGCAGAAATTCGGAAAGTATCTTCAAGTGAAAACTGGCGCCATGTTCCTGGTATACTCAACCCAGCGGATCTGCCATCCCGAGGCTGTTCTGCTAGGCGATTGCTCGAATCAAAATGGTGGGAGGGTCCGCAGTGGCTTTACCAAGACTCGCTGTCCTGGCCACAAGATAATCTTACTTACAGCGAAGAGGAGATTAACAAAGAAAGACGGAAGAAGCTAATTACCGCTCTAATTAACCATGAGCATAATATGATGTCATCAGATGATTGGCATTTCGATTATTTTTCTCAGTATCTGAAGACTCTACGAATGTGTGCATGGATATTTCGATTTGTACATAACACAAGAAATAAAGACGACAAGCGAAAAGGACAGTTGAGTTCTGAAGAAATTGATAAGGCTGAAATTATGGTGCTTAAATTGGTGCAACGTGATGCGTTTATTGGCAATAATGACAAAAGACTATGTGGTTTGGATGCTTTTAAGGATAATCATGGGTTAATTCGTTTAAAGTCCCGCGTCAGTAATAGAGACGATCATGACAATTTTCGGTTTCCCATCGTTTTGCCTGCTGGTCATTCCTTGGTGAATCGGCTTATATTTGAGAAACATGTTAAGTCATGTCATTTTGGTGCACAGGGACTGTCAAGTATTCTCCGGGAAAATTATTGGGTTTTAGGCGGTCGACGGGCAATACAATCTGCCATTTCGAGTTGTATCGTCTGCAAAAGATTCCGGGCGAAGCCGTTTAGTGAAAAATCTCCACCATTACCACTCGATCGGGTCCGTGACGCGGTAGCATTCGAAATAACTGGGGTGGACTTTGCGGGACCTTTGTATCTTAAGACTGGAGAAAAGGTATGGATATGTCTCTTTACCTGTGCGGTCTATCGAGCTGTGCATCTAGAACTCTGTGCGTCATTGTCGGTGATTACGTTTATGCAAGCTTTACGACGGTTTATTGCCAGACGAGGTCGACCGAAGACTATATATAGTGATAATGGGACAAATTTTGTCGGTACAGAAAACGCTTTCTCGCGAGTGGACTTTCAGAAAATTGCCGAGAACAGTAGTGCCGAACGTATCCAGTGGCGATTTAACCCACCGACGGCCGCGTGGTGGGGCGGTTTTTGGGAGCGACTTGTGGGTGTCTTGAAACAACTGTTGCGTAAAGTATTAGGACGCGCACGGCTAGATTATGAGACTCTAGCGACCGTCATCTGCGACTGTGAGTCCGTTATAAATTCAAGACCCATTACTTGCCCTTTTTCCGATTCGCGTGAACTTTTACCTCTTACACCGGTGATGTTTCTTAGAGAACAGACAATGAGTGATGTTCCAGACTGTGACGCCGTTGATCACCATTCTCTATCTAGGAAGGTGTTACACAGACAGAAGTTGTTGGAAGATCTTCGACGGCGGTTTCGTACTGAATATTTAGGCCAGTTGAAGCTATGGTCCAAAGGAAGCAGGAAGAGCTCTGTCAAGGTGGGAGAAGTGGTGTTGGTCGGTAATGATCAAAACAAACGCGTAAATTGGCCTCTCGGTAGGGTGATCGAACTAATTTGTGGACATGATGGTCTGGTTAGACTGGTTAAAGTTGCTACGGAGAAGGGACAATTTATGAGACCAATCCAACGGCTGTACCCCCTGGAGTGTGCCGCTGACTCAACTGAGGTTGATGGAGACGAGGACGATGGTGCCGACTTGGAGCCCGACATGCGTACTCTACATGAGCGAGATCTGCCTTTGAAAGACAAAAGTGGTTGTGCGGAAACGGGAGTGTCAAAAAGCAGAGTACCCGAAACGAGAATTACGCGAAGTGGACGTGAAGTCAAAACGCCTGTTAGATATTCTGACCGTGTATAGCCTTTTTGTATTTTGTGAGGCTTATTTTTTATTTTAAATGTTTTGTAGGTTTTAGCTGTTCATTTTATTAATCGTTTAATGTCTCTGGTTAAGTTGATGAGACATGTTTTTTGTGTGTTAAACATGCCTCAGGTGGGAGGATGTCAGAGCTATATTTGCTCACTCTATATGTTTTAAAAGTTCCTATGTAACTTGAGCCTCTTTGTTTGAGCCATACGCCGAAATATTGACGGCGACGTTTATCAGCTTGGTTAATCAAAACAAAGTCCCACCACCTAAGGAATATAGTTTTTGAGAGTGTGTCTTTACGTATCGAAGCGAGCGAAGTCGGGCGTCGCCCAGATTTTTATTTTATCGTGATTCACATGCTCGTTCTTTTTTTTGTTAATATTTTTGATCGATTCTATCAATGTCATAGTATGTGACAGATAGGTGGACGAACGTTTTTTCTGTAAAGTTTATGTTCAAATTCAATCGTTGTGCTTAAAATCTCACCGTGAAAATAAAAGTTAGTTTTTGTATCGGGAAGATCGGACTTTTATTTCATCGAACCGCGTACTTGGTGTAAGACGGGTAGTTTTTCATCAATGCGCACGACAAGGGGCAAACAACTTAAAACTAGTAATAACACAACTAATACTGTATGGTCAGGTACAATTAGTGTATAATTCAGTCTTTTTGACCTTTCGGTTTAGACAATAAGTAGTCATTGGTGATGATGGCGCCAAGAGATTTCCAAGAAGCCTCAGTTGATCAGGTCGTGTGGTCCGGAATTCTGTGCCAATAATCACCGGATCTAGTTAAGCCAATATGGCCTACCAAAGAAAAATGGCTAAGATCGGGGAGAGTCGTCAAAACGTTTAGCTTTGATGATTCTGCTATAGTCGACGCTGCGGAGGGTGAATCGTATTCTGCAGACAGATGTTTCATGTCAAGGGTGAATACGCCTGATTCCGGGAAAGCGTGGGTCAAGGTGTTGATGCGGTTTTCAGCATCTTTCACCGGCTTTCAGTAGCAGATGTCATTTTCATAAATTTTGAGATGACAAGGGGTGATACGGTGGGCGTGTTGCTGCACTCTGCAAGGGAAGTAGACCCTTTAAAATATATGGAGTATGTCCCCATTATTTAGGTGACATTGTCGAACACATGAATTATCTGTATTAAGGAACAAAAATTCGTCGATGTATCGGATGCTATTAGGACCGTTGGGTGTTGGGAGGTTTAGTCCTTTACCGTAGCGCTTGAAGGAACTATCAATATCGCGATTTGTTTCAAGCGGATAAAGCATTCCGGGGAGGAGGAAAGTCGCACGTTGCGTAGGGGTCCAGGCGTTTGCAACAAAGGCATTGCCATTAAGGACTTGGTCAACGTTATTTGAAAAAGCGTCATTCCTGGTATAATGAGGAATTTGATCTGGTTGTGCGGCTAAAATTTTCTGAATGAAACCGAGGATTCCAAGGATGTATGGTAATAGTAAGGTACCTACATGGCCTTCGGCGAAATTAATTAGCTGATTAGCGAGTAGTGCTACCAGGGGTTCGGGGAGGGCAGGGTTACCGCCTGCTTTAAATTCAGCTCTTAAGGTCTGAATGTAGAATAATATACCGAAGTATAGCCTCGAGATAAAGGGGTGCCAGGCGTCTTCTTGCTTCTTAAAGAAAGCGATTACTGTTCGAGACAGTAAATCCTGTGGAAGTGTAGCGTTAAGAGCTTCAAAGGTGGGGACTAGTGGGCCAGGAATTGGAAGAGTTTCCAAGGGATAGTATTTTAACAGTTTAGTTAAAAAGCGTCTGTTTCGTGGGGAGATAGTACCTGCTTTAAATTCTGCTCTTAAGGTCTGAATGTAGAATAATATACCGAAGTATAGCCTCGAGATAAAGAGGTGCCAGGCGTCTTCTTGCTTCTTAAAGAAAGCGATTACTGTTCGAGACAGTAAATCCTGTGGAAGTGTAGCGTTAAGAGCTTCAAAGGTGGGGACTAGTGGGCCAGGAATTGGAAGAGTTTCCAAGGGATAGTATTTTAACAGTTTAGTTAAAAAGCGTCTGTTTCGTGGGGAGATAGTACCTGCTTTAAATTCTGCTCTTAAGGTCTGAATGTAGAATAATATACCGAAGTATAGCCTCGAGATAAAGGGGTGCCAGGCGTCTTCTTGCTTCTTAAAGAAAGCGATTACTGTTCGAGACAGTAAATCCTGTGGAAGTGTAGTGTTAAGAGCTTCAAAGGTGGGGACTAGTGGGCCAGGAATTGGAAGAGTTTCCAAGGGATAGTATTTTAACAGTTTAGTTAAAAAGCGTCTGTTTCGTGGGGAGATAGTACCTGCTTTAAATTCTGCTCTTAAGGTCTGAATGTAGAATAATATACCGAAGTATAGCCTCGAGATAAAGAGGTGCCAGGCGTCTTCTTGCTTCTTAAAGAAAGCGTTGCAGCGCATAAGGTCGTCCATGAGATGTACTATATAGTACATTGAAGTGGCTGAGGGCACAACGGTGCTGACAACGATAGATGGTTTCCCTGTTAGAGGATTCCTTAGATAGGGCGTCAAGATTGAGTTGAAAGAAGGTGTTTTTGGTGTCGACTTCTTTTCTTTTTGAACGTCTTTCATAGTCTTTTTTGTCGTCTTTTCAGTCTTAGTCAAATGAGGTTTCGATGTTTCAACAATGGTTTCGTCAGATATAGAATTTTCGTGAGAGTTATCCATGTTAGCTGAAATGTTTTTTATATTTATAAAGCCGATGAAGATTGAATGTTATTTCAGGTGCTTCAGAAAAAAACTATTCTATTTTCTGTCTTTAGCCAAGCCGCTGCGCTACCTTCCACTGAGGTTGTCACAGCACGGTTCGCTTCGTGTTCGTGTAGAAAGAAGTGTAAAGACTGTCAAATTACCACCGTTGCCGGCTGCTGACTGAATTGTTTCCATTTTTGCCGTTGCCCATTCAAACACTCTTTGCATTTGTCTTTTTTTTTTTATTTGTTTTCAAAATAATTTATTTATGAAAGTAAATTGATTTGCTTGTTATATCAACTATAAACATAGCGAAAATTAGAAAATAAATAGTTGAAACAATGGTTCTAGTGATCCCAAGTATATGTTCGACTGATTTTGTTGAAATAAATATATTAATATATAAAAAATATATAATATATAAAAATAAAAAATTGAAAAAAAATAAATACATTTTCGAAAATTAGACACAATTGGAATAAGTATTATTACACATGATAAGCTTATGAAAAAACATAAGATATAAGTATTCCCTAAAGAACATTCTTAGCATCTGGTTTACGACATGTTTATTGCGGATTATGTTCATCATGTGAATTACTTGTGACTAAAGTCATGCTCTTTGAGGGATCCATTGTGAAGGTGTAAAGCATCTGAATGGAACTTAAATGTTTACTGGTAGGCATCTAAAAACAAAAAAATTGAAAAAATGGTTTAAGAAATTGTTGGAGCCGATACCACCGTGTGACAACAACAATGAACTGAACCAGGACGGAGATGAGGTAGACAACGTCACGAAGACAATAAGAAAAACCAATCATTTTTTGGTCTCAACTAATTCAAGTTTTGTAGGAGGTTCCATTTCACATGTAGGACTTTTGAGAATTTCTAATTTGGAAGTAAGACTTTTAACTGATGATCCTCCCAGCGTGTTCATTATAGAAAACTTCTATAATTCCAAATCTATTAATTTCATAAGAGAATTCTTCTCTAGTTACTGTCCCTATCCACTCGAAGAGGTCTGGCAAAACCTGCTTTCCAGTGAATGTCTCAGGAAATTTAAAAGTGTTTAAAGACCTTTGTTTATCTTCATGAAGCAGTCTCTCTGGATTTTGCACGGTGCGCCCTTCTGCATAATATATGAACTGTCGACCGAAATTGGATAGATTTTCTGTGTCCGCTTGATCCTGTGATCCATTGTCTCCAAGATTTGTTTCGGAATTAATCGAGCCATCAGGATCTTGCTCTTCTTCTTCATATTCAATAGCTTGATCCGGTGCAGTGGTGGGCTTTTGAATGCTCCATCTATCTGGGATTGACTGTGAGGTGGAAGGCTCAATTTCGCCTGGGCTGAATGAAAAAAAGGCTCCAAGAGCTTTCTAAAGCCTGCTTGTGTATGAGTTCCTTTCGCTTGAGGGGTTAAATGTTGAACGAGCTTTCCAAGTTGTTCGAGGTGGCTTCTTGCTCCCCCAAGGTCCTCCGTTCGACTGCGACCTTGAGGGGACTCCGCACGTTTTTTGAATTTTGACCTTGCTTGGCTTATAAGGCTTATACGACTTGGGATGTTGCTTTAGGTCCCTGCCTGACCTCTCGACTTCCTTTAACGTCTTAAATCTGTCCGCCAAATTGTCCCCAGACAACCAGCCGTCGATAACTACACCTTCCTAATATCCTTAATTGGTTTATCTAAATTATAAGAAACAGTTTTTTGTCTAGACAGAGATTGCTCATGGTGAACAACAGACAGCAGTCTAGCACCATCATTTAGCGCTTTAAAAACTTATCCTCCACCTTCTTTCTGTAGGCCTAATAAGAAAATGAGTGCTCTGCCTAAAGCTGCCAAGCTAATACCTAGATGGGCCTGAGACTGGGCTAAGCGTGAATCTCGGGTCACTGCTCTCATCTACCGCTGCCTTGATCTCTGGGTTGAGTTTTGGCGGCTTAATTGATGGCAAATTTTCAGGAACACCATATTTTTTTAGTAAACCTTCACCACTTCTACATTAAGACCATTAGTTATATCTTCCGCCCATTGGTCCCAGAAGTGACAAAGTGGTTTCATCCAGGGCATCCACGTCCACAAACTCAACACTGACTGGATCTTTATGATTCAACTTAAACTAACATCACCCCCAAATCTACAATGTAATTAAAGGTGCCAATACATGCTCCCCTAAATATTATAGCTGTGTGTCCCTCACTTACAGTATGGTTTAATTTTTCCATTTCGAGCAGATACTTACACTGCTATCAGAACTACTGCCAGAAGTACTGGGCCTAGATGTACCAGGCACAGGAGAATAATGGCGGCCTGAACGGCGCTGACTGCGTTTGCGATATTTAAGTGATCAATGTGTTAATTTCTGCTTCAATCGATACATTTCTTCATCCGTACTATCTTCCAATGATGAACACGTACTCCCACTTGATGAAAATAACTGTCTTTTCCTAGATTTTAACATATTGTTTAAAATATTAATTATTATTAGTGATGTTGACTTTCAATTCACGACATGAAGCGTTTGCACGAAAGAAAAAGACTGATAACATGCAGGCAGGATGTATGATCCGGGGTGGTAATAAATTTGGCTTTGTATTCGTGGCGCACCTGTTGGACGAAAGTATATATCATCATTGATCACGAGAGCAAGGCGGGAATATAATTAAGATCAAAGCTTCATAGGTATGTTCGTTTGATCGAAAAATTATATTTCAGCGCCTCAAGATTTTTGGTCCTCAAGATCACTTACATTGTAGAGGTTTACAGATTTGTCAAAAAATATCCTCACAGCTCAAATAAAACTGTAATTTTTCATATACAGGGTGGCCCAACGAAAACTTTCCACCAGGGTTTTCTGGCCTATGAAGCAGAAAACACGAAAACGTTCGGACCCGTCAATTTTCGTTCTAAGGGGGACATATTTTTTTGATGTAATTATTGTCTTAGAGGGAACAATGAAGCCGGGGTGACGTTTACCCTAAAAATTTTAAATGGAAAGGGGTGTCAAGTTATACATCGTTTTGAAGGGCTGTCAATTACCTGTTCAGTGCCGCATCATTTTTTAAATTTGAATGATTTGTACTCGAGAAAACAGAAGCAGGAGACAGAAAAAACCATTTGACATTACATTAATTTAAATTTAATAAATTAGTTGTTGAAAATGACCGCTACTGACCTCCATACAGTAGCGAAGACATTGTTCAATGTGCATTCGAACATTTTGCAACATTTGTAGAGTTATAAGATTACATTCACTTACAAAATGTTGCCGCAAGTCTTCAAGTGAATCCGGTTGTGTAGCGTAAATTTTGAACTTCAAATGACCCCGTAAAAAATGTCGAGCGGAGACAAATCCGGGGAACGTGCAGGCCATTCTGTAGGTCCTCTTCTCCCAATGCACCTTTGGGGGAACGTTTCATTTACAAACCGCCTAATAGGACCGGGGTGGTGCGGAGAAGCCCCATCTTGTTGAAAAATTATGTTTTCTTCACGGTGACGGTCATCGTGTTCGATTATTTCTGTTAAAGTTGGATCAATGGCATCTTCCAACATTCAAATAGACCTGCCCGTTTAAGTTTCCAGGTAAAAAGAATGGATCGACAATGACTCGTGGATGATCTCTGACAATTCATATTAAAACGTTTAGCTTTTGGGGATGTTGCATGTGAACTTCATGAAAAAGCATTGGATAGGTTGACGACCAATAACGGCAATTATGGCGGTTGAACTCACCGTTCAAGAAGAAGAAAAACTCATCAAAGAAGCAAATGTTGTAAAGGGATTCCGGATTGTTAACAATTCGTTGACTAATGATCTTACAAAATTCTAAACTATGTTTAAACGTCTATCGAAATTATCTTCGTTTAATTCCTACACTACTTTAATTTTATAGGGATGGAATTTATGTGCTTTTAATATTCTCCGAATGCTTGTATGCCGAACACCTGATGCATCTGATAATTTTTTAGTGCTGGAAGTAGGTTCCATCGCGACGTGTCCCAAAATAGCTATTTCAACTGCTTCTGTTTTTATTGCTGGATGATGAACAAACCTTTTTTTATTTCCTACACTTCCAGAGTCTTGACATTTGGCGACCAGGTCTCACGTAAGAATATATTGTTCAGTAAACAAATTTGCGGCCCGTGTAGCACAATCGTTATTTCGGTAATAGCGTGAAATAATGTCAACTCTTACTTGAATACTGTAAAGCATTTTTAAATGATACTGTGTACAAAAGTAAAATACAACTACTAAACTACAAAACATCAAAGTGTAGGTAGGAATAATGGAATAACATTTTCTAAATTTACATTCCGTATCAGTGTTGTTAAATTCCTAAGATAACATAAAAACCCTTTTTTCTCGAGAACAGACCATTCAATTCTAAAAAGTTAGGTGACATGAAAAGGTAATTGAATGTCCTTTAAAATGATCTTTCCATTTAATATTTTGGGGGCAAAAGTCACCCCGGCTTTGGGGTTCATCTGGACAAGTTATAAATATCAGAGAAACATGTCTCCTTCGAAATTAAAATTGACGGGTCCGGGCGTTTTCCTGTTTTCAACTTCATAAGACAGAAAACATTGGTGGAAAGTTTTCGTTGGGCCATCCTGTATATGTGACATAGAACAAATTCTTAAACATATGATAAAAATTATTATGAGACTTGCAGTCGCAAAGGCTGAGCCTGAAAGGATTGGTCAGTTGTAAAACTTTTATTAGATTACAAATCTTTCTGCTCAAGTTACTCCTTTTCTCCTCTGACACTTTTCTAAAACTGGCTGGTCTTAACTGATAAGGCTGCAATATAAAAGTTATTTTATAACCCTGTATCCAATCAAGCACTGTGCTCTTTGAAGTAATATCTTTCCAGTCATCAAGACGATGTTTCAATCTTCTAGAAAGTAACGTACTTACCATTACACTTCCTTTCTTGCATCCGGTTCGAATTTGTGATAACTTGGCCTTGAAAAACTCCGTCTGCTTAGGTCCTGGCTTAGGTGTTTCTTTGGAAACCGATCTAACTCCGTCTGCTTAGATCCTGGCTTAGGTGTTTCTTTGGAAACCGATCTAAGTTCCGCCGTACTTGCTGACTCTCTCTTGGATAAAAGGTCGGTGGGGGGGGTTAATCAAATCAAAAAATGAGATTTTTCACATCTTATGTCCCTATTAATTCCTTTTGCTGCTTTCACAGCAAACACCTGGCTAGAAAAATTCTTACCATATAACGAGCCTTCCTTTGAATATACAGCCGATAATGCAAATTCACAAAAAACTGCAGCAGAGTCAAACAAACCAGGTGAGAAAATTTTTCTTGTCTCTTCAGCAACATTTTCTGCAATAAATGTTGAATTGAATGACCAAGAATACCCAAACCTTTACCCAACTGGTCTTGGATGCTTATAAGATATTTATCTTTTCGAATGACTGACAATAACTGATGTTCCAGATGCTGCTTCCGGGCTTAAACTACATGCTTCCAATCTTATATTATTGGGTAATGAATGTTTTTCCAACATATCCTTTTTAATATCAGTCTTAAGAATCATTGACAAAATATGAGACCATCTCGTGCATAAAATTATAAGATTAAACGAACTTACCTGAAGTTCAATCTTAATTATATGAACGCCTTGCTCTCAATGATGTAGTAAGGCTCCCGCGCACTAGTGGGTGCCACGATTTTAAAAGTAGAAAACTTTTCCTATATCAGACCTGTCCTATCCTTCCCTACCTGTTGAGATTAGTTTATTTAAAGCGTAAGGATCTCAAATCACGAGTGATCAAGGGAATGATATTAGGGTGGGTAGGGACCTGATCACTCGAGCAAGGCGTTTATATAATTAAGATTGAACTTCAGGTAAGTTGGTTTAATCTTATAATTATATTCACGCTTTGCTCTCATGATCAATGATGTAGATGTTTAGAGCAGGAGATCCTTATTTATTGTTTGCGTGAAGAATCTTTATATCAAAAGGATCATAACAAAAAACATTACAACATAAGTAAGGTACAAAACAGTACAAGTTTCAAGGAAATAGTGAAACGGTGAATAAGTCTTATCAGTAAAGTCTTAACAACTAAAAAGAAAAATGTACTTATTAAATACATAAGTAGATAGTTTTTATTGTAAATATAAGTAACAGCAAATCCCAAAAGAACAAAACAACCTAACCTAGTATAGCATTTGCAAATGCAGTCTTTTCAGAGACAGGTCTATTGTAATATTTAGCAAATACATTGGAATTAACAGACCAACCAGCTGTTCTTCGTATGACATCCACACTAATTCCCTTGCGGTCGGCTAATGAAGTGGATGCATGCCGAGTACTATACCCCTTAAATATGTTTATGTCAATTCCACTATTGTGTAATGTAAGTTTTATCCACCTACTAAGAGTTTGTGTAGATATTGGAACAAAAGGAGATTTAATTGAAATAAACAGTTCCTTGGAGTTTCCTCTTATTGAAGAAGTCATGGCTAAATAAGCTTCCAAGGTCCCAGCCACACAAAGAGCTTTATTGGGAGGAAAATAGGGTACACAAAGTGTAGATTTAACATTTGAAAACCTAGATGTTTTTAATCTATCGCTTATTAAAATTTCATAACCCTCTTGCGTTTTGAAGATATTATCTATTTTTATTAGAGAAAGGGTTTGTACACGATGAGCTGTTATTAAAGCTAACAGCATAACGAGCTTACACGATAACAACTTCCGGGACAATGTATCATGGGTGAAGAGAGTTTTTAAGTAACTTAACACTAATGCAGGGTCCCAAGTTCGATCATACCGAGTTCCCCCAGGGCATATGTTACGAATACCCTTAAAGAAACGCTTTTACGTGTATTTGCTCCTAAGTCCCCAGGAAGTATTAGCGCTAACGCTGAACGCACCCCATTAAGAGTACTATATTTTTTGCCTTCTTGGAGCAGCTCTGAGAGAAATATTAGAACCCAATGAACCGACGAGTAGTACACGTTGAGATGTCTTTGCTTGTAAAATTTCCACCAAAGATGCAGTCCTGAAGCGTACTGATTTAAAGTACTTTTGGATATAGAAGCCATGACCACCTCCAGTGTCTCTTCAGGGTACCCCTTCAAACGAAATCCTTCCCGGATAATAGGCCCACCGTCAGGGAAAGGGTTTTCCACAAAGGATGGCTCTCCCTATCAAGAGATAAAAGTAAATTCCCAGAGGGTTTTAGAATCACAACATCTTTAACTAACAGCCTTGAAAAGAGTGGATACCAAGGTTGTGTTGGCCAGTATGGTACGACAAGAATGATATTTGCTTTATCAAAAAGAACTTTTTGCAGCACTCTTGGTACCAGTGAGAAAGGTGGAAAAACATATCCAAATTCATTAGTCCAAGGCATGGTAAAAGCATCTATAGTCATAGCATCTGGATCTCTTTGCCAAGATACAAAACGAGTACACTTTCGATTGTACCTACTAACCAACAGATCTATTGTGGGTACTCCAAAAGTTTGGGTGATACTTTTAAACATCAAAGAATTCAACTCATATTCTGTATCTAATGTTAAACACCTTGACTCATGGTCTGCCTCAACATTACATACGGAAGGGATAAGATGCTTGTAGGAATAACGAGCGCTCCTCACACCAATCCCAAATTCGTCTAGAAATGTCACTTAAGTATTCAAACCTGACACCCCCCATTCTATTAATATAGCTAACTGCTGTTGTGTTATCTATTCTCATTAATATATTACAATTGCGCGTTTCTGCACAGAAACATTTTAAAGCAAAATATGCTGCCAGTAGTTCTAAATAATTAATATGACATCTTTTTTCCGCTGGAGTCCAGGCCCCATTGGCCTTTTCTCCCTCAGAAAAAAACCCCCACCCTATCGTAGATGCATCTGAATAAATTACTTTGGTAAATGTTCTGGCTTGTTGTATAGAATTTGATGACCTAAATATATTTGTTTTCCACCAATTGATATCATTGTTAATAAACTCTGGAATAATCATATGTGCATTGTAACACCCTCCTTTCTTCAGGAGAGCCAAATATTTTGCGCGCTCCAAGGATTTTACATGCATTCAACCATACTTAAAAGCAGGACAAATAGAAGTAAGTTTACCTAAAAGTTTTGCAAAATCTCTAATACAACACACCTGCTTGTTTGAAAAAACACAAAGCTGCTTAAAGATATTATTCTGCTTATCTGGTGGAAGCTTTATAGTCATATTAACAGAGTTATATAAAAAACCAAGAAATTTACAAGCTTGAGTAGGTATGAAAGTACTCTTTTCATAATTTATTATAAAGCCTAAACTTTCCAGTAGTTGAACTGTAATTTCCACATATTTAACACATTCTTCATAAGATGAGCTAATGAGCAGGAAATCATCTAGATATACCACAGAACAGAGATTTTGCAAGCGCAAGTGATGTAAAACCGGTTTTAATAACTTTGTAAATACCAGATGGGCGCTGCACAACCCAAAAGGTAGGCAATTGTATTCATATAAGTCATTTTTAAACTGAAACCTCAGAAATTTCCTGTGCTTCCTATGAACAGGGATTAGAAAGTAAGCGTCCTTTAAGTCTAAGAAACACATAAAGGCATTAGGATATAATAATTTGGATACAACCCCGTTATCCTCCATCTTAAAATGGGCACAACCCAAAAAACTGTTAAAGCTTTTGAGATTTAAAATCAATCTGACTTTCCCATTTTGTTTGGGAATAGTAAATATGGGTGATATATTACCCATACACTGTGTGTACACCTTTACAAGGTGTACACTTTTTTATGGCACTAATACGCAACAGTTTCACAATTTCCTGTTCAATTAAGCACTCTTCACTAGCCGACCATTTTCTAAGCTTTGGAACAACTGACTGTTTAACTGGTTTAATAATAGGTAAAATATAACCTTTAAAACAAGATAAAATGGTTTTATCACTAGTTATTTTATGCCACTGAGGAAGGAACTGTTTAAGGCGACCAGCATGCCTTACCTGAGTATCAGGGTTCAATGGTAATGCCTCATACGCGTGCTCGATTTGTCCCGCTTCTGGGCATATCGAGACCGCTGGGCTCTCGGCTGAGATTTCATGGACTTGGGAAGGGATCTCTTCCTGGATGAGTCCTGTGACTTGCGTGTTGTACCTGAATTGTTTGCGTGTTGTTTGAAATTTTTTGGAGCCCTAACACTTTGCTGTGTACTGAGGATTGATGGCTTAATACTAGCCTTAAGCTCCTGACCGGACTTTTCCACTGCCTTGGCTGCTGCAATTCTCTCTGTAAGCTTGCTTCCAAACAACCAACCATCCAATTTTGTTCCTGGAAGAAAATCTCTAACTTGCTTGTCCAAGCCAAATGTGACCACATTTTGTCGAGCCATTGACTGCTCATGATGGATATCTGCAAGCAGCCTGGCTGCATCATTGAGGGGTTCTATAATTGGAAGGAGGTTGCTGCTCGCCTCCCCCTCTTGACTCAAAGACAACAATGTCGTTTAAGCCATGCCCAAAGCTGATAAGCAAACACCCATTTGCATTTGTATTTGCTCCAGTCTACTATCCCGTTTTTGAGATACCTCAGATGCTGCACCCTTAACCTCCAAATTAAGCTGTGGAGGTTTTGCTGCCAGTAAATTAGAGGGAATTTTATATTTATTTAGCAAGTCAATTTTGACTTTTTCGACTAAACCCTCAGTAATGTCTTTGGCCCACTGGACCACAATATCAGCCTGGATTGGTTCCGCCACTGTCTTTACAGGTTGGTTACCTGTTCTTTACAGGTTGGGTACCTGCCCCCAATACTTCTAGTACAGAATCATTTAAGCTAGGAACTTGGACAAATTCCTCATCCAAGGGATCTTTAGCTTCAGTAGTTGGCTTCTTTCCTACAAAATACCCAATTTCTAAAACTGAGAGAGATGGGCCCCATGACAAATTATAGTCAAATTTACGACCTTCTAAAGACTTTGGGTCATCACAGGCAATAGTCCTGGTCTATTGCTTATGGCAAATTGTACCTATAGTCATACTCATGACCTCCTAAATGACTTCGAGTCAAAGAGGGAATACTCCTGACCTACCTATTGCTTATGGCCAATGGAAATTATATTCATACCCATGACCTCCCAAATGACTTCGAGTCAAATAGGGAATCCTTATTAGCCTATATTATGCACGTTATAAGTCATTCTCCTGACCACCTATTTGACTTCAAGTCAAATAGGAAAAATACAAAATTAGATCATAATGACCCCCTTTTAAATTTGACTATAAATCACAAGGAATTTTGTGTAGGCATTTGAATGCAATTCTCCCTGTCCTCTAGAACTAAAACAAAATAATGCTGTTTTATTTAATACCTACCATTGCTGTCATAAATTTCAGAAATTTCTCGGTCTCGAGTGATCCGATTCAGAGACGATGACGATGAGGATCTTGAACAAGAACTTGAAAAATGGCGTCGATGAGTTCGATGACGAGTACTATGACTAGATCGCCTCTTCTTATGCCGGCGTAATCGCTGCCTTAATCTTGCCATCTCCCTATCCCGGCTATCCTCCGAATTACTTTGTTCTTCACTACTCGATTCTTCGGATGAAGAATAACGCCTTCGCTTATTTTTCGTCATTTTTCTTCACGCAGCACGTAGCACCTACGCATGAAAGTCAAAAACTAATCTCAACAGATAGGGAAGGATAGGACACGGCTGACATAGGATAAGTTTTCTACTTTTAATATCGTGGCACCATCTAGTGCGCGGGAGCCTTACTACATCATTGATCATGAGAGCAAGGCGTAAATATAATTTTATTTAAACTCGTTGCTTCTGGGTCATGCTTTAACAAGCCAATTATTTCCTCTGATAATTCGGGCCCATTTGAGCCAACATTCTGAGACTGAGAATGGGGCGAGTCATTAGGGATATCCGATAATGGATTTTCTAAAATGGCATCATTTTGACGGGTATTTAATAACCTATCCGCAGAGGTCCCTCTAAGAGACTCCTCTGGATCTTCAGGGGCACTATCCCGACGATCCCAGTTACCCACATATGTACTATCCCCAGCCCTGCTGCGCGAATAAATACTGCCTCTTCCATCCTGGTCAGAACAAGAGAGTCAAATTCCCTATGGATCAAAGCAGAATTGAATGTCCTTTTTGATCCTTTTTAAGATCATAAATGTCATTTCGCAGTCTTTCCATTTCTGCATCATATCGACGTCTCATGTCATAGGCATATCTGCTTTACAGCGGGCGAAATGACACTTCTAGATCAGCTTTGCCCTTGGCTCGCCGAACTCTTTTTGAGATTATTGAATCTTCTGAGGACATGGATTCCGAAGTATCTCTGGAGAAACGTTTTTTTTTAATGTTTACTCATTTATTAGCTAAAAGAAAACCTTGTTAAAAAAAAACGTGTCGCTGGTAAGCGCCAAAAAAGTAGGATGAGGTTATGAGCAGAAGAATGAAGTTGGAAATGATGGAGTGTCACTACTGTCTATTTTCTGTTTCTATACACGTGGCGTCAAGTAGCACCGGGAAACAGTACAAGAATCCATTTCAAATAGATATTCATGTAGTAAGCTGAGAAATTGATATATAAATGACACATTTATGTGGAAGGAATAGGGATAATCTGTCAATTCCTCAGCCTGCTAGATGAAAAGCGCTAAAATATAATTCAAAAAAAAGTGTGTTCCATGTAAATCATAACGTCTTTGTCATTTTTCCGTCTTGTCACTCCGATATCTGTCAGTCTTGTCAATCTGTAATGTCAACTAAATGTGAAATATATGGCGCAGAATTTAAAATAAAAAATTCGTCGACATCAATATTGATACTTTTTAACAACAGCGAATAGTAACCACCAAAATTTCCTGTTCTAGGTAATACCAAAAGTGTTACATTACATACACTGGTTTCGCTTCCGAAGACCTAAATTTTCAGTTTTTTTTCATTTTTGAAAAACCGTTCTAGATACATTAGTGCTAGTGTGTTCATTAAATAGGTAATAGTAATACACATTTTTTATGTGTTTGACACACTTTACCTTATTATATACAGTTTCGTCAGAAAATGAGAAAAACTGAAAACTTAAATTTATCTAAATGTCTTGTAACTTATCTAAATGTCACTAGTGTTTGTAAATATAAAATATATTATCACATAAAATAAACTGTTAATCGGCCCATAAAAAACGTTACTTTATTTCACATTCTACTCACATGAATTCTATTTTTTTTGGTCACTATAGCATTATTTTCATATGTATAACATAAACAAAAGTAGCTTTGCAGGACCGGATTTATCTACGATTTATTTATGTTTGATATTGGATTTTCATTGTTGATTCAATCAAACACTACTAACGTATAATCAAACAAGTTTAATGATTAAACATTTTAACACCAACAGCTTATTAACAAAGGTACAAGGCAATGTGTGTTTTTAACTATTGCCGCGTTCAAGCGGACAACCGGTTATTACCGATAATTACCAAATATAATCAAGTAAAATGGTTTTAACCGGTAACGCAAACATGACGTCATGAATTGGCTCTTTGTCGTGTGATATTTACGTCATCGTTTGACGTTTTGAACCGGAAATTCAACCTACCTTTAGAGCAAGGTTGTACTTATGGTTGTACATAAAAGCAATTGTCAGAAACTTCAGAAAGTCATCAGATAAGATTAAACATTAAGGAAAATTTGCCTAAAATGAATTGGGTATTGGGTATATTATTCTTTTACGTACTACGTACTACCGTACTTGTGCTGTGATTCTGTTAGTGTGTAATAATAATAATATTATTCATTCTAAGCAAGAAAAAAATGTCCTCCAAGGAAACATATCAAATATGTGTGAATGTAACGGGAACAGTTAGGTACTCTTTTGAGGTCGAGGATTTGGAAACTGTAGGGCTTCTACTAAATAGTAAAATTTCTAGCAAATAAACATTATTATCATACTGCTTGTTAATGCTTTCATGAGAGTTATGTTATAGTCCATCCACTTGTTTATGTTTAATTTTTAATAATTCTATTTGTTTTTAGATGTTCAAGCTGCTAAACAACTCAGTGAGGCAAACTATTTTGTTCAAAATTATGACACAATTGATAATGAGGAAGCTCAGACTGATCCGAGAACTGACCAGAGCCAAAATGTAAGCTTTGATGTAAATATAATATGCAGTTTGTATTTGATTTAGTTCTTTTTGGATGTGATGAAAAGTTTTGTTTCGATATGCGTTCTTTTAAAGGGTGATTATTATGTAGGTTCACAACGAAAATGGGAACAGTCAACTATCAGAAGTGACCGCAGAAACTAATATAATTTGGAGTGGTAGCGACCAAATACAAAGGATAATGATGCAACCAATTTGCTACAGAAATTTCGCATGAAATTTAGTAAATACTTTGATAAAAAAAGACCCCAATATTAAAATTGTGGAACAAAATTGCATCAGAACTTCTGTCGAAGTGTCACAATGTTGGAGACAGTGGCGGAGAAAGGTGAAGTTAAAAATTTGCCAATTTAACTAAGACATATTTAAGTTATGTTAAGAACCAAGACACTACTGGTGCAAGTTTTATAGAAGAACTAGCATTTTATAATGAAATGCATGCTATACTTGGTATGGAACACTTTTTATGTTCTTTAAGCTATTGTTCTAAACTTATTTCAATTTGTAGGATCAAAACCTAAAGTTAAACCATTGGCTATTGAAGATTCTTTACAAACCGACTTGAAGAAATCAAGCACTATAAATGCAAACTGTGTTAAAGAAAATACACCGAGTACATCACATGCTGTTATAAACAGGTTTAAATAACATAGAGTAACAATATACAAAAGGAAGATATCGCCTGAGTCAAAATCAGACCTAATAATAAAAGAGTTAAAAGAAGACAGAAGACTTAAAGAAAACCAGTTCGACTTCTTAAAGGAAAGGATGATAACTGCAGAAAAACAACGGGACAGATTTTTAAACATTATTTCGCAGTGGGTTTCCCCACCCAGTTAAAAAAAAAGAAAAAGGGAAGACTGATGGAGAAGATAGTGCATAGGTTTTCGTCATAACTGTTTAATATTTTGTTGTTCTTTTAGAACTCATTACCATTTTTTGAAGTGAAGAGGAAGAAGAAGTATATCAAAATTAAAAGGTATTTGTTCTTAGTTAAGTTAGTGTTTACAATTTAAAAGAGGTGTACCTAAATGGACCATTCCATCTAGGTATTCATTCATCTAGCGAGCTGAGTAATTGACAATTTATTCTAGCGGGCTGAGGAATTGGCAATTTATCTTACCCTATCCATGCAAATATGTAATTTATTATGTCAATTCCTCAGCCTACTAGATAAATATCCTATGTGAAAGGAACTCATTATGGTTTAGACTTTTTTTTTTGAAGCACCGAAGAGATTTTTTTGTTTAGTCAGAGTTTATTTTTCTTTTAATTTATCTTGAACTTGCCATAAAGAAAAGTGGCTTTAAATTTTTAACTGTCAAATCATCACCCTTAACTTTATTCAGAAATGATAGAATGTTGTGATTATACTTTTTACTTAAGGAACCTAGAGTTAAAAGTTATTCAGTTATTCAACTTGTTTTATTTTTATCTAAAAGCTGCAATAATCCAATGATAATTACAATTACTTTTATAATAATTATTAAATATCAAGCCTACGCATACCGGATGTCCAGCACAACCTGGACATAGGAGATTAACATGGAAAATCGGTTTTTATTTTTTTGCGCCTGTACGGTTGAATTGATTGAAAAACTTTTAAGAGTAAAGTTGTAGAGCGTATGGTCAGCTATCATCCTGTAATTTTTTCAATACCCCGGTTTCTGCCGTTTTTTGGAAAAACGCCTCGAAATTGTTGTTTCTATAATAGCAGTCTGATTTAGAAACACATCATCTCGGTTTCCATCGCAAATAATAGCAATTTTAGTTTTTTCAGGCGTACTTGCTAACCATGAGTTTGGAGTGTGTAACCGCTTCCATATTATTGATGATATGGAATGCTGTATGATTTTGCATGAGGTATTTTCTTCTCGCTGGTATATTTGGTCTATTACGCAATTTAGACTTTCGATTATGCCTCTTGTTGTGGTGGGTGAACATACGAAGACATTTTCCGCAATTTTCAGACTGTTGTTCAACTCATATTCAGAAATTTGGAAGTACAGCTGTGAATCATAATCGATTGCTACTACTTCGTTTGGAATATCCAAGATCCAGTATGACTTCTTTTCTGTCTTCAGTGGAATTGGACTCGTTCTGATTAGCATAAATTCGTTGCGTTCTATCATCACAAAATATCCATAGACGTGGGTAAATTCTTCAATGTGTTCCACTTTGGTCTGGAGCACAGGAAGGATATTATCTCGATGTTGGAAGGAATCTTTCTGGACGCAGCTGCTATTATCTCTTCAATGTGGGTGGGAGATATTAAATCATATATGTGATCTTTGTGGTAGTGAACAATCGTTTATAATGGTCCAAAAGTTCATCTATGTAATTGGAAACTACTTGATATGAACTAAGAACATGGATTGTCAGCTTATTTGTATCCACCGTTCGATACCATGCTTTCATTTCATTTATTGAAGCAATGCCTTCATTGATTTTCTCCCGGAGTCTCTTGAGTTGATTGTTGATTCTGGATGCGGTGTCATTAAAAGTAGATAGAGCATGTAGCATGAATTTGGTTTGGTGGTTGGATGTCTAGAT
The DNA here is from genome assembly GCA_951812265.1 of Taphrorychus bicolor. Lineage (NCBI taxonomy): Eukaryota > Metazoa > Arthropoda > Insecta > Coleoptera > Curculionidae > Taphrorychus > Taphrorychus bicolor. The sequence goes on from OX638304.1 coordinate 435,988, forward strand.
TAGCTCCTTCTGGTTTTTTTCGTCAATATTCGCCAATATTCGTGTAGATCTCATTATTTACTCCGAATACAGCGGTAAGTAGTTTTCCCAACACTCCTCTTTTTCCACGTTTGGATACCATAGTGTGTAATTTATTTTGTATCCGTTGAAATTGTTTTTCCTTCTCTTTTAAATGATGTATCAGTGATATGCATTGTGTGCCCTTGCTATTGATTTTGCTCGTTGACAGAGGTTGTCTATCTGATTAATTGCATCTTGAACATTTATTGAGTCGTTTACCATTTTATTTTTCTCGTACTTAAAGTCAATTCTGAAGGTGCCCCTGTCTATTCGTCCATGTCCCATGTGCTCAATGTACAGTCCTGGTGGAGGGTAATGGATCGAATATTGAGTTGCCTTGGAAGCTTGGATCATCACAACGAAAAGAACGGCGATCAATACCTTTTTCCAGAGCTGTCTTGAGCTTCGTTTGTTTTTGTTGTGGAATAGTAGTTTTTCATTCTCGGTGTTTGACAATATTGGAATTAAGTGGTGCGTAGATCTCTTGATCGGGCCTCCTTCTGCTCTCTTTATAGTGACCACTCTAACGTTTGTGTCTTTACCTGGGTGTACTTCAGTTACTCGGGCTAATAGCCATTTGCTTGGGTTGATATTCTGATCTTTTACAAGTACTAGGTCTCCAATGTTGAGTGAATCTTGATGCTTCTTCCACTTGTAACGCTGCTGAAGTTGATGGAGATAGTCATTAGTCCAGCTCTTCCAGAAATCTTTCTTAATGTTCTGAACAAATTTCCATCTCCCAACAATGTCCGAGTTTATGTTTGTATGAAACGATATAATTTCTCTTCCAATTAGAAAATGTCCTGGAGTTAAGGTTGCTAAATCATCTGGATCATTTGATAATGGGCACAGAGGTCGAGAGTTAAGGCAAGCTTCTATTTGGTGCGTTAATGTCGTCATTTCTTCATAAGTTAGTGGTGTGTCTCCAATTATTCGTTTTAAATGGAATTTCATAGACTTCCCATACAGCTTCCCATAGTCCTCCAAAATGTGGAGAAGCTGGGGGAATGAAGTGCCACTGGGTTCCACCTGCAACTAAGGTATCTTGGATCTCTGGCTTCTGTATTGTATTGTAAATTTCATCATGGAGTATCTTACTGGCTCCTATGAAGTGGAAGGATATAGATGCGCACATCGTCCTCGTCTGGAGATAAATCGCCAAAAGGCTGCCAGAAACATGTTTGATCACATATCACTGACAACTTCTATGTGAATTCCTTTGATATGCCTTTGTAGCAAGACAGACAAAGATCGAGATATATCCTTTATAAGATCTGTATCCGCTGGCCTTTGTAGTTGTGATCCCGCGGATAGGTCCCGCGTAATCGACGCCGGAATGCAGAAATGGGTGCGACGGTGTAATTCTGGTAACTGGAAGATTTTCCATCTGTTGCTCGATTGTTTGAGCTTTGAATCTCAAGCATCTTACACAGTGGCCAATAATCGTCTTTACTCGGCGTTTTCCATTTATTATCCAGAAACGGCTTCTTGTATAGGATAATGTCAGCTTATTTCCTCCATGTAGTGCATTGGCGTGAGCGTTCAGTATTACTAACTTTGTCAGGTGACTCGCATATGGTAAGACAATTAGATGTTTGCTATCGTAGCTTAACATTGAGTTTTGCAATCTTCCTTCAACTCGTAAAACTCCATTGTCGTCTAGCCATGGAGTAAGATTGAGTATTTTGCTACTACTGTCTGGTTGAGAGCTCTTTTTTAGCTTTTGTATTTCAAGCTTGAAATTTTGGATCTGATCAATCTTGATTAGGTGTGTTAGGGTGTCTCCCAATTCATCAACTGTGAGTAGTGTATGCGAATTCGTTTGTTTCCTGCATTTTTGAATAAATCGTCTGCAGTATGCTATAACTCGAGTCATGTGGTTTAATGAAGAAAATCGCTCTATGATTTCATTTTTTGTTTCACTGTTTTGAGTTGTAATTGTAACATGGTGACACATTCTGGCCTCTTCTGTGGTGACTTCTATTTGGTTCGTCGGTGTTACGATCGCCGATTTTAACCACGATGGACCAGACCACCACATTGTATGGTTTTTTAATAGAGTTGGGCTTATTCCTCTTGATATACTATCAGCTGGATTGTGGTCGGTTCGTACGTAGTGCCAATGTTGATTTGGAACTAGTTTGGTGATTTCTGCTACTCGGTTGGCTACAAAATTCTTCCACCTGGACGGGTCCCCTTTTATCCATGATAATGCTATTGTAGTCTGTCCAGGCATGTATGGGGGTATCTTGTAGTGATAAGGTTGTAGCAGTCTTTTTTATTAGATGTGAAAGGAGCACGGCAGCACATAACTCTAGTCTTGGCAACGTAACTTTCATTCTTGCTGGTGCAACTTTGGATTTGGCAATTAGCAGAACTATTTCTGCTTTATCCTGGGAATTCTTCACTTTCATGTAGACTACGGCTCCATATGCCTTTTTGGAGGCATCACAGAAACAACAGGTTTATTCAAATTTTAAATGCATCAGCTAAAATTGCTTCTTCTGCGACCACGCGTACTTAGAACATTTCAATCATTTGATTTGAAGTTTAAAATTCAGTTGCGTTTTGTTGTAAATTTAAAATCTGCTGTCAACATCACCTTGAAGGGTGTATCAGTTGTTAAAAATAACTACAAACAACCAAGGGCTCAACCTAGGCAATAACCGGTTGTCTGCTTGAACGCGGCTTATATATCAAGTGGGTTATGTCCTGATCTAGACATTGGCAGTGTTGATAAATGACTTGCAGAGTTGCCAACTTATTTTCTGATCAAACGAACTTTAGGAAGTTCGATCGGAATTATATGAAGGGTTTCATTCGAGTAGATTACTTATTGAGTAGTACTGCATTTCAGTGCTACGATGGCGCCACACGTGTAAAATAAAATAAAATGACAATTTACCATTCGGTGACACGAATTAACAACTCGAAAAGCCGAGGTAGCTTTTTAAAAAATATTTATTACTTAAAAACTATACAATAATGCGAACAATTAAGCAATACGCAACTGACTGCCTGACAAAGGATGCGCCCAAGCTATTTATATTAATAAATGCAGTGTAAGCTTATTTATAATAAATTCAGCACTTTGCTACGAAATAACTCACGCGACATACTTCACCTGTCGTTTGCCAAGTTATATTACATAGTTCAAAGTCCGCGAAAACAAAAGTGGGGTTGGGACTTAATAAATGTAAAAATACGTTAATAATCATTTCAATTAGATAACGGATTGCCAAAATTCAGTTTTTATTGGGAGCGACCGTAATCTACTCGAATGAAACGCTTCATATAATTCCGATCGAACTTCCTAAAGTTCGTTTGATCGGAAAATTATATTTCAGCGCTTCATTCTTCGTAGATTACTTACTGAGTAGTTCTTTACGAGTACTGAGTACTTTTGTTTTCGCTAAAGGAAAAGATAAACTGCAAAAATTTCTCATCATGCATTCACATCTTATTTCTTTTCAAAGATACATAAAAAACATTAGAAATCAATAATACAGGTGATGCAGCAAAAGTTTACTGCTATAATTCACAAGTATATAACATTGGACAGTAACATAAAAGAACAAAATATTCTAATAACAAAACAAACACTCCAGTGCAAGATAACTACTTATAAAATATCCTTAAGTAAATGAAAGAAACTCCTTTGCAAATGTGTGTCCAACTTTTAAAGCTGGTCGATTATAAAATTTTGTAAACACCTTTGACTTATCTGTCCATCCAGCAGTTTTACGAATCAACTCTAGAGAAATACCCGTTTTAAATGCTGCAGATGTAGATGCATGTTTAATCGAATAGCCCGAAAACATAGATACATCAATACCAGCTTTGTCCAAAAGCTGCTTAACCCACCTACTGAGATTCTGGGTGGTTACTTTATTATATGGAGGTAACCATGAAATAAATAAGTAGTCTTCTAGCCCTCTTAACTCAGCTGTTCTGCTAATATATGCTTCAATCAAACTTGCTACACATAACTGTGGTTTCTCTTTAAAAACATCAAATTCCAAACATGGTTGTGCCCGATTTGGTTTTGATGTTTTGATGTTATCCGGAATAAAAATTATAACAGTTCCCTGAGCTGTAAATACAACATTAGCAACTTTGTTTAATGCAAATGTTTGGAACCTGTGAGCTGTAGTAAGGGCCAGTTGTATAGGTTAAGTTTAAATACAGGTTGAAATTTATTTTTAAAATTCGGTATAAAATTAAATTTAAACATCGAAATTTCTGATCTACATGGATGTACGTTGTATAAGTAGAGCTTAAATTCAAGAAAAGATGGATGTCGAATTGTGTGTACATTATCCTCGTCGTCGGATATATGGGCCATTTACACACTTTCCCCATAAAGTATTCAGTTAAGGTAAACCTTAAAATTTTCCATATAAAATGTATTCCTGCAAAAAAATTGGTAAGTGACAGAGCGCTTGACAGCGATGTATTCAGTATGGAAAACTTTTTAGGTCCACCTTAGATCAACTTTATAAGAAAAGTTGTGCAAACAACTTGGTTTATATCTTAAAAAATTCCAAAAATATTCATTTAAATTTTTAACACCAACACAAACATTTAAAGTGACAAAACTGTTAAATTTCTTAAATTAAAACCGACCTCTAAAGCTTAAGTCCTGCTTCATCTACATCATATCTTAAGATAAAGTTAAAGTCTAATTTACGTTTTAAAACGAACTTATACAACGATCATTACGCCAATTTGCGATTTAAGAGGAGCTCCTGTATTTAAAATCAACTTATACAACCGGACCTAAGTGCTAACATATTAATTAATTTTCTATTCAAGTCTCTTAAGGATATACTCTCGTGTGGAAAAAGTGTTTCTAAAGAATCTAATAACAGCTTTGTATCCCAAGTAAAGTTAAAACGAGGTGCATGTGGTCGAATTTTAGATATACCTTTTAAGTATCTTCGAATATTTGGTTCCTTACCTATATCATTGGGTAAAATCAGTGCCAAGGCCAAGTTTTTTTATTAAACTATTCTTGCAAGAAGGCTATTACCTGAGGAACCTCGCTTCATAACAAGAATAATTGTTTTTAAAACAAAATTTCCACCATAGCTTATATGCTGAGTCATACTGCTTTCTCGTAAATGGAGCCAGAGATTCCAGCAAAACTGAGATACTTTCCTCCGGCAATTTTTTCCTTCCCCCCTTCCGTAAACCAGGGTAAGACCAGTTAGTCTCAAGCTCTCTCTGAAAGGAGAAGGCAGCAAATTACTTTTAGGACCTAAATATAAAGGGTCGTTAACAAGCATCTTTGTGAACATATTATACCAAGCTTGTGGTGGCCCAAACGGTACAACTAAAATACCCTCAGCTCCATCAAATATTATCCTCTTTAACACCTGATAAAATTTGTACCCCTTCCATGATATCGTAAACGCATCAATTACCAGTGACTCTGGATCTAAATTGAGAGAAATATATTGAGGGCATTTTTTATTTATATTTGAAGCAAATAAATCGATATCTGGCGGACCAAACTTTCTAACAATTGATTGAAAAGCTTTATCTGATAATTCCCATTCTGTATCTTTACTAATGAATCTAGAACCTTTATCTGCCAAATTATCTTGGGTCGAAATATGGGATGCAGGTATCCAGATGTCCCGTAACTCACACCACTTCCATATATCTAGAGTGAGCTTATTTAAACCACTATTCCGACTACTCCCCATATGGTTTACATAGATTGCTGTGATATTATCAATTCTGAGAATAATGTTCTTTGAATAAACCTCAGCTTTTTTAGCAAAACACCTCAGACCATAAAAAATAGCTAATAGCTCTAGGTAGTTAATATGTTGTTTCTTTTCCTGATCCTTCCAGAACCCATGTGCCTCAATGCCATCACAACACGCTCTCCATCCAGATTTTGAGCATCTGTGAAGATTTCTAGAGCATAAATATCCTCCCTAATCCTTTGAGATGCAGAAGGAATTTTCTGTAACCACCAATGTAAGTCTTTCCTAACCATGTCCATGGGAATTGTAAACCTTTTATTAAAATTTTTAATTGCCTTATCAAGTTCTGAAACTTTTAAGTTTTCTAAACTTCTCAGGTACAACAACCCATATTTTACAGTTGGAAGTATTGAGACCAATAGTCCTATTACATGAGCCGAAAACTTTATAGTGCATGTATTTAGACCTAAAAATATCCTAATCTTGCTTGCAATTTTCTCTCTCTTCTCAATTGTTAACTCAACTGACATTGTTCTTGTATCAAAGATAAATCCGAAAAACTTACAACGTTGAGAAGGAATCAATTGACTTTTTTCCTCATTTATTATGAAACCCAAAGAAGTCAAGGCTTCCACTACAAAATCAATATGTTTCTTGGTCTCTGACTGTGACCTTGAAAGGATCAACATCTAAATAAAATGTACAGATTATTCCAGATTTACGCAAATAAGACACAACTGCTCTCATTATCTTAGTAAATATGAAAGGAGAAATAGAAAGTCCAAGTGGTAAACATTGAAACTCATAAATAATTTTCATAAAAGTAAATCTTAAATACTTTTTGTAAGATGAATGAATTGGTACCAAGAAATAAGCATTTTTTAAATCAACAGATGTCATAAACCAACCCATTTGTAATAATTTGGCTGCAGTCCGCCAATCTTCCATTTTAAAATGCTGGGTATTAAGAAAACTATTTAGTTTTTTTAAATTTAAAGTAAACCTATTTTCTCCATTTGGTTTATCAACCAAAAAATAAGGAGAAATAAACTGCCCCTTTTTAGCTTTTTTAATTAAAATAACACCTTTCTTAAGAAGGTTATTAATAATACTCTTGTTCAATTGCAATCTTTCCTGATTACTGTAACTCTTTTCTACAAAAGTGGATTTAGGTTTTGCTTGAAATGCAAAATGAAGCTTAACAAGTAGTTTATTTATTATTAACAAGTAACAAAGTAATTAATATAACTAGCAGAATCGAGTTCTGAATAGAGTCCATTTCAAATAAATAGGAATCGATATAGTAAACTGAGGAATTGACATATTTACATGAATAAAGGAAGACAAATCTGTCAATTTCGCAGCCTATTTTAGATGAACATATCTAATGGAAATGGACTATTCTTTAATATTTCAATCTCTATGGAAGTCTTTAAAATATTAGTTAAAAAATACGCAATTCAATATCTTTCCTCCCAAGAGAGATACTTGACTTGGCTCGGTTTTTTTCAAATTTATATTAGCCAAGAGTTGGTATAACAACCTTACATATATGGCAGGAGTAGTAAGAATGCTCAATAAAGAACATTTTTAAATAAAAAGTGTTATATAATCAACTCATCTTTAATTTCTGTTATTAACATTAAGTCCCTCATTTTGTAGTTTCCTTTGGCTCCTGTAAACTAACACAATTTTAGTAATTCGTCTGAGAAACATCTGGATAAGTTTCGACGAAACTTTGTTTGGTTTTGCTAAAATAAATATAATAAGTAATTCTGCAAAATATGTTTAGCAATGTTTTCAGATTGGCTGGGTATTTAATTTTTTTTCCACTTCTATTTCTGCAATATTCTTTAAAGCAAATATAACAGTTAATTCGTCAGGTTTTTCTGAAATAATTGGATTTCCACGGTTTTGAAGCAGTAGGCGATACAGCTTTTCTACAATGACGTTAAGCTGTAGCTTTATGCTCTGCACTCAGGGCCCTAAAATAATGTATTATCAAATTATATTCGGGTATTCCTATCAGCTATTGCTATACAGCTTCCTCTATAACCACAGCTGTTGGCCATATAGCTAAACACGCACAAAATAGAGACTTCGAAAAATAACCTGACTTTAACAAAACTACTTCGATTTTTTGATACTTTATAAAACTATCGAATTTTAAGGGACATGGCTTTATTTTCTGTTATCGAAGTAAGGAAATAATTAACATATTTTTCCTCAGAATCACAAGACTTACATTTCTTTTAGAAGGGTTCCACTGTCCCCAACCATATAACTTCCACATATATCATCTGAAATAAGGGAACAATATTTAGAGTTGTTAATTAGAGACAATTACTTCTAGAATAGAATTACTCCAAACCATTCGCGATAAGTTAAGAAGTATTACCTACTATTGTAATCAAACCTAACGTACAGGGTGGCCCAACTAACGAAAACTTTCTACAGATGTTTTCTGTCTTATGAAGTTGAAAACACGAAAACACCCGGACCTGTCAATTTTAATTTCGAAGGGGACATGTTTCACTGATATTTATAGCTTTTCCAGATGAACCCCAAAGCCGGGGTGATTCTTACCCTAAAAATCTTAAATGAAAAGGGGTGTCAAGTTATACATCATTTTAAAGAGCTTTCATTGCCTTTTCAGCGCCACCTAACTTTTTAGAATTGAATGGTCTGTTCTCGAGAAAAAAAAGGGGTTTTATGTTATCTTAGGAATTTAACAACACTGATACGGAATGTAAATTTAGAAAATGCTATTGCATTATTCCTACCTGCACTTTGATGTTTTGTAGTTTAGTAGTTGTCTTTTACTTTTGTACACCTACCATTTAAAAATGCTTTACAGTATTCAAGAAAGAGTTGACATTATTTCGCCCTATTTCCGAAATAACAATATTGTGCTAGACGGGCCACAAATTTGTTTAATGAACAATATCCTGATAGGAACGTATCCCATTCTTACGTGAGAGACCTGGTTGCCAAATTTCAAGAGACTGGAAGTGTTTAAAATTAAAAGGAGGTTTGTTCATAATCCAGCAATAAGAACAGAAGCAGTTGAAATAGCTGTTTTGGGACACGTCGCGATGGAACCTGCTACTACCGCTAGAAAATTATCAAATGCATCAGGTGTTCGGCGTACAAGCATCCAGAGAATATTAAAAGCACATAAATCCCATCGTTATAAAATTAAATTAGTGCAGGAATTAAACGAAGGAAATTTCGATAGACGTTTAGAATTTTGTGAGATCATTAGTCAACGAAGTGTTAACAATCCGGAATACCTTTATAACATTTGCTTCTCCGATGAGTGTTCCTTCTTCTTGAACGGTCAGGTCAACCGCCATAATTGCCGTTATTGGTCGTCAACCAATCCAATACTTTTTCATGAATTTCACACGCAACATCCACAAAAGCTAAACGTTTGAATAGAAATTTTCGGAGATCATATTGTCGATCCATTCTTTTTAGCTGGAAACTTGAACGGACAGGTCTATTTGAATTTTTTGGAAGACGCCATTGATCCAGCTTTAACAGAAATAATGGAACACGATGACCGTCACCGTCAAGAAATCAATTTTTAACAAGATGGCACCTCCGTACTACGCACTACGCCGCCCCTGTTAGGGCGTTTTTAAATGAAACATTCCCTCAAAGGTGGATTGGAAGAAGAGGACCTACAGAATGGCCTGCACGTTCCGCGGATTTGTCCCCGCTGGACTTTTTTTTATGGGATCGTTTAAAGTCCAAAATTTATGCTACACAACCAGATTCACTTGAAGACTTGCGGCAACGTATTGTAAATGTTGCACAAATTTTGCAAAATGTTCGAATGCACTTTGAACAATGTCTTTACTACCGTATGGAAGTCAGTGGCGGTCATTCTCAACAACTGATAAATTGAAATTAATTTAATGTCAAATCTCGAATTTACACCCCTTTCCATTTAAAATTTTTAGGGTGAAAGTCACCCCGGCTTCATGGTTTCCTCTAAGACAATAATTACATCAAAAAACATGTCCCCCTTAGAAGAAAAATTGACGAGTCCGAGCGTTTTCGTGTCTTCTGGCACGGTGGAAAGAATTCTGGAAAGGATTTTTTCTGGCCGGTGGCCTTTCCACCAGGCCAAAAAACCCTGGTGGAAAGTTTTCGTTGGGCCATCCTGTATAATAAACATGCACTGCGATTCAAGATTTCAATTACCAGGAAGAAATTAAAACCAACACTTAAAAATACATGGATGCAAAAAGAAAGTTGCACTGTGTTTAGGTTTAATAAAATATTTGTATATGCCAATGGTTAGCCATAAAAGTTATTTTGTTACGCAAATAATGGAGGCAGGTCGTTACGATGACGCCCGTTAGAGGACGGGTGAGATCTTTTGGTTTTTGATGAAAAAGGTTATCATTATTGTTGTTGTCGTTTTTTTTCAATCATTCGTAGCACAATAAAGTTAGTTTATATAACTATTTATCTCATACATATATCATTCATGTCTTGTTTGACTTGATCCACGTTTTGCTTGATTTGATCCGCGTCTTGTTTGACTTGATCTACGTCTTGTCTGACTTCAGTTATTTTCGTTGAGACATGTTCTTGCAACTCGCGACGACCATCCGTTAATGCTTGAAACAGAGCAGCTTGATTTTTTCTTTGTTCCTTTATCTCAAGTTGCCTTTGTTTTTATTGTTCCTTTTTCTCAAGTTGCCTTTGTTTTTCTTGTTCTTCCAGAAAATTTCTTTGTTCCTTTTTGTCGAGTGGCCTTTGTTTTTCTTGTTCCTTTTTATCAAGTTGCCTTTGTTTTTCTTGTTCTTCCAGAAGTTTTCTTTGTTCCGCTTGTTCCTTCTTCAGCATTTTCATAAGTGCTGCCAGTTGTTCATCCATGATTTTTGCCGTAGGTCGAGTATATGGCATGTAGAAAACACCAAAGTTATTGCACTGTCCTTACCGCGCAAAATTCCACGCGCGCGACAACTCCATTGTCCGTGCAATCACAAGTTTGACGAAAATTATCCCACTTTGATACCAGTTGTTACGGGATCCGGGTTCAAATAATTTATCGCCAATTAACTAACTACACACTTTTATTTACTTTTAACTATTACAACACGATTAAAACACAATTACTCTCTACTAACAATTCGCACTGTTCGCTTATTCGATCCCATCTCGAGCGGTTTGCTGGTTTATATACCCGGCCTGAACACACTCTCGTACTTTCGAGAATGGAGGCGATTGTTCCCGGTTCTCGTTTAGTCTAGATGGCTTCCTGGGGTCGTGGTCCGCGCTCGGCGTTGCCGCTTCGCCCGAATCTCTGTGGACCGACGGTCGGGCGTAACAATACCATTCAAATGCCATTTATGGTTTGTATGAAACCATCAAAACATGGTGGTCTGGATACTTTTGTAACTTTATTTCCTTTCTTGTTGGTGATCGTCGTCTGTTTCCGAAGATACTGAAACATTTTTTTAGCTTCCAGAAGAATTTCTATGATGTGGTTATTTTCCTTTGACAAACTGCTTTTGAACTTGTTTTTGTTGAATCTCATGTTACTGTTTAGACAGTCGAATGTTTTATCCATTAACTCTATAAAATTTGCTAGCAATGCTGCTGAACTTGATGGTAGCTCTCCTGTATGGACAGTAGTCCTTAAATGCAACTCTTTTGCTGAACAACTGCGTCGCTAATTTGACGGATAGTTTTTGAAATTCGGATTTGGATTCGGTTTAAGATGTGACGGTGTAAGTTTAAGAGATTGCGCGGAGTTTGATGAATCTCATCTTATTAATTTTATAAATACTGACAGTGTTATCTCTCAAGTGTTTAGGAGATAGATGACTTCGAAAAGATTGTTTCGAACACTCTTGATTAAATGCGGAACATCAAATAAAGCATAAATTGATTGATTCCTAATATGGAAAACTGGTTTTTCTGCGGATACGCCCAAAAGCGAAACAATTTCGGTCGTTGGCACCCTGGTCGCACACAACTGCTTTTATAACAAAACCGCACTCTTGAACTTTTTGATAGTTGACATCAGAATTTCCTTCAGGATTTCCAGCAGTTGCACTGGCTGATATAAAATACGCAATTGGAATTTTCTAAGGACTATATAAGCCTCTTGCCATAAAACAAGTGCTTCTTTAGCAAACTTGTTTGTTCTTCCATATGATCACAGATCTTGAAAACCCTCTATTAAGTCTAACGATTTGTTGTAAATAATGCTTTGTTTTATAGCCATCTCATCGAACACAATGCAACGTGCGTGATTGGTATTGCGTAGCAAAGGTGGGTGGATTACAATTATCATTAGCCTTGTTACTAGTCTCTTTTCTTTTAGCCCTGAATTTTTTCTCAAAACCTTGCTAACTTTTTGAGGCAAAATACTCGCTAACTACCTTACGCCGAAGAGAGGTCGTGGAGTAGTAGATAGTCAATTGTTTTATTAAAGGCGCCACCCGATTTTATAGTCCCACAGTTGGATCAGCAAGTCGACTTAATTGACAGTAGCCTCAAAAACGGGAAAATAAAATAACGCTGTAATCAGTTGGACTCAAATTGGAATAAACAATAAACAAAAAGTTAAACAATTAAAGTGGTGTTTAAAAAACTAATGACCCTTTCTCAAAAAATAAGTGTTAATATAAATGTTTAAACTATCGGCCGAGGGTCAGGGCCCCTTTAAGGGCAGGTAGAAAACCGATAGTACCTACCACCTAGCAGCTGATTTTCTACAACAATCACTTAACGAATTTGGACACAAATATCGTTATTGCTTCCAGTAGGAAAGTCGGTTCTTAACGTGACAGAACAGAAGTGAATATTTTTATTAAAGTGTGGGTTAATTTACATTAAACAAAAGTGTGCGCGTAACTGAGGTTAAGTGTAATGTGTGTGTACCAAATGAATTGGTCAAGGATTGTTAATTGGCCTGGGCAACCAATTGCAGGATGCTTGTAGGAAACCAACTCACCGAGTACTTGAATTTTCTTTATTTTTGAATCTAAGATGGCACAGATTACATCAAGTTAAAAGTTAAAAAATTATTAAATTAATTATTTTTACATCGTGTGTTTTTTGTTGTTCGTACATCCGACAATTGACAATTGGCTGACTTGTGAAAGTTAAAAGAAAGTTATTTTAAAAGGAAAAATGTTAGTGAACGAACTTTTTAGCTTTTTCGCAGGAAACTCTAGTTTAAAATATGCAAAAAGGCAATATTTACTAATTGGAAATTGAAGACTTATCTGCTTTCAATATTTCCAAAAATATTGCAGCGTTTAAGAAGGAAACAAACAGAAACAACTACTCTAATGAATGACACTGTTTGTTTCAAAGCTCATTTTATAAAGCAAAAAAAAATATTTAAGTTTAATTAAGATATGAGAAAAATGCACATGTATAATTACAATCTGGAAATTTGAAAACTTGTCTGCTTTCGGCATTTCCAAAACCTTTTCCCGAAATTGGCTGACTTAAAGTGACTTTTTACTTGACAACTGACCTATGTGGTGCTTTCAGAAAACACATGTTGCCATGCACCATGCAGTGCAGTTCATTTACACCACATTACTCCCCGCCAAGGCAACGGAGTGTGCAAAATACAACCCAAAAAAAATTAACATTGAAAAGAAACATGTTTAACGGTTTTGACTTGAGGTTCTGAATTTACAGCGAGAGCGGAAGGAATGAAATAGGGATGATCATGAGAAACATTGTCTGGATTCAATATAAAAGCTGGTTTCCAACGATCAACACTAATATTAGTTGGTTGGTTGTTTACCAAAATAGAAAAATATTTGTCATATCTTTTGTTCACTAAGTATGGACCTTTATAAGGAGGTTCCAAAGATCTTTTCACACCATCTTGACGTACAAAAACATGAGTACTTGTATTTAATGCTGGAGAAACAAGCACTTTGGAACGAGCATGGTTGGTGTCAGAAACAGGACGCAACGACTCCATTCTTCTTTTCAGTTCTACCACAAAAGATAAAGGATCATCGTGGTTATTAGAAGAACTGGATTCGAAAAATTCTCCTGGTAGTCTTAAAGTGGTACCGTATACCGTTTCTGCAGGTGATAAACCAGTTTTCTCACGAGAGTATTATGCAATCCTAGCAATACTGTAGGCAGTATCTCAGTCCATTTAGAATTTTTATGAGTCATAATAGCAGCTTTTAATGTTTGATGCCACCTCTCAATTTTACCATTTGACTCTGGATGGTATGGTGATGAGCGTACTCTTTCACATTCAAGGGCAAGGGCTTTAAAAAGAAAACTCTCAAATTGTTTGCCGTGGTCAGTAATAATTTTTTGAGGCGCACCGAAACGACATATCCAATTGGCATAAAACGTGGATGCTATAGTATCAGCAGATATATCACATATTGGATATGCCTCTGCCCAATAGGTAAAGCGATCGATACACGTAAGACAGTAGGCTTTACCATCAGGCATTGGGAGTGGACCAATAATATCCATGTTGACAAGCTGGAATCTAGACGATTCTGAATATGCAAATTGTTTTAAATTAAGGGATGTTTTCTCAGGGATATTAAGTAGTTCTTGTAGATCCAAATCCTGTGTTTGATGTTTCTGTAATGCTTCATAGTCAATACCTGGAGGAGAATTAATACTGCTGATTCTTGATAAAATATCAGCAATGATGTTGTTATTACCTCGAATATGAATGTCTCATTGTCCAAATGTCTCATTTGGCTAGGGGAAGCTTTGTCAAGTTTTTGTTGGAAAGCATATGTAAGAGGGTTATGATCAGTAAATATCTCAAATGCTCTACCTTCAAGCAAATGCCTAAAATTTTTAACTGCAGAATAAATAGCGAGTAGTTCTCTGTCGTAAGTGCTATATTTACTCTGATCAGTAGTAAATTTTTTTGAAAAAAATTAAAGGGGCTTCCATGTATTGTCTTCAAACTGTTCTATAACAGCGCCCATACCAAAATCGGAAGCATCACCAGTAAGTGAAATGGGTACTGAAGAAGAAGGGTGGACCAACAGAGTGGCATTTGTTAAATCTGTCTTACATTGCTCAAAGGCGATTTGAGCGGACTGTGACCATTTTAAGGGTGTGCGGTCAGATTTTTTTGCAATTTTGGTGCATGGCATGCAATACAACTTGACTTTGTTCTGCCTTTGGAATGAAACGTCTATAGAAATTTATCATTCCAAGAATTCTACGAAGATCTGCGGCAGTCTTAGGAAGGGAAAAATTTGTTATGACTTCTACTTTTTTTGACAGTGGTTTTCACCCTTGAGAAGATATGCTGTAACCAAAAAATTCAACCTGACTGGCACTAAAAATGCATTTAGGTAGATTGATAGTTAGAGAATATTGTTGAAGGCGTTGAAAAACTTGTCGAATATGATTCTCATGCTCGGTGGCATTACACGAGGCAATGAGGATATCATCTATGTATGAAACACAAAAGTCCAAGTCTTTTAGCACTTTATGAATAAATCTTTGAAATGACTGTGCTGCATTCCTTAGGCCAAAAGTCATTTGTGGGAATTCAAATAAACCAAATGGAGTTGCAATGGCAGTCTTCTCAATGTGTTTGCTTTCAACAGGGACTTAGTTAATTGCTTTTACTAAATCAATAATGGAAAAAAAATTCTTGCCATGTAATACACTTGAAAAATCATGATTGTGAGGAATGGGGTACATGTCAGGGATTTTAACGGCATTTAAACGTCTGTAATCCCCACACATTCTCCACTCGCCATTTTTCTTTTGAACCATGTGTAATGGGCTTGCCCATGGGCTCTTAGAAGGTCGACAAATACCTAGCTTCAACATTTTTTTAAATTCAGCTTTGGCAATTGATAATTTTTCACCTGTCAAACGACGAAGTTTGGAATTAACTAGCGGACCTCGCGTTTCGATAAAATGAGTTGTGTTATGTGTGCTAAATGTAGGGTTGAATTATGTAATGTTGGGAAAATCTTTTAGGGTGTAATGGAAAGGGTGATGAGGATAAATAATGCTAATAGATTCAAAAGGCAAAGGAGCTGTATACCCTGCAGTGGTTAAACCAGTAGTCTGATCAATAAGTTTGTTGTTTCTAATGTCAACTAATAAACTAAAATGATGCAGGAATGCAGTCTGCGCCTATAATTGTTTTTTTTTACATTAGCACAAATAAAATTCCAAACTTTATTCGCAAGTTTAAAGAAACATTTACTGACTTAGTACCATAAGTACGAATAATAGAATGATTAGCTGCATACAGACATGGACCAGATGGTTCCATTTTTCTAGTACCTTTTGGCAAGATGGAAACATCTGCCCCAGTATCAATTAAAAAATTAATACCTGTTAATCCATCTGTAATACATAGTCTGCGTGAATTGTGGCTACAAAGTGTTGCTCTCTATCTGTGGGCCGGCTGTGTAGCGCTCTATCAGGTGGCTTTGGTTTGTTGAGTCGACTGCCACCTTCTTCGACCCAACGTCTAGTTTTCCGGTGGTCCAGCAGCAAAGTACTTGCAAGGGGTAACACATTTTCGAGCTTTTTCTTTGTATGTTGTTTTGATTTTGGTTAGTTAAACTTTGTAGTATCATTAGTAACATTGGAAATCTGGAACTGAGCTTTTAATTGCAAAAACCATAGTATTGGATCAGTTTTCCAGAAAGGGGGTGATTTAATAGACACTTTGTCAATGTGGGTGATAGCTTCTGGTGCGGATGTTCCTGGCATGTTGATGTGTGTATAGCCAAGATGTAGCCTATGTGCTAGTTCTGGTTGACGTTTGAGGGCTTGAAGCAACAGCGGAGTGGCTTTGAGTTGATGTGATGGGATTTTAGGTTTTTATGTAGATGCAATCTGGTTTGTAGTGGTTATGTGGTCTGATAAATGGGTTCAGAAGCAGGTTCAGCCACAGGTTGAAAATCTGGTTCTTCCACGAGTTGAAAAGCTGGTTCTGCCACGGGATCACCAATTGTACCGAATGAATTGATCAATGATTGTTAATTGACCTGGGCAACCAATTGCAGGATGCTTGTAGGAAACCAACTCTTTGTTTTGAAATCAATTGACGGATACTAGTGTTCCATTTTATTCTATGACCATTATCAAGGCGTGTTGGCACATATTTAACTTTTGACTACAAAAGTCTCTGTTTTTTGTATAATTTTGATGTTCTTTTATTTTCTTTTTTAGAGGTCTAGAAGTTTTGCCTATATAAAATTTATCGCATTCGCAAGGAATTTTATATATGACATTTTTTGTGTATTCGTTTTCAGTCGTGCTTTGTCAGTTGTGCACTTAATGTGTTTTGTGTTCTAAACACTGTTCTAATGTTGTATTTGTTTCTTAATTGTTTAATTTTGTCTGATAACCCTTTGATATATGGTATAAAAAGGTTTGTAATATGTCTATTTTGATTTTACCTCACATTTGGCTGTTCGAATTGATTAAAGCATTTATTAATGAAATAATTTGGATAATTATTTTTAAGTAAAACATTTTTTATGTATTTCTTTTCAATTTCAAAGTTATGATTATTACAAATGATTTTTGCGCGATCAAATAGACTATTTACAACTCCTTTTTTACCATAATTGGGTTATTTGAGTTGTAGTTTAAGTATCGATCTGTATGTGTTCGTTTGCGATAAACAAAAGTTTCTAAAAATGGAAGTGTTTGATTTTGTTATTTTTTAATTGTGAATTTTATAGTGGGTTTTTGTGAATTTATGTGATTGAGAAAGGTGTCTAAATGATCATTACCAAACTGATATATTGAAAAAACATCATCAATATATCTCCTCCAAATAAAAGGTTTAAAATTATAATTATAAACATTATTTGATTCAAAATTTTCTATAAATAAATTACTAAGTACAGGAGACAATGGTGAACCCATTGCCATACCTGTATTTTGTTGGTAATAATCATTTTTGTATTGAAAATAGCTTGTTGTTAGCGCATTTATTTGTAGAAAGTGGACTGTATGAAATGGGTCAATCAATGCGCCACATTGAAGAAAGTAATAGCGATATTTATACTAAAAAGCACACACAAGAAAATAAGGGACACTTACGACTTTAACACTTGTGTTAACGCATAATGTTAGTAATTCCATAATTGTATTTATGTTTAATTTAGTGCGTTCTCTAAGCTTGATGTCATTTTCAAGTTTATTTTTATTTTATTAATGCGCTTGCCTGGCACCCTATGGGGGAGCAATCTCCTCCGAATTTTAACGTGCATGCCTAGCACTCTATGGGGGAGCAACCTCCTCCGAATTTTTAATGTGCATTGCGTCCTCCTCTAGGTTACTGCTTCACACTTATCACAAAACCCCACCACCACCACAACAAAACCACCACTACCGCAACATATTTACCATCAGATCGTTCAAATGCAAGACTAGTTTGATTTACAAAGTATAAGCAGAGGGATATTATTAAAATTAGTATGAGTGAATTAGTTCAGTTGATACCAGTAGTTGAAGAAGATGAACCAATAGAACCCCCAACTCAATTTATGGAATTGACACCATTAATTGAATTAGATTTGGACTTACCATATAATGATATAATTGATTTGAACAATGAAGACATAGAGAGTTTTTTGTCTACAACTGATCCAAGTGTAGACTTACCAAGGCCAAATCATTTTATCAATTTGATCACTGAAGATATGAACATCTTTTCCTCTCCACCTTATCCAAGTGAAGAAGACAGAAACGATTTTGAAATAGAATATGCAACTAAAGAACAACAACATGAAGAAATATTGACTTGTATTATTTGTTTTGAAGAAGTGAATGAAGTCTATCACCCAAATAGTTGTAATCATAAACTTTGTTTGCAATGTATTATAAGATGGACAGATAAATGCTGTTTGTCATCGTTGAAGTCAAAAAAATATCCATATTGTCGCCAAAGTTATTCTTATTTGATTGAAACTACAAAAGATGTAATAAGACATCATAATATTTTTACAATGAGAAGGCATAATTACTTTTAAGTTTTATAGTTTAAGGAATTTGTGAAATAAAACATTACAATGGTTTTGACTTAGTATATTTTTAAAACCAAACACGAATTGCTCTTAGCTACTAAAATTATTAAAAAATAACCCATCAATTGCCCTTCGCACATCTCTTAACTATTAAAATTAAGTAAAACAGAAATTGATCCTAACTAATAAAAGTAATTAATGCATGAAAAGAAATTAAACATCGGCATGAATAGACCCATCAGTTTTTATATGCATAATTTCAGCTGTGCCATAATTACAGTATATACAGGCTTGCGGTGGTATTACAAAGAACAACTGTGTGTAACACATCGCACATTTTAAATCTATGCTATTATATTCGAGGGCACGTTTGTAATGACAATTAACAAATTCAAATGTCCCGTCATAAAGTCCAATTGAGTGGTTTTCATTGCACTGAAAACACAAGGCATAGGTACCCCCGAATATTGATGTTATTTGCGCATAGGATTGTAATATGCAAAAGCTTTTCTTTTCATACGACAATTGGTTCACTTCCTGAAGTGTCACTGCACTTACTTTCACTTCACCCACGTCTGCAATCTCTGACTGAATCTCCATAGCTAGTCCTTCATCTTCACTTTCCTCATCATCGGAAGTTTCCATTATTGTGTTAAGGTCTATGTTTTGCAAAGCAAACTCACGTCTTTCCAAATCGTTGTTATTTTGTTTATATTCCACCACTTCAGTTTTATGGATGGAAACAAACCGTTCTAACCGTTGTGCAGCACCGGGTACGTCAGAATCGTCACCATCACTATCAAATTCAAGAAAATAGTAGTTCTGCATCGTATAGCAAAACTGCGGCGAAATGGAATACAGAGTCAAAAGTAAGAAGCACTAACGTCAAACTGGCAAATGGATAACTTTTTAAAATCTTTCAGAGTCAAGAGCAACTCACAGCTTGTTTCAAAAAAATATAGTGAGTACAGAAACGCACAATGCATTGAAATATATAGCATGTAATATCTCCAAAAGCATGCAGCAGGAAAACAAGTTTTGTTTTTTAAATTGGCTGAGGCAAAATTGCATTTGCCTTGATTAAATAAGCACCATATGTTTGCAGTTTCTAAAGAAGTCACAAACCAGCGGCGTAACATTAATAAATGAAGGAAAAAGTTTAAGATTTTTTTAAATCAGATGTCGACAGTTAAAAAAAGACGTATTATAATAACCCATAATAGTCGTAGTACACTTATCGTATTATAATAACTAAGGACATCCCAAGACATACAAATCAATTAAACATTATTAATATAAACATAAGTCGATGCCACTGACCTTATGCCACTGACCTTATACCTGCAACGTAACAACTCTCGCTTTGACACTGATGATCGAACCTACTTAAGGTTTTTGAAAGTGGTCAGACAGAAACCACTCGCTTTTGATGGTATATTCCGATACAATGTTTTATATGTGTCACTAGTGATGTCAACTCATGGGAAATCTTGAGATAGCTAGACAAAACAAAAATTGAATGCGTTTTATTCTTTAACATCAAGAATATGAAAGGTTGATACTAAATTTTTTTTAAATCGGCATAATATTGTTACGATTTGCAGCAACGCCGCATGGGAGGCGGGGCAACGCATGGGAGCGTGTTGGTTGGTGGAGCTTCGCGACCTATCCGCGCTGCGTCATGGCCGACACGAGTGATTTATTGCTCGTCTGGCTTAATATAGAAGGCAGTTGTTGACAACCGTTTTTTTTATGTGAGATTATTCAAGAATTCTTATAAAGAACTTTCTAGGTTTTTCTGTAATTTTAGGATTGTATATAAAGGCGCATAGAGCGGCGGTTAGTGGTAGTCGTATTTTTAATCGAGCTATAAGTAAGCTAAAGTTACGAAGCGATAATAGAAGGCTATAAAGTGTTTATTAGTGAATTATTTACTAGTCGAATTGTACTTGTCTGTATTTGTGGAATAAATAAATAGTGTTTTCGTGTTAAATCGTTACACTGGAATTATTGAACCCCGAGTTCGCAACAATATCAATAAATGACAGAGTATTTATTTTTTTTTCCCGTGCTTGTCTTCATGCCTTGCCTGTACTGGGAATTTTTTGGTTGTCAACACTCTGTAACCATTGCGTTGTGAATTCTTGCTTGTTGTTCTCATTTCTCGTTCTCACTGCGTTTGATGCAGTGGCGTAAAAACGGAATGACGGAGGCCCGTGTTCTCAAGCATGTCCGGGCTTCTCTGTGGGGCCCTATATTCTAAAAGAATACCCTAGGTACCTATCCTGATGTACTTGTACTAATGTAGGTACCTTATTTGAAAAAAACAATCAATTAAATGTGGTATTCACTATTTAATCTTTTCTTCTTCTTCTTATTGTGTCCTGTCAGGTTCCCCTGACGTTGGCAATCACGATGGCGAGCTGATCCCTGTCTTCAGCCACTCTAAACTTATTTTTTTTAAGATTAATAAAATTAATTTGTTGAGTACTTTTAAGTAATCTAATCCCCATAAAACTTTATTGATACTCTTGGCTATGAAAACCAGAAAATTTGCCAGGAATACGCATGTCCAGATTCTGACTTGCCTATTCCTAAAAACGCTTTGAATTGAATAAACATAGTTGCATTGTCATCTATCATATAGTATTCTCGACAAAAAAACAACTGACTTAAAATCCTTACTTGCATTTCAGAAGGGGCCATTGGAAACAAAATACATAATGGCTTTATTGGGACAATTGCTCTAATGCAACAAGTGTCAACTTTATATCACGAGACGTAGGTATTATAATATTTGAATTATGTTCCAATACAATATTCAATATTTAGTTTTAAAAATAAATAATTTCAATGTCTTCTAACCATTTTTGAAGTATTTTGGCTATTCTGTATAATTAAAAATAAAATCTCTCGATCCGGACAAGCTTCCGCTATGGAAAATGTTTCATGTAAAATGCATCAATTGCAAAGATAATTTTTCTACAACCTTCAAAATATGACACGGTTCGCGCATTACTGACAGTATGCAAACTTACACATATTTTCATGTTTATCTTTGTTTCATCGCCCCACTGTTCTTATGCTAGGTTTTTAAAAGACAAATTTGAGGATAAAACACTGAAGGTGGTTCACTATCAGGGTCCAACAAACTCATTTATACCGCTGGAACTAATTTCACTAACCACTCAATAAGTATGCAACTATATAGTTGATATTAATGTGAAAGAGTTGTAGCAGATAGCAGAAAAGAAACATAGTATTTGGAAATTTGACTCTTTAATACGATTTTATGTGCACATCGTAATATAACGAGTTTTTAGAACACTCAATCTCCTAACAATTATTCCTCTGCCTCACAGAAACTCGTAACTCTCCCTTTACTAATTTCTAGGATTAAGTCTTCAATGCTTTTTCCGTTCCTATAAACTAAACATTGCGCCACGAAAATGATAGTAATATGTCATGTCAGATAATGTCTGCATAACATATGCACAAGCGATAGTAAAGTTCGTTTTCCAAACGGCATTGCATGTCCTTAGGTGTTGTTGCACTAATCTTATGTGTCCTTAGGTGTTGTTGCACCCTTCTACGTATCTATCCAAAGTAGAGAGCGCTTTTAACAGGTTAAGCGAAACGGCGTTTTTCATTACAACTTCTGATACAAGATGTTTTTTTAGAACTTTATTGCATTGTCTATGTAAATGCTTTGTCGAAAAGATATGCTTAACTATTTACTTTTCATTTTGGCACTAAAGAATAAATGTGTGGCTCAGTAGCAGAAATTTGTTGTGTCAGGCCATATCGGTCTATATTTACGGTCCAGACATATAGTAACCTGAAACTCTAGTTGGCCTATACGGCTTAGACAGGATTTTAGGAATATAAGGAAGGGTGAGTTGAAAAGGAATAAAATTCATGGTGGTGACCACCTACTGTGAAAATTCTTAAGAAAACCCTCAATACTAATTGTACTGTTTTGCCAATTTGGACACCTAATTTTTTCAAATTTATATTGAAATAAAGTAATGTTTTTCTACAACCGTCAAAATATGATACGGTTTGCGCATTACTGACGGTATGCAAAGTGACACATATTTTCACGGTTATCTTTCGTCGCCCATAGCAGTGTAAAAAAAAGAGTTACTGGTTGCCATAGGACACGTGAAAAAAAAGGCTTTTGCTCACGTCGTCAATACAGGGGTAGCAGAAAAGAACTGTTAAGCATAATCATTTATAAAATCGTTAAAGATGTCCCATTTTACTGACAAGTGGACTCATTTTTAAATTGCATTCTCTTGTAAAATTTTATAGCCTAAGGAATATACTTGTATTGTCCTAGCGCTTTTTTATACGGTTGTAGAAAAAATGTTGTTCTTAATTCTTGCGCAAAGTGTCTTTTGTTCGCGCAACGGTAGTCACGTGCGCGAAAGTGTGACTTTGTGCACTTGTTAGGAAAATAACTATTTTGAACTATTATTTTCTTTTCACACCCACGGGTTGTCACTCGGTTTTTTCATTTTTGAGGGTTTATTCCCTGGAAAATTCCGGGTTTATTAAATTATAATCTCTAAATTTAACATACGTTTCTATTTTCAATACGCCTAATACTTATCGATTAATCAATAATTTGTTGATTTGTGCAGTTTAAGGATTTTGAGCAATTGACCACTGGTTAATTTATCAAAAAACAAACCAGAATCTGGATTTACTGAATTCTGATCTAAAATCTAAGCTTAAATCTTGAAACTGCTTTAAAAAAAGGGAAAAAACCCATGTAAAAACACAAAATTGGGTTCAAAGGTTTTTGGGAATTTTCCCTTTGCCCATCTGTAGACAAAACATAATATTTAAAAAAAAGTGAATGAACTGTTAGGGGAACGCATATTATAGAATGCAGTTTTGAAAATGTCAAAAAATGTGGATCTGCAAACAAGTACTGTAAAACTATGATTATGTCAATCGATTCCTTTAGGCCATAACGGACCCCTGAGCACACTTAAAAGTCAAGAATTGCTGTATGCCAGAGACTATGAAATTTTTAAGATGCGCTGCAATCCCTATTCACTACACTGGTCCTCTAGGAAAGTATCATATGTGATGCTAGAGATTGCTGGTGGATCTTCATGTGTTAAATAAAGAAATTCTCGAGAGGCGTCTAGACTGGTTATATCAAGCATCGCATTGTTAGCCGAAAAACAGACACACAATCATATTTATTGTGGAAATAAATAAACGAATCGTTAACATGGAGCTCGAACAAACAGGACACAGCAAAAGGAGACATGTGACTCAGCGGCTGATAGGAAGAGTTGTAAAAACCTCTTATGGAAAATCTCAAAGTTAATTTTGAAAGTGTCACGTTTCACATGAAGGCGTATGTGAGTTATAATACAGTCACTTACAATAAGGGCTTTTAAAGTTCGTCCAAGAAATAGAAGACCAACCGGCTATAAAACAAATGGATCTTTTTTTTTACCATCAACAGACATCATGTGTTTGTACATAATTTAATGTTTTTTATTTGTATGATCAAATTTCTAGGTAGTAATACACTGAACTCTATAATAGTTGTTTATGTATTAATAGCAAAAAGTAACTTCTTCTCATAATACCTACATACAACATTTTATCTGAAAACGCTACCAAATAATACATTTTATTATCTTATAATACATAGTTGGCAACCTGAAAATTCAAATCAAATAGACAATAATGTTTTTTAATATTTGTTTGATAGTGGTAGTTGCTATTAACAGCGAGCTGTCTAATCCCTTATGTATTTCAATTCGTTTAGTTAGATATTAAGACACTGACAGCTGTGTTTATAACCTTATAAAAGGAGAGATTCTAATTATTATTTATAACTCTGTTTCGGTGGTATATAATCCATTCAGTTATTTTTGGCATCAACCCATGCCATGGAATTTCTCCGGTATAACATCTCTTGCGATTGTTTGTTTACTTGTCGTTAAAACAAACTTGTCAAGATATGTCATTAAAATTTCGCGGTTGCCAATTTTTTTTACACAACACGTGCATTTTGTATTTTTTTGTTAAAAAAATTGTGTTATCCTAACAAAAGGATGCCAAAAGGAATTAACACTAATCAGTAACAATAAAGTGACTCCAATTCAGAAAAAACCTCCCCAGAATTGCCCTCTATGACCTTGCCTAAGTTTCCAATATTTTTGGGGTTAGCATTAACTCCTATACCTATATTCTTCAGTTATTGGATGTTTGAGGACTGGAAATAATACTTATGATTCCAATGATTCCATGCTAATAATGTTTGATATCAGACACGACACCCGAAAACAATGCAATACTAGAACTATTAATACGTAAGTAGATAGGTACCTAGCTTACAGCCCATTGTCCCATTTTCGTGCTTTCAATTGCTGCTGACAGACACATAATTGGTCCTGTCGTTCCGTAACTGTATTCCATCTTTCTTTTCGTCCAAAAAGCAAACTTCTTATACATATCATTACTTGCATTTTTGTAGGGTGCATATATTGCTGACATCACATTCACACTATAAATTTATTAGCCTCAACTATTATGGTTGTGAAAGATTCATTTTTAACATACATTAATGCAATTAATATTCTTGCTAGCGTTGAGTCCCGGCCCATTTTTTCCTAGATTCTAGGGTAGTAATCATTATTATTAAAAGTTTGAACTAATGAAGCCATCTGACAACTTTGTGAGCAAAACAGTAAACAATAGCCTTAACCTCAAACTAATTATTAATCACTGTCACTGTCAGTCATGTTATACCGGGTGAAATATGTCAGATTTCTAACGCCTACTTGACGACAGAAATAACTGAATGGACTATATGTAAAATTGGATGATACATAGCGGCAGTTTATGGAAATGTCAAATAATATTCAAGCAAAATACCTTTGAAATCTTCAATTTTTTATACCCATCTCCTTTCAGCACATGTTGAGAAGATAGGATAAAAATGTCAAAGTCAGATTATCAAAGGTAACGTAATGACAGTAAAAAGTGAATCAGATATAGTTATAGGAACCAAAATTACTAGACGTTTGAAATAATAACTTATATTTAGTTTTTAATCTCTTTTATCTACCTCATTACAAAAATAATGTAAGATTCGAGTTTCATAATGCCATTAATCCATGCCGTGGCTTCGCTATTCGTTCTACAAATTTGGATTCATGCGTCAGTATTGTCAAAGGTATTGTGAAACTTTTAGGACATGCACCGCTTCCAAACCTGGTTGACCGCCTGGTAAATAATTGAGGTTTGACATTTGATGTACGATGGTTTCTGAAAACTGGTTATTTTCGGAACAAAACTGGTGACCAGCTGTCATAAAATCATAAAAAAAGGAAAGAAAACAAGGTACAAGATTCTCTTTTTCAGCAAATAATTGTTTACTTTTTTATATGTGGTACTTGATATGTATAATAAACCCCCAAAAACAATAAAATTTTCAAGAACAGATAAAAAAATTCAGAATGTTTGACAGATTAACCTAGAAAATCGAATATAGATGTTTGATTGCTTCGGTGACACTCTTCGCATACCGTTTTTAAGAATGACAGGATTATCATAAATAATGAAACAGCTAACTGCCACCAAGGTTGGAAACGGTACATGCATTTAGTATAATATTATCGCTCGCTGTTCATGGCAAAGCGCGTTAAAGAATACTTCTCAAAAAAAGGTCAACTTTTAAAAGCGAAAAATGTGTCATTATTGAAGGTTGTACAATATTACGAAACAAGTGTTGTTAGGAGAGATGCACAAATGAGAAAGTTACGCACGAAGCTGCGTAACGGCGAGTGAGTAATTCCATAGGTGCGTAAATGCATTACAACACATAACGACACATACTACACTCTACCTACGACCTTATTCACACACAGTTATCTTAGTTTTTGTTTTCCATCTGTTATCTGTCTGTATGTCTTAGTTTTAGAGATCAGAATCTGGAGAATGACCAGACTATTGCTTAACCCATTATGGCCATATAACCATATAAACAAATTTTTTGAAGCAAAGCACAATTTTAATATAAACATGCTTTAAACATTTTTATTTAACATATTTATACAATAAAACACCTTTTCTTTAACTTAACAAAAACAAGGTGTTTCCATATGGAACATTTAGGCGTACATCTCACTAGTAAAAAGCAACAGCACATAAGTACAAAGGAATTGGTTTTGAGCAAAATCTTAAAATTATGAGGAATTATTTTTATTATTTAATATGAAACTTTCGAAAACAGTCAACACGTAGACCTATATTGCATTTGCAGCACATTGTTCTTCCTCGGCTACTACAGTTTTCACCCTTCAGGAACTGTTGTTACATAATGATGCATACCATCATACCTGACGTCGTTACTAACTGGAAAATCACATGCTGCAGCCTGAGGTGTTCGTCCTGTATTGTGCTGTCCTAGCTCATTGTGCTATATTTTGAATAATTTTCTGTTAGAAATTCTCAGTGCGGCTCTTGCAAATCTCCTTTTATAAAATTAGTTGTGACAGATTTAGCTGCAAGCACTAACGTACTTGAAATGGTACTAGTACTAGGCTCTAAAGGACATGGCACTTTTTTGGCTCTTATATATTATCATAATCAGTTCCTAATCTATTATTAATAAAATAAACAGTTTCTGCTTTAGGCGTAAGTTGCCTAGCAGTTAAATTGTCAACTAAACCACCATCATCCTTGTCTGCTGAATCTTCATCGATGAGTTCGTTGCTTTCTGAAGGTTCAATAAAAATTTTGTCATCATAAGCCATATTTAACGCTTCCTGAAGGGTAATTCCATTAAAACAAAAAATATAGCCAAACATATTAGTTCAACAGAGGTACTGCCTAACGGGCCCATATGGCAACACTAATGTTTACAACAAAATTGTACATAGAAACAATCCATAAAATCAATCTCAAATAGGAATGTGTTTTCACATATCATAATATGATAAAACATTTAACACAACTAGTATAAAATAAAATATCGAATGGTAATTCTACTTACACGAAGTTAATGTCCATGTTTTTGACCAGCTTACAAACCAATATTTCACTCGATACTAAAAAATGTCGAACGTAAGCAGATACTAATGTAAGAAGCAGTAATTTCACCGTAAAATTATATTCCAATATTCAAACAAAAATGAAGCTTTTAAAAGAAAGAACGGCCAATGATATCTTCATTGGCCATATGATATCAAGAGCCACAAGTGTTTGTTGATGTTAGCTGGAAAGTGTAACTCAACCGTTTATCTAATTTATGAGTTTTTAAGGGCAAGAATCGCCTATAGTAGAATTCATTAAGGAAACTAATCCAAATCGTGATCACTTCGCCGCTGTTGCCAGCTTGTGCATGAAACCAAGTAGAACTATATTGAAATTCCCCAAATATGGCTATCTCAAATTGAATTTCGTTATTTTTATCTGCGAGGCATTAACCACGACCCGCAACCTTTATTTACAGTCGATCTACTATTTGTATTCGTATGTAAAATTTTAAATTTATCATTTCTAATCTTTAAGATTGCTTTTCTAGGATTTTTGCAGGCTTTAGAACATTGTAATTGACCGTCCGTGAAGTGCCCATTTTGCAAAGGAGTTTTCTTAGTTACAGGGTCTTAAGTCAAAGGTTTGTGCTTTAGGAGATGGTTTCATAGAATTTTGCCACTTTCAGCCAAGTACAGTCTTTGAGAAAGTGAATTTTGCTGTTATTTACGTTTATTTAGGAAAAATATGTTTAAGTAGACAAATTTTTTAAAACATAGGTGTAACATAGTTAAAACACAATGGGCATTCTGTTCATAAATGCTATATTAGGGTAAGGGGGGTTAGGATACTGACAAACTTACTTTCTGGACAGAAGTCTAAATGAACAATCAATGAATCAATAAAACACTGGAACCTGGCCCGTTTCATACTATTTATACTGTTTTAGGCTAATATTATTATGCTCTAGGTTCCGATGGATGCTTAGAGTCTTGAAGCAAATATACATATTGACAAAAATTGTAAAAATATTAGTGGCTATCAAAGCAGCTAACAGGTTCTGTTCGTATCAGCCATATAAGTAGCTACAGGATTTTCCAAATGCTCCTGAAAGGTATACTTTTGCCACATATACAAAGATGAAGTTTTAGTACATACAGTAACGGAGGTTTAAAAAATCTCATTGTTACTTGCTTTGTATGTTTGTCAACAGTCTCTCTGTGCAGCGAGTCGAATTTAACATTTAACAAAGTTGATATCAACCTAGTTTGCTACTATTCAACTTTAAACTGTGGGTAAAAATAGTAGGTTATTACTGACTAAAATACCTACCTAATAATAAAGGTGAATTAGGAATCAGGACCACATAATATATCCATATGGAAGTCTGTGATCCAGACAAGTTTTTGTTCGTGATTCTTCAAAATAACCCAAATAGTTTAACATATTCTAATCAAGGTACCTAGCTTATATCTAAAGTTTAAAGCAGAATTGTAACAAACTGATGGCATCATACAGGCTTTTTAAATTATAATTGCTTCATAGAGAAACTTTCAGACTGTAAAAATTGATTAAAATTGTGAACAGCATAATAAAAAATTGTCAATGCTCTCATTGCCTAGATCTTACAAATATCAAATGATCATCAAGAAATAGATTCTGTAAACCTACTTCGAGACCTACTTTAATATCTAAAATCTTCCTGCTCTTAGGTTTCCCTAAGAAGAGGAAGTAGTAAAAAGTAGATCTTGAACACTTGAAAAACCATGTATATTAGCTGTTGGACAATTTTAATAATTTTAATGCAATGCATGCAAGGATAAGTTTGGTTGGTTTTCTAATGGGATTCACTTGAACTCCAATTTATATTGGATTTGATTGTGACCCAGTGGCCATTTACTATGACCTATAACCCAAATATCTTACCCAACAGTGTGTCATCTTTACAGTCCGAGAAATATTGTCACATATGCTTAATGAGTATCGAGAGATGTGAGCCAAAAAAATAGAGTAATCAAGCTCAACAAGGCTGACAAAAAATCTGTTTTGTTTGCATTTAAAAGATGTTTTTAGTTTTTTTTTATTCTATGTTGGATCAAATACATATTATTATCGCAATTTCTGTTCTACAGCCTTGAAATTGTCCCTAGGAAGTTTTTTTGGTAGGACCATGATATGATTAGGTTATGAAAAATTTATCTAAAATTCCTGTCCTAAACTATCTAGCTGTTAGGGTAGCAGTTAAGCAGTACCTACTTCTTACCAAGATACCTACCAAAAATGGTCACTTTTTTTTATGATAGCTCGAATATTTTTACAAATTCTGAACTGTCTTCATCAAAGGATATAAAGCACACAACAAACTTTTATCTGTAACCATTTTCGAGATATTTGGAAAAAAAATAACTAATAAAAACCAATAGAACACATAATATTCGGTCACAAAATGAATATGTTTACCAAACATTAGTAAAATAGTTTGTTACGAAACATTTAAAATTACTTTGAAAATGGATAAGAGATATGAGATTTGCAGCATGCCTAGCTTTTTGATACAAGATTTCAAAGCATCAGAATTCACAAAATTACTCAAATGTGTCAGCTGTAGAGAGAAAGCTATTATTAATTTGTACAACATTGTTAAGACAACTATGGATGGGTACATCTATCACGTGACTTATTGGCATAGGTTTTTAGTTAAAAGCTTTTCGTATTAAACCCCTTTAGGAGCAATTTCTAGTCGGTAAATCAAAAATTGTCAGATTATTTCCAATTTTACTGCACAAAAAAAAAACAATTTACACCATATAGTGCAAATAAGCCAGTTTATAAGGCTTGCTCGATCAATCGTCCTATTTTTTGCTCCGCCCAACGCCATACGCCATTTTTACTATTAATTCGACTTGGAAAACTTATAAAAAATCTTGATACAGTTTAAACGTCTTGACGCACATTTCCGCTTAGGATTTTAAATTTCATTCTTTATTAGAACTTTTTCTAATTCCTGACATTCAATAACAACATAAACAGTTTTGTTTTTCAATAGTCCAATATTATTAGTGGAAGAAAACAAGTTTAAAATCTTAAAAAGTACACTGATATTATAGACCATATTATTATTATATTAATGCTACTTTTAAAGTCAATCTCTAATCAGTATAACAGATTCTGGAACAATTTAACTTCGTTTTTCTTTACATGTCTCATGTCCATATAGGAGAGGGTGGTAGTCGGGATTTTAGCAGTAAATATGTAGTTTCTTTGAATCCTAGCAGCCTCAATAATTATTATTATAGTATTTGTTCTTGTGTAGTATCCTGTAATTATTCATAGAAACTTTGAATACTTCCCTAGAACAAACTAATAATTTGTTATTTGATAAAAAAAACACACTCTCTTTCTCCAGAAATAATTTCAGGTTTACTTTTTAAATGTAGGAATATATTTTGTATATTTTGGAAAAATAAAAATAACAACAAATTATTGCTTTTAATTTTACAACCGTCACAAAAGACTGCAAAGTTAGAAAGTGAGATTTTCCTCACACTTAAAATAACTTTTTAGTTTTGACTAAGCCACATGAAAATTTCATAGAACAGATTCCAAAATTATCTTATATATGCGCAGAGGCCAGTTCAGGAATTACACACTTGCACCAGCTGTGGAACTAATTTAATTTCTGAACGGTAGTTGGTGCGCATCTCTCAACACTGCTGTGTGATTCTTGAATTTACCTATGAACAGATTTAGGGAAAATCAAAAAGTTAATTCCTAAAGCCTTACGTGCTTACTTGGTAATTCCAATAATCATCAGAGTAAAATACATCCTTTATTAGGTCATACAAATGCAGTAGTCCAGAAGTCCACACAGTGTACAGTATAGGTAGCCACTCAGTTACTCAAAATAGCACGTCATAAAATATAAATCAAAATTACTGTTCTGCATATGACAAGCATAATAATTATAAATACTCACCGGGGCTTTGCCCCTTGACTAGTGAATGGTGCTTGGGAATCTTGGTACATTGCATCCGAGTTAGTGTTATACCTAAAAAAAGAGTTAGCGTCCAAAACATACAATGCAAAGACTCATAAAGAGCAAAGAACCGGTTGAAGCAAAGGCTCACACAGAACAAATTTTTACACACAGCAAAGGGAGACATAAATAATAATATGTAAGTATATAAGTACAAAAATAAAATAAATAACTCCTATCATTAACTTTTTTTACACCTATCCTTTTTTTATAGACTTTTAGGAACTATTTTCTTTCCGTTTTATGATCACGCATCATGTCTTCTTTTTGATGTCTCAGCGCTGCCTGAGAAGTCCTTCAAAAATAAAACAGAGTTTCAATTATTTTATAAAATAATAAAATTAATTACTTAAACTAATTTATAAGAATACAGATGATTCGCACAACGGGTTTCAGACAAAAATAAGACGCATCAATTAAGTTAAAATGGTCGATATTTCAATTATATATTTCGTTTTCCTGAGTGCAATATTAAGTCAACAAAACAAAAGTCTTCTCAATTTTTTTTTTTTCATAGATCGACCAACTTAAAAGTACAAATACGGGGCATAGCAAACACGGCAGGACGGTATAAAAGTGTAACACTTAATATGTGTTAAACTTTCACCTGGAGAAAGACCAAATCAATTGGAAATATCGACCAATTTAGGACGACTTTTACAAGTTCAAGTAAAACTTCAGATTGAAGATAAAACACCAGACTTGATGTACATTGCATTGTTTACCTGACAGATAAACAATGCAATGTAGGTTATATCTGGGGTTTTATCTTCAATCTGAAGTTTTACTTGAACTCGTAAAAGTCACCCTTAGCAGCATAGAGGTGTTTCATTTTTGTTTCGAACCCGCTATACCAGTCATCTGTATAACATCAGGAACGCTAATAGGCCATCATTAATCCTAAAAAAATATTAAAAAAGATGCATATTTTCTAATACCTCAACCCTGCAACATGCAAGTGAACGAGATGGCTGCATCCAGCAGTATGCGCACGGGGCAGTATTTGCAACGTTGCCACATATAAAATGCAAAATTCTTTGAATCAAATATTTCTGCGGCTCATAGGGTATATTCGTATAGTCGTTTTCAGGAAGATATTCATCTAGCCAGCCATGGAAATATCGGTTTTGTAGTGGCAGCCATTCTTCCAAAAATTTTTCAACTGAAATCTGGGGAAATTCTTATTTTCTATTGGTATCAATCACGTTATGTCAAAATTTAAGAAATGGCATGACCCTTACTTTCTATCCTTATCTTCTGCATGTATTTTGAGAAAGAGAGCGCAATATTACGTCCGTCATTCCTTAGATGCATCTTTGTAAATATTGTGAATTTAATTCTCGTATTTCTTTTTTTCTTATTCCAATTTTTGTGAGTAATTTTCAAATAACTACACTGCATATTATCATCAAACAGTCCTTTATATGACTACTTTTATACTCAACAACTTATATAGTGAAAGCAAAAAGTCAAATAAACCTACGACCTACCACGGATTTGATCCCTTACAGAATGAAGCTATTTTTTAACAATTTCCTTAACTCCAGTAGCAGAGCCAGAGCTGCAGCTGCATGCATCGACTGCTTTTTGACTCTGTATGAAGACTGTAAGCAAAGTGCTCGATGCTTGAGAAAGAAAGAAAAAAAGAATTGCCCATTTTCCAGTATTCAAGTGACATCTTCAAGGTGCTACTGAATGATTTTGTATTATCCAAATGAAGAATGATCATTTGACCACCTCAATTATCTGTGAATGTACCAAAGGAAGGATGAACTAACCTCAACAAATAATGTGTGTTTCTGTTTATAAATTAAGTGTTCTGTTAAGTGATTGTGTGGGAACCAATTTGAGGGTGACCATTGTGATATCAGTTATACAGAGTGCTAATTATGTAAGTGTTAATCTCTCCGAAGGATGCATATAACATTTGTCAAAGTTTAAAGAGTTGGTAGTCACCAATTTGTTGATCAACTCATCTGCATACTAGTTTCGGGGTCTACTCCTCATCAGTACAGCTTTGGCTTCTCAACAAATTGGAGACCATGTGTTTGCGGCTTAAAGCCAAAAATCTATGGATGCTCTGTACAACATCTCACTATTTGTCAAAATAACACTAAGTTTTTATATATTATCATACTCCTGCAGATCATATTAGATATATTCATTTTTTGCTATTGTGGTTGCTAAGGACTGGACCTCAAAAGGGGCCTCTTGATGTTTACAATCCTGGGTTATAATATGTAAATCACCATACATTTTTAAGTGTTTTGTATACCTAATGTATTACTACAAAGACCCTTAATGTACTTTTGAAGTGGATCTTCCATTCTTAGAAAAAAGCCAGCGGCATGTGTATGGAATTATTTTCTTCGGTAAATATAATTTTTAATTATACTTGAAATTTTAACAGAAACCAAGCAGAAACCTTTTATTTTATGTCATGTCATGGTTCTTTCTCATAACTCATTTCATTAAAAATTCCAAAACAATACATGAATGAGTTTGAAAGTTTGTATCCAAATCACAAACTCTCAAGTGCATCTTTTGAGCCCAAGGTATGTCCTAGAGCCCACATTGAGAAAAAAATGTTTACAAACAACTCGGTGACCTTGACCTGCTCTATGTTTGTTATAATTTTTAAAATATTTTCCAAAATCTGTACAGGTTGGTTGTGAAGTTTTCATAGAATAGGATAGAACAATGAAAGTAGCTGGTAGTTTATTACTCCAGCATTCTTGTCTCCTGATAATTCACAGCCAACTTAATGAGTTTTTCCATTAAACACACTATACTTGTTTTGCTTTGTATATAAAATAAAAAAGTTCTTGCAACTTCAACAGCATTTTTATTCCAGGTATAGTAAGTTAGTTGCAAAGGGGGTTCTTAATTTCAAACTAATACATAGCCTTTACTTGTTTCTAAAAGTTACTTCAAATTCTATGCATATAAATCGAAACATTTTCAACTGAGTTTATAAAAAATGGCCCCAGCTTATATGCCATTTAGTTTTAAAGAACTGTAGCTCTCTTAGTTGAAAAGTTGTTCCATTCCACCAAGAAACCATTCCAGAATGATCTATCATTCTTGACAACTCACTAATATGATATTGAAATAAACAATGTGCTTGTCCAGAGTGGTTCTGCAAACGTCAAGATGGTTCCTCATTTCAATTTGAAATGTTTGCTAGTGAGTTGGCCAAAATGGTTTTTTTAAAGGTTCTGCAATGGTTCTCTAGCATTTGTTTCAAGGTGGTAGACAATGATCTATTATTAAATGAAACATCTTGGACTTCCATTGTCTTTAATGAGTTTTTTCACGACGTTTGGAGCAGTGGAATTTCTGATCGTTTTCAAGTTCATTTAATGGT
This sequence comes from Taphrorychus bicolor, assembly GCA_951812265.1. Classification (NCBI taxonomy): domain Eukaryota; kingdom Metazoa; phylum Arthropoda; class Insecta; order Coleoptera; family Curculionidae; genus Taphrorychus; species Taphrorychus bicolor. The sequence goes on from OX638304.1 coordinate 471,178, forward strand.
TCTCTAGCATGTTGGAACAAACCTCATATTAAATCACTACACAAATGTTTTAGTTTCTTGATATTTAGGTAGTTTAAGAAATTAAATGCTCAATTAGGCAAAACATTTTTTTGTGTAAGTAATTTATAACTTAAAATCAATAATCATATACAGTTAACAAACAAAAATACACTTCTCTAAATACCGACACATACAACTGAAAAGGTCAACTTTTATAAGTTGACCTCCAATAATGGAGCTATACCCAAATGACAACTGAAATGATATAACAGTAAATTCATCTGGTAGGAAATATTCTTTTCTTTATGATGGGGAATAATCTCGACTAATATTAACTCGATTCATAGTGATCATCAAGGAACATTATGGATGGTGTATGGATATAGGAATTATGGATGGCATATAGCTAACCTATATGAAAAGGCTACTGGGACTCTCACCACGGATCCTAATCACACAATCCAAATCATATGGCAGTACCAGTACTTAAATTCACTGTGGTAGAAACATAATCTTTTCTCAGGTCAACATCACCTGAGTTTGGAACAATTTTTACTTGACTGCAATCTGCATTCAATTTTAAGCTTGGAAAGTGGTAAACTATATAATATTACGTAACACATAGGCATAAGCATAGTTAAATGTATTGTCTATTCCCAGGGCATTTGGACACTAAGGTAATTTCTGGGTGAGTATATTTGGTACTTTTGGAAATCTTGTTCATGGTTGATGGTCCAGTTCAGTCCTTCTCTCATCAATAACTGCTTGAATGTAGTCTTCCTGTCTCAATTTTTGTAAATTGTAACTCTACTCTGGCATCTTATTTTGCAGAAGTTGGAGGTTGTAGGTTGCAGATGAGTTTTCTGGGTCATGCGATGAATTGTGTTAATAGTTCTGTGTGGTAGTTAGTTGCTTATTAAGCCAGTTTACTTTTTCTACATTACAAACGCAGCATAACAATTGGATTTGAGCAAAATTTGAGAAATAAAGTAGTTATGTTTTAAAATTACAAAATTTTGAGGTTAAAACCCGATAGATTCGTTCGTTAAGCTCGATTCGCACCACTCTCCGATCTAGTAACTTTTCTGGTAACTTTTCAATTGTTTTTAAAAGATGCGTTTACAATGTCATGGGTGGCTAGATGAATATCTTCCTGAAAACGACTATAATAATCGTATATAAATAATAAAGCTTTGTTAATTTATCAATCGTTTTAATTGATAAGTGATGTAAGAAAAAAAATAGCCATTACATTAATTTATATACTTTTATGTGATTTTGTCAATTTTCGAGAATTAATGTAGATATCTACTGAACCAGGTGTAACTTTGCTCCTCCAACAAGCAAAACAAGTTATGTAGTTATGGATTGGTCGTTGTCTTAAGGCCCAACCCATTCCTAACGTCCATGTAAGGGAATTATTTGCTGCAAATGAAGTACCTACCTAAGTGATGCCACACAATATGTTATATTCCTTAAACTGTGGTAATACTCTACGCATGAATCTATGCTTCATCATTATAGACATTTTAGGATACCTATATAATCTATATAGATATATAAAAATATAAAAAAGTTCTAAATGCGTTTCTTCGGCCATAGAATTAATAATAGACGAAAATGAATAAAGGATAAATCGTTATAATTATTCTTTATCTACTTTGGTTTTTGTTATGCCCTTTGCGCGTGGTTGATTAAAGATAGAAATATCACATCGGCAACCTTGCACTGGAGGCGGTCCTTAAATTTACTATGATAGTAAAGATACGATGTTGACGAAATTTTAAGGTTAGTTTGTTTTTGTTATTATTTTTGCGAGATTTTGTACCATATTGTGTCTATTCTTTTATGAATATTGGAACAAAAAAGTAGAATTCTCTTCAACCAATTAAGAAAATAGACGCAGGTTTCCAGCTAGTATAGTGCCATGTCTATTTAGTTTAATTCTCGATCAGTCTTGCCGCTTGCCATTCTTCATCAGACCTGATGATTTTGTTCATGCACACTTTACTTAGCTTACCCCTATTTGCACTAAACAAATTTAGGTAAACCTAAAGTTAAGGATCCCTAAGTCATAGCTATTAGCATGAGGAAGCATGGTAGTAAGGAAAGCCTTAACTAGGTGTACTTGAAAATTGAGTGGTGCAAGTGGCGTTTCGTGCAAGTTTCATCATATATAAGTGAATTAAGTTAAGAGGCACTAGAATAGGTATATACCTACCTATATATGCTGATCTTGGGCAATAAGATTTTAGTTACTCAAAAATGCAACACTTACGCATATTGGAGAATAACCCTACCGATAAATATACACTCAGCAACTGGTAACACTTTAAATTGTTGAGAGCCCAATATTTGCGCAAGAAGCCTTACAATTCATCATCATTCTTATGTATGTCTATCACTGCTGTGTGTAAAAGCCCTTTTTGGAAAACACAATTGAAATCACTGGATGAAGCTGGTTTACTATCACCTTCAGCTTCAGCAGTGTTTGCTGATGAACACAGCAGATTTTCTTTGAATTAACTTGACTCTGCCCTAGGAGTGAATTTAGAGTCAGCTGTGTTTTCTCGATAAGTTCAATACTCGGGGCAGCGTGACTTAAGTATAAAACTGGGCCCTAGGAGAAACTGCATGGACCATTTTGGAGTCAGTTGTAGAACTGTGGTTCAACTGAACTTGAGTGGTACCTGACCAAGGCAATTATTCTATAGAAATGGGTGGAATCGAAACTGAGAAGTTTTGTGCCTTTAGGGTTGCTTAGTCCTGCCTACAAGGAAAAAGAAGGAATAAATCGCCATAATCATATGCAAACACCTAAAAGTCAAACTGTAAACTATTAAATCAATAACAAAATTCACATCCTCATGTGTTCAAGTAAATAGACTTTTATCCTTTTGTCGTTTCTGCCACTACTTTATTATGTACTTATGTTGATTGCTAAGCTACGATAAGTGTGAAAATGCAATAGACAATCCTCTATTTATTCTTAATAAATTTTATATACATAACATAATTGTAAATATATTATTTATCTTGTAAGGTAGGTAGACACATAACTATTACTTAGTAACAATTTAAATATAACATTTGTTGAAAGATGTAACAAATTTTTTCATGGAGGAACCGATTGTATCACTAGCACATAAATAGCCAGTCACATATTACTAATAAGCATATTATACTTAACTAGTTGAATAACATCTATGTTAAAACAAAACATGAATTATTATTATCTAAACATGTGACACTATAGCAAAAGGTATGTATTTCTTGCAATGATAAAAATGATTCAATTTCAAAAACCCATGTGTTGGTAAAAATATGTGCCTAAAATAGGCTCTACGCAATTCAGAGGCCATCGGAAAAATGTATTCCCCACAACTAGTTCTCAAGATATCTGACTGTCTCAAGTTAAAAAGTCCATTCTGTATACAATACCTATCTTTAATGTAATATAGTTAACTTTATTTAAAAATGTATTTAATAAATATCAATTTTGAGGTTCTTTATACCTACCTTTTTTTAATAGACCGTTTTACATTTGCATATTGGAGAACTGTGTGGGATCCTATCTTAGTCCTCCCCTTGTCTTCTTTTAGACAAAAAAACCTTTGCAACTATTGGTGATATTGATTTTAACTAACAAAAGCTTGCAAAATATGTTTGTCCCTTCTAACCTTTTATGCAGAAACTGAACAGGAACGTAGGTAGTAAAAAAAGTTCTTCTCACTATCGCGTTTAGTTCCTCGTCTTTCAGCTCTTCCAGGCCCTGTTATAAATTTTTTGATTCGAATAGTCCACTTTAGCCCAAGCCCAACATTTCTTTTCATTTCATAATAGGTATGTTTGATGATTTTTATTTCTCTGTTACCATGCACATCATAGAACTATTAACTATTTGACTTATTATAACTTTTTGAAATACATATTCAATAATATCCACTTTAAAAATGCTTTTTAATAAATAATTATTTAAAAGCAGAAGTATTTTAAAATAACTATCAATGGAATAAAATAAATGGGATGAGCGATTGAGCGATCAGCTGATATTGTTTACATCCTGTCCCCTGTCCTGATTGGCCAGTAGTTATGAATGAACACTACGTCGATTTTATGAATGAAGTATGCCCGATGCGCATACTGCCATGTGTGGTACTCCCAAGTGAACAATATAACAATAACAATTTCAACTACTGAACCAATATCCAATACAATACAACAATATTATAACCTCAAACATCTTCATTTTCCTTATCACTAAACAAGCTTTCTAAGTCTGAATCCGAACTACACCCTGCTTCTATTACAACTGGGTTAATGTCCGAAGCATCCATAAATTGTTCCCTATCCCACCACCTCTGTATTTCTTCCTCTGTATGGCGAATTGAATTTTTCCAAACCTCTGGTGTTGCTGCGGTCAAGGCCTCTTTCCACATAGCCAAACACACTTCTGTGGTTCTGCCATCTCTCCCAATATGCCGATTGTAGTAACCTTTGGCAACTCCCCAAATCAACTCAATGGGATTGAATATGCAATGGTATGGCGGAAGTCGTAAAACTTGGTGTCCATACTGCAACGCCATTTGATCAGCGACATAGATCTTTGGGGGTTTGTGCCTATTAAAATAAAAAAAAAAATGGAAACGTAATTCAATGATATTATTCTGGCAAAATGTACTGCATACTTTGTTACAATGTCAAGAAGTTCACTTTTCAACAGCCTGTCATCACACGGTATGTTTTTTGAGCGAAGCCACTCAAGAATGTCTGCCATTGTTGATGAAGAAGTCGGCGTTTTCTCCAACAAGCTGCTGTGGTAACGTGCATTATCCATCACAATCACTGAGGGTGCCTCCAAATTTTTCAGCAGTTGATTCTCAAACCAACACAAAAAATTATCCTTGTTCATTTCTCCATGATAATCTCCTTTCGTTTTGGATGAAAAAACTAACTCTGCGCCAGGAATAAATCCTTCTTTATTTCCAGCATGCACTACAATGTACCTATAAAAGATAAACTAAATAAAGTGACTATAAAAAATTTTTGAAAAAATGGGTTAGCTGAAGCTACAAACAGCCCCATATTCCCCTACTCGACTAAATGAGAGCAAACGAGTAACAATTACAATTAACACAAAACACTACACCTTACCTCTTCCCTTCCGTTTTCATTCTTTTAACACTTCGAGTATCCGCATCTTGCCAAGAATGGCTTGATGTTCCATCTTGAAAAAGCCACGTCTCATCTAAAAATACAAACATATAGTTACCCCCTGCTTTGTAACTAGTATAGGATTTTAAAAATTGTATTCTTTTAGAAACAATGTCTGGCAGTTCCATTAAACCCCTGCGCGGATTGTCTTGAAGCCACTTAAAGCCAATCTGTTTCATCAGTCTTATAAGTGATGATTTCGATCCCGCAAAGAGCTGCATTGTTCTTAATCTCTGCAAAATGCTTTGGGCGGTGACAGATTCTCCTAAAATTCAATTAAAAAATATTCTTTTTTACGTTTTTGTAGGAACGACCTCATTGCAAGGATGATTGCATGCATTCAAAGCAACTGCGAGAAAACTCCAATGACTGCTTTTGTGTAGTCGGGTGTAGGGGTGTACAACCTATATTTTGAAAAAGGATTTAAGTAAAGGATAATTAGGGACAGTTGCTCAGAAACTTGATACTTGTGTAAACTTATGACTTGTTTTGTATGAAATAACCTGATGATGATGATAGGTACATGGTTTGTATCCCAGTTGGCATCTAACAATAGGTTTGAGTAATTAGTCAAGATTTCAGGAAAATGCTAGTTAAATAATTTTTTTTAGAACATAATAAATCCAAAAAATATACGAGGTTGACCAGGTTTTTCATGATAAAATTTAAGGGGATGTTCTACTTCAATAAGTAACACTATCTTGCTAAATAAACTGTAGTCAAAAAACCCTTTTCTATGGTGTTGATGTTAATATTCATAAAGGAAAAATTTGTATTTTTTTTGCAAACCATTTCAGATATTTTAATGAAATATTGCAGGTGCCAATAGTAAACGAAGACCTAAGTTTTGAAATACAAAAAGCTTTGTTTACCAGTGTCTAATTTTGTTAAAAGTTAAAATGGCTTTATTCTTCCAAATTGAACAAATAATTCAAAAATAATTTTTATTTTTAGAAAAACCAGGAACATACAACTTTTTTGCTGAAAAATAGTCAGTGACAAGCAGCCTCGCGCGCCAGTAACAATAAACAAAGCTTCTGTATTGCAAACCTTATGTTTTCCTTTATTATTGACAAGTAATATTTCATTAAAATATCTCAAATGGTTTTCAAAAAATATAATTTTTTGGATTTTGAGAATACTTAAACATCATAAATATCTCCATATAGAAGTTTTTATAGCATAACCAATAACATTAACACTGTTCAAAAATTTTACGGGGGTGAGCCAAAAAATAACTCATGGAAAAACTTTATGAAAAGTTTTATAGATGCAAACTGCTGTAACTTTTTTGTTTTTAAATATATTGGAATGAAGCAAAAACCGTATTACACAGTTGACTTGCAAGTTTTTCCTATTGGAAGAAAAAACAAAACACCAATGATTTCGAGAAATCTTATCTTATATTTTTTTAATGGAATGTCTTGTATATTTTTGGATATGTGGGTTCTATTCAAAATTCCAAGTATATTTTATAAAGCATACCTCATACCTATCTTCAACTGTTTCTGAGAATATGGCGTCTGTTTAAGCCAGTCAAACATAAAATAGTAAATACGAAGCAAAGTAAATGCTCCACTTGTCTTAAAATTTACTTTGCTTCTTATTTATTATTTTATGCTCAATTTTGTGTTTATATGACCAACTTATACAGACTCCATTTTCTCAGAAACATTTGAAGATAGGTATCTAGGTGCATTGTAAAATATTCTTGGAATTTTGAATAGAACCCAAATATCCAATAATATACAGTTGCATTACAAAATATAAAACCAACTGCAGGTTAAGATCATTGGTATTTTGCTTTTTTCTTCCAATTAGGAAAACATTTACCAGTTAACTATGCAATATGATTTTCAGTTCATTTCAACATCTTTAAAAACACAAAGTTACAGCTAATATACTTATCAACTTTCCTAGCAACTTTCCCTACAGTCCAGTTCCAGTTAAGCTTAAAAAAAACTATTCCTAATTATCCATTACTTAAATTCTTTTGGAAAAGACAGGTTTCACACACCTACACCTGACTACACAGAAGCAGTTATTGGAATTTTCTGGCAGTTGCTGCATTGCTGCACTATTGACAGAAAAATTAATTCTCTCCTCTTATAGGTAAAATTAGCATTGTGAGTTGTATAATCAGTTTAATCAAATCAAATAAAACTAAATTTGGCAAGACCCTTCCATTTGTACTAATTTCAGGTTTCTAATGCCCGTATTTATAGTCATGACTTGGCTCCGAGTAAGCCTCAAGTCTGACTTTGGACATATAGTCTCCATTTAAAATACATTGACTTACATCAAACATTTTTGATTAAGCACATGCTTGTGCTCAAGTTGCCACTATAAATATGGGCATTACAGGCCCAGAATCCTTCCAGGCAGATACCCTAGAGCACCTTAGAAATCAAAGGGGAATCCACTTTGCCAGTGTTTGTACATGTATTGCCATAATATGGTATTTTTTAAGTCTTGTTATGGCATTGCAAGGTATTGTGAATATAGTGATATTGCAGGGTATTGTCATGAGTACATAAAGTTATTATCGATATTATGACAAGTACTGTAGAATATTATCATGAGTACGGAGAGGTATTTCCAAAATTGTGATGGTTATTGCTGTATTTCCAATGTAGATCATTGTAACGGTATTGTGTGGAATTGTGATGTCACATGTCTTGTGCCCGGTGGATAACCCCTCATTAGAAACTCTAACAATCATATGCACCAATAGCCCAATAGCATTTAATCAGGGTCAGGCTTTAATTGTGGTTAATTTAAAATTTAGGTAAGGTAAATCTCTCTCTCTCTCTCTCTCTCGCTATTAGCCATGATTAAAACGTAACCCTGAGAAAATGCTACTGGTGCATGTGGGGGTTAGGTGTGAGGCCCTGCAAATTTCTAGCTCGCCCTCAGTGAGTAATCATCTCCTTAATTCCTTTGATACTTATGATACTTATGACTACGTATGATTTTTAATATTTTCAATTAGGCCTCACCAACTTTAAAAGTTTACTAGGAACATCAATGATAAAGTCCCTGACATTAGGGCTAGTCACTATTTCTTTAAAAAGGAAATTTTTACTTCAATAAGCAACAATATAAATAAATATACATTTTAAATAAGTTATTGTCACATAATTTAGAATCTACAGTTACTTACGGTTGTTATACATTTCATAAATTTGGTTACGAATGGCACAAATATCCCATTTCCCTGGATCGGTTACTGGTTTCTTCCGGACAAGAATCCTTTTAGGGCTTACAATTTTTGAAACCGTAGTTAAATGAAGACCCAAGGCATCCGCGACTCTTTTACGTACTGCTGCGAGTGGCAAAAGTGGTCCTCCGTTTTTTTCTCCAATTCAAAATAGCTCAAGAGGGAAGCTACAAGTTTTTTGCAGTCTTTACTAAGATTTTTTGGCATCTTGTTTATGTTGAAGAAACACAATTAGTTCAATAAAAAACACAAATCTAGATCAAGCGCATAAGAAAATCTTGGAAAAAGTACATAAAAGCACAAAACCCGCCGATTTTCTAATTTCGAGCTTTCGAGGTAAAGGTTGACTTTCGTTGACAGTTGACGTTAGTTCCAGGCGTTTTAATAATAATTCTGCGTACTCCACGACCGCGCGGCACTTCACCAATTGCTTGCGTTTTCTATAATTAGATTTAAAATTAAATTGAGCAAAAACAAGAATTTTTTTATCACACCTGTAGTTAATATGAATAGTTTATTGGTCTGTTTTAATTAATTTACCAAGCACGCTTACCAATCTTCACAGATAAGCCGAAAAACGATTATTACGTTATTTACAATAAACCGCAAATAAGGCAACATTGCTGGAGATCATGTCAACTAACATTGAATTATATCCATCCTTTTCCAAATTCGTTAGAGGAGACAATGTCTATGATCGAAGACATGATCTTGAGTTTCAATTGACACATCGCTTGCTTAATGATTCTGCCTATATGACTTTCTCAGAACATTAAAATTAACATCTTTTCCTAAACCAAGCACCACACCAACAGTTTTTTTGCGACAGTGAAGCTTGTGTGTTCTTTTGTGCCTGGTTCCATATTTCAAGTAATTAGGTGAGTTGAGCTCACAGAGTAACTAATTTTGGCTATTTTATTATTTCACTTAATTATGCACAATATTCCATAATTTCTTAATTAATTATTGTTATAAATATTGCAGTAGTTTGTTATAAAGATCGTCAGTAAATAACTGACAGATTATCTATATTGTCTTTTGTTAAAGTTGACAATTTGACTCTTTGTTTGAGTGTGTCGCGAGTTGACCCTTCACACTGCTAGTGTTAAAGAGTGGGTACTTCGCGAGTTGATCCTTATTAGTACCTTAGTGCGCGCAATTTTTACTATTTACCATGGTAAAACTCTAGCTAGCTCTCTTCTGGGGAGGCATTTCAAGAATTGACCCTTAATGCCGGAGAACCGGAAGGGTTTGGTTGTGTCTCTTTATGAGCATGTCTTGAATCATTAAAATTGTAAGAATAATAACTTTCTTCTGGTGAAGTATTTTGTGAGTTCACCCTTAATACTGGTGACGCAGAAGTGTTTTGTTATATCTCAGTTATGAACATGTTATGAGTTATGAGTTTGTTATGAGTCTTTGAAGTTGTAAAGATAACAAAAATCTATATGAATATTATGTCAAACATTAATATGTCTTCTGTTTCTAATATCTTTCTATGCTTTTATTTTCTGATCCTCGCAAACGGGGATAATTTAATAACATTTTAATATCGATCTGTTAATTGCTGAATTAGTTGCTCAGATACGTTTTAGTCACTTACAGACGTGTCATCCCGATCACAGACCTACAGGCGCCCATTGTTGACAAATAGTCGTGTTTTACCGTAGTTGTTTTACATAACTTTTAATGCTGTTTGACCATTTTATATATTTTCTTAAATACATTGTACAATGTTGTTTTATCATTTAAGTCATCCGACTGACAGCACAAATATTTTTTAACTCTACAAAATTTTCAGAAGTGGGATAAAGAATAAAAGATAAAGAATAAAAAAAATAAAGTAACAACAATAAAGAAAAAACCATAGCATATAAAATCAATATTAAAATATAAATTTTAGATAAAAAATACAAAGTAAATAGTCAAAAAAATAAAGTAAAAGTAAAAATGTAGTTCCTGTTTATCGCGATGACACGTAAACAAAAAATATAAACCATTTTAAAAGCTTGTTTTATGACATTAATTTATTTTGGTACAAAACTCGCTGCTTGACCATCATACGGACACGCCGCGGGCGTAAACAACCTCTTGAGTTAGGGAAGCCATCATAGTATCCCCACATCATCTAATACAAATGAGTCGACAATTGGTCGTTTAACAGCACCCTGATAGAGTCAAATGCACGAAAGGGCCGGTGTACCGGCTGTGCAGGGGATAATGCTACCTATTTCCTTGTACCACATATACCGGGTGTCCAGCAGAACCCTGGACATAGGAGATTAACATGGGAAATCGGTTTTTATTTTTTTGCGCCTGTACGGTTGTTTTGATTGAAAAACTTTTAAGAGTAAAGTTGTAGAGCTTATGGTCAGCTATCATCCTGTAATTTTTTCAATACCACAGTTTTGGCCATTTTTTGGAAAAACGCCGCGAAAAGTGCAAAAATTTGAATTTGGCGCGTCACCCCCACCATGCATGTGCAGTGTCGCCAACATAATAATTTCTTATGTCAGACTCAAAGCCGATTTTCCTTTCTTGTTTATTTTGAGGGACTATCATGTAGTAATTAATGTGATTATGCAGAGAAAATTAACTGAAAACCTGACGATAATGTTCTTAAATTATAGGTACGTAAAAGTTACGTTTATAATTATCATAATTAGTAAAAGGAAAATCATTCCAATTTGTGTACGGTTGGTTGTCTAATTCATTTTAGTTTAGCAATACGACAACCACGATGACATGAAAATTTGTCTCTTGTCACCAATTAAAAGTGTTCGTTGTTGTTGTTGTTATTGAGGTGAATTCATCTATCTCCAAATGTTTTACTTCAAAAGTGTCTATTTTGCAGTGCTGTGTGACGTGAGGCCCCATCCTGCATGTAAAAAACCCTTGCTAAGTGCTGGACTCTTCTATGACAGACAAAATCTCATTGGAAAACCAAATACAGTGCGCCCCCAAATGCCAATCCACACATTGACAACTTCTCGACGTTGGTCTCGGTTGTCCTGCACTGTATGTGGATTTTAGAGAGTCCAAACTCATTCATTTTGTTGATCTGAGGGACCCATTAATCCAAATTAACATTCATTGGTGGAACAAATATTTATAGCAAATAAGCAAGACCAGTAGTGCCTGTGAAAAAAACTCTTTTCAGTGACAACAAATCTTGCCAAACTGGCCCCAAACAACTTGAAAAACTGGCCAAAAATTGGTTTTATTCCAATCGATTGCTGCTGAATATGGGCAAGACACAGAGGATGGTGTTTGCATTGAGGGAGATTGGAACCGTAAATGACCACGTATCCCAGGTTAAATTTCTTGGGGTTCTTGTGGATGAGAGCGCCAAGTGGGATTTACACACTGATAACTTGGCTTCAAGACTCAATACAAGTTTGTACCTGCTACGTCAGCTTTCAGATAGGATATCTCGTACGGTACTTAGATCGGCTTACTTTGCATCTTTTCATGCATGGCTCTCTTATGCTGTAGTTGTTTGGGGCAACGCCTCGGGGGCTAAGCTTTTGTTCGGGCTTCAGCGAAGAGCGGTCAGATTGTTGGCTGGCCTGGGCTACAGGGATGACTGCAGAGCGCACTTCAGAGAGCTAGGCATACTAACCCTGCCCTCCATGTTTATATTGGAGAATTTGCTGTTTGTGAAAAATAACATGTATCTGTTTTCTGCTCACGAGGACATGCATGCTTACCTTACTAGAGGCCGAAAAAATTTAATAACCTCATATTGTCGTTTGAGAAGGTGTCAGAATGGTCCTGGCTACTGGGCGGTAAAATATTTCAACTGCCCATAAAAATTAAAGCGTTGACAGTGGATAGTTTCCGAAAGGAAATGAAGCAAATTTTAATGGTAAATGTTTTTTTATTGTGATGAAGAGTATTTTAAGTATTTTAATCAAAATTATTAATTTTTTTTTCTTCTCTCTGTATAGTCTATTTTAGGATGTTGACTGTAAGCTTTTAGTCTTAAGGGTGACTTTTACAAGTTCAAGTAAAACTTGAGATTGAAGATAAAACTCCAGATATAACCTACATTGCATTGTTTATCTGTCAGGTAAACAATACAATGTACATCCAGTCTGGTGTTTTATCTTCAATCTGAAGTTTTACTTGAACTTGTAAAAGTCGCCCTAAGTAAATAATGGCATCTGGACTGAATTTATTTAAATTTAATTTGTAGACTATTCTATTTTTGACGTATGTACATTGCTGCTTTGGTGATTGTAAACATGAATAAATTTGAATTGAATTGAATTGAATCTTAATAAAGGTGATAGTGTTTTTATAGGAATAATTGTTGTTATCTGTGTTATTACCTAAATTTATGTTACATTTCTTTTTGATGTCCACTTGTTAATTTCTTCCGTTAAGACATTTATGTATAGATTGATTATGGAAATATACTTATTTTGGTACTTGTTGCATCCACTTTTTCACACACAATTTACCCGAAATAAAAATGTAATGTATACAGAAACCTTGTATTTATTGATATTAAAAGTAAGGAAATTAGGAACCATTTTGTTGATACAGTGTAAAATTGTATTTTTATTATTTCTTATTTAAATGTTTCATTAGTTATGAATTTCGAGGAGAGAAAACTTGTTTTAAAACAATACTGGGCTGGTAATTCCTTTGCTCAAATTCGAGACAACATTTCTGCATTGCTTCCTGAACAACCAATACCAGCATGCAGTTCACTTCAGGCGGTGGTTGCTCGTTTTGAGGAAACTGGGAGTATTAACCCGATATGTTCCTGAGAGCGAAAGCGACGACTTCAAGCTGGTGCGGCTCCAGAGGATGAAAATGTGGCAAAACTTGTTGTTCTTGCTACAGTAAACGATGATCCTTCCAAGAGTATTCGACAGATTGGCCAAGAAACTGGACTTAGTAGATCGACCATCCATAATTATCTGCGTATTAACCCTAAAGAAAGTTTTGAAAGTTACAAACAAGAGAACCATCAACAACTCTTACCGACCCATCTTTTCCCCCAATGGAGTTTTGTGAAATCCTGACCGAAAAAATTATTGCAGCCCCAAGATTTGTTAGAAACATTTGTTTCACGGATGAATGCTAATTTGGATTGACTGGCTCTTCAAATCAACAAAATGATCGGATTTGGGCACTCCAAAACCCACATATAGTGCATGACAATCGGGACCAACGTCGAGCAACTGTAACGTGTGGATCGACATTTTGGGGCGCCATGTTATAGGTCCATTTTTCACTGATTGCAGTTTGAACGCCAACAAATATGGCAATATGCTTCGCAATGACATTTTGCCTGCTGTAGAAGCCATCCAGCCATTAGAACGGGTTTTTTACATGCAAGATGGGGCGTCGTGTCACACTGCACTGCAAAATAGACGTTTTTTAAACGAAACATTTGGTGATAGGTGGATCGGAAAGTTTGGAGCAATTAATTGGCCACCTCGCTCTCCGGATTTGAATCCCTGTGATTTTTTTGTTTGGGGATTCATTCAAGATCGTCTCTACCGGAGAAATAAACAATATGCAAATGTTCAAGAGTTGAAACTTGCCATTCAAGAAATTTGTAGTCAAGTCATGGTGGTGATGTTGGACAATACATGTCGCAATTGTGAACAGAGGCTTGCATATTGTATCTCTGCAGAAGATGATCATTTTGAACAATTTCTCTGATGTGCCACATCTAGTCCTGTATTTTATTTAATTGTTTGTTGTTCTTGTTTACCTCTGTGTTTGATGTTAAACACATGGGTGGTTATTCACTTTCTTTGTAGTATGTAATTAAATGGTTCTTTTAAGAGCTGCTAATCCGTATTTTCTTTTCGCCAATTCCACGATAACTCATTTGTAGAGTACAATCACATTTCAAGCTTGGTTCTTGGTTTGCCCAACAAATGTATCCACCCAACTCGCCGTCCTTAATAATTCTTAACATTAACCTAGCTTTTAGCTTTACCAATGACAAAGACAAGAGACATATCGTCGATCCTTTGTCTGTTGCTAATCTAAAATGAATTAGACAACCAGCCATACACAAATTGGAATGATTTTCCTTTTACTAATTATGATAATAATAAACGTAACTTTTACTTACCGTATGATTTAAGAACATTATCGTCAGGTTTTCGTGTAATTTTCACTGCATAATCACGTTAATTACTACATGATAGTCCCTCAAAATAAATAAGAAAGGAAAATCGGCTCCGACTCTGACATAAGAAATTATTATGTTGGCGACACTGCACATGCATGGCGGGGGTGACGCGCCAAATTCAAATTTTTGCACTTTTTGAGGCTTTTTTCCAAAAAACAGCCAAAACTGTGGTATTGAAAAAATTACAGGATGATAACTGACCATAAACTCTACAACTTTACTCTTAAAAGTTTTTCAATCAAACCAACCGTACAGGCGCAAAAAAAATAAAAACCGATTTCCCATGTTAATCTCCTATGTCCAGGGTTCTGCTGGACACCCGGTATATTCGACCTAAGTAATATTACCCAAACTGGCTCAGATTGGTGTCGATAAATTGACGAATTGCGAGACTTATTTTGTTGGTCTGAAGAATCAACAAATTATTTTTGCTATCATCTGCCCATATGCCTTCAACCTTTTGGCTGATAAAACCCGTTTTACCGAATTATGGCGCTTTGACGATCGCTAATTTAACTAATGGAGCAGAGTAACACTTTAAAAAACTCGGTATAAGAACACTAGGTATTGTCATAAATGAAAATGCTGTGCATACCTGGTCAAATAAATCAATCCTGTTAAATTCTCGACTCTTAACGATCGCAGAAAATGTATAATTACATCTGTTGTCTGCAATGGTACTAAAGCGGTAGAAATAAGCTGTAAAAGTTTGATGTTTTTGTGAAGAAGCTTGTTTATGCGATTACCGACACTCCTTTATCAATTTCCATGTACAACCATCCGAGGTGCCATCTTTGGACTCACTTGAAAAAATAGATATCAAGTCAGTACTTACGCTAAGTTTTGTGTTATTGCTCTAGTGCCGATTTTCCACCAACCAGTTTGGTAAAAAAATCGGCGTAATATTCGGCGTTGTGGTAATGAGCATTAATGCATTACATGCATTAAGCATTAAATTGCACTTGAAACCGTAATTATTGAAAATGTGACAAACTTGTATGATAAACGACCCTCTGAATAACGATAGAAAACAAGCAGTCTACTTATTTGATACTTTGCCAACCGCTCTATATGTAGTAACCTGTTTTGTAAACACAAAATAAGACCTATTAATCTCCTATACAATAAATGACAAACTGATCATTTACGCTGGATAGCATTTGTTTTTCAGAATCGGCTACTCCAATACTGATACGAAATATTATGTATACTTAAGCAAAGCAAAGATGTAGAAAAACAAAACGGGATTGTCTTGTTAAGCAAAGTGGGTTCAGTATGGCCAGGTTGTATGGGTTATTTTTTCCATTTAGTCTGAATTTATAGTAATATTTCTGTTATTCTTGTTATGTGTGGTCGTTCGTAGAGTAGTTGGTTGGATAGATTGTGTAGTAGTTTTCAAGGTGTCTTATTTGTGGTATTGTTCTTAGTGCGATCTGTTTTGTTGTTTGTATTTACTGTTTAGTTTTCACCGACGCTCTCAGCACATGTCCATAGTCTAACACCAAATTGATTTGTATACTTTTGTAGCAGTTTTTGTCCTGATTCTTTTGTTTTTATATGATATAAAACTATAATCCCTTCAATTTCCATTTTGTATCATATTAGGTGCGGGATTAATTTAGAATTCATGTCCAGATCTGACTATGTGTTTGACAAATGCCATAAACACCCTCTTTGCTTAGGTTTCGGACAAACTCCTGTATTTGTATCAGTAACAAAAAGAAGGACGAGAAAATACATTGACCATAAAGACATTCCAATGTGTTCTCAAACGAGTCGATCAGCTTAGGCTAAAGCCGTCTTCGGTTATTATATTTTCTTGAAAATATTTGATGTATAAAGCGTTCATAAAGTTTTTCCAAAGGCTATTATTCGAATGACCCCTATATAATTTTTGACGTGTGTTAATGGTTATGTTATAAAAACAGTAAAGAAAAAATTCCGCCAAAAACGCGACATACTGGTTATCCATAAGCTGATTTGCCAAAAATCTGATTGACAAGATTTTAACCAGTAAATTAAAAGCAGGTGAAGGTAAGTGCCAATAACAACGTCCCTACAAGTAGTTATGATGGTTTAATGTAGTTTTACTTTAATATCTGCCATCAGTTTGACTTTGAGTAAATAAAATTAATTTCCTCGACGTTGCTCGAATTATATTAAAAAGTTTTTATCAGATTATAAATTTTCTCAAAATCACTCAGTAGCTATAACACATTCAAGAACGGTTTTAATTTCTCTGCCCAACTACTCCTTGGAAAGAAGCCTAGTGTTCTGAGGCAGAGCGTTGTACCTACCACAAGAGGCAACCCATGGGTGCCTCAGGGCATATCCGAAGTGCAGATAAACACTATTCCTAGTCAAATTTTGATAGCGGTATGAATGCATTTTATGTGCAGCTTGTTTCATAGGGTGAGTATGTCCCTCCCTTTTTGTAGATTTCTACAGTGAGGAAATGTTAACGTTTTGTAAAAGAGCTCATATACAGTGAGTAGATAACTGCAAAGACACTTTTAATAGAAAGATTTTATGGTTCCAAGAATAAAAGCCATTTACGTAAGACCTTTTTGGTGGTTCACTGTTAACAAACCTTCTCTTAAATATTATATATTATGTTGCACAGAGTGAGCAAAACTCGATGTCCCAGCTCTAGTATTAGAACATTGTTGAAGACATGATCTCCAACAGGGAAAATAAATATTTGCATATTCGCACGCCTGTGCTTATTGCTCCGCTCTGTGTTGTCTCTCTGTCTCTTTCTGTTGCCACCCTGAAAACTTGTATGAAACCCCCCCCCCTCAACCGCCCGCCGCCATCAGCGACATCAAAAAAGGCACGTACGTAGTGCCCGTACAAGGTACAACCCCAGTGCAAAAAACCCCGAAGTAGTGCCAGTCTGTCTGTCGTCGCCACCACAATATCGCGCCGTTCGCTAATCGGGAGCAATTTTATTCTCAATTTCGCATACCAACGAGTTAATTTCGCATAGTTTTGACAAAACACCCTTGGTTTGTATCTCACAGTTTTGTCATCCCAGTTCTCGTTGTGTATTAGTAGTTAGCGTGATATTTTCGCACCAAAAGAACTCCAACTTCGCGTAGTTTTGACAAAACACCCTTGGTTTGTGTCTCACCGTTTTGTCAACCCCTCTTGCCGCGTTGTTTTCAAGAATCTCTCACAATTACTCGGCACCTGCCAATTGACCCTGGAGCTGTGTTTTTGATTGAATAGCAAGCAAAAACCCGCCTATGGTGCAGTTCTGGGACCCTCGAGAAGGATAGTTCGACCTAATTACAGCCCAATTACACACTTTGCTTGCTTCCAAACTCAATTGAAGAATAAGCTGGCGGACAGAACCCTGAATATTGGTGAGAATGTTCCTATTTATTTATTAATGCTCAGAACAAAGAGTTGTGCTGCTTCACTGTGATTTGTGATTTATTGACTCTCTCTTTCCCTATTTGTTCTGATCAAACGTAGCACTCAATTTTCAAGTAATTTCACTGGATTAAAGTAGTTTTGAATTTCTTTCAAAATTAAATTGCCTGTTGACTAACACGCAGCGGCGTTCGTTTGGACTTTATCTTATTGATAATATCGGATACCGAGCAGTGGCGTCTCACAAATTGATTTCTCTTTTTAACATACGTTGTTTATTTAACGTTTAGATATTTTAATGGTTTAGTTTAAGGTTAAGTAAATAAGCTTAGAGCCTTATGCTGTTCAGGTTTGACCATATTTAGTTTAGTTTTTTAGATAAATTAATCTCATTCATTTGCAAGGTCAAGGTAACAAATCAAAGTGATTTTGTACATAAACATTGTAATAAATTAGTGTCTTTTCGAGCATTTGGTGAGTGGTTTGTTCATTCCTTATTCAGAGATCTGTTAACATAAAAGAATCTGACGACAGGTGACGGTCCGAAAGTCTTCTTAGATTTTCACCCGCTTTATGTCAGAGTTGACAGATATATTCTAGTCAATCTACAACATAAATTTGGTCCCTCGAGCCGGATCTCTGGATTCTGGATTGAATAGCCCTCATTTCATATTCACAATGGAAGCCGAACAAAATTTGAAAGAGTTAAAATTTCTGCGCGGTAGGGCTAAGGCTACTATTACTCGTGTAGTTACTTGGCTGGACACTAATGCAAAGGTGGAAAGTGATGTCGCTCAGTTTCGTATAAAAGCAGCTATACTGCAAAAGGCTTTTGATAAATACAGTGAACTTCATGAAAACATTGAAAGTTTTGTCGCGATGATGGATGGTAGAGAGTCAGACTCTGAAGACTTTGTGCTAAATGAGGAAAGATATTGTAATGCACTCGCTCTGATACATAATTATATTGACAGGTTAAGTTTGTTAAATGCTCCTCCCGCATTACAGTCCATAGTAAAACTCCCACCTGCTCCAGTTTATGTAAAACTTCCAACAGGTACAAATTAAACCTTTTAGAGGGGAACTGCTCGAGTATAGGTCATTTAGACAGTTATTTAAAGCCACAGTTATAGACCATACTTCACTTTCTGACGTTCAACGATTCACATATTTAAAATTTTTTCTTAAGAGATGAACCCCTCAAATTGATTGAAAATTTAGACATTATAAATGAAAACTTCGCAACTGCTTTGAATTTTCTTGACAGTCGCTATGATAATAAGAAAGCGACGATAAACGCTCATTTTCGTGCACTTTTTGATTTTTCTCTCTCTATTAAACACTCTGATTATTTGTCAGAATTTATTTCAAATCACAAAAAGTATCACGAATCATTGAAAAATCTAGGTTATGACGCTGCACAACTTTACGAATTTTTAGTAGTGTATCTACTTGAAAAAAATCTTGATCCGCATACCAAGGAGAGCTTATGAACAAAGTAAAGAGGTTAATGACTTGCTCAACACAGATGAATTTTTTAAGTTTTTAGAAAAACGACGAGATGTCAACGAAAATTTAAGTTTTGTTGAAAATACAAGTATCATTTCACACGCTAAGAAATCATACAAAACAACTAATTTATTCTCTAAAGTAGAAAATGACTCTAATTTGAAGTGTCCTTTTTGTAAAGCTGCTCATAAAATATATACTTGTTTTAACTTTAGAACTTTACCCTTTACAGAAAAACAAAATTTTGTAAAAAATCACAGGCTCTGCTTCAATTGTTTGGGAAGCCAGCATCAGGTAAGTTCTTGCACCTCGAGAGGCTGCTCAATATGCAATCGAAAACACCACACCCTTCTCGATGAATCTAGACAGTGTAACTCTCCCAATACTGCTTTGCCAGGTACGCCTCCTCCTCCACCTGCTCAAGATGATGTGGACCCTCCTACGCACTCAATGTCCGTGTTCTCTGCAAGAAAATCATTTGTTCTATTGGGAACAGCACACAGACAATATATTGTCTGTGTGCGCAATTCACGTGGTGTCATGGTTCCCTTGAGAGTGCTATTGGATAGTGGTTCGCAAAACTCTTTTATAAGCCAGCATGCGATTGACCAGTTAGGACTCAAACCCTATGAACATCAACTTGAAATTTCTGGTGTTACCTTAAGCAAGACAAGCTGTAATAAAATGGTGAATCTTACGTTGCGCGTTCTTGCGTTGCACACTCAAGCGTACATGAAGACAAAAGGTTTAAGGTTGTGTGTTCAGTGCTTCAGGAAATAACCGGAGAACTTCCCCAGTTAAATTTAGATATATCACTACTCTCTATACCCACAGATAAAGTACCAGCCGATCCTAGTTTTGGCACTCCTTCCCAGATTGACATGTTATTGAGGGCAGATATATACTACGACTTCCAAAGGGATGGACTTGTCTCTCTTGGCGAACAGCTTCCCTATCTTCAAAATACTCACCTTGGATGGATTGTTGTTGGACGCATGTCTCGCTGTCACTTATTGTGTTACCACAGGTCATTCTAATGTCCAATTCTGTCATGTCGCACTCCACACTCACACTAATCAGGGCTCCCTCGAGAATTTGGTTGAAAAGTTTTGGCAAACTGAAGAGATACCTGAGCTTGTAGTTAATACACCTGAAAATGAGTTGGCTGAATCAATTTTTATGAATAGCACTAAGATACTCCCAGACAACTCTTATCAAGTTGATCTTCCTTTTAAAGAAAAATCGGAATACCTCAAGTTAGGTGATTCTTTTCGCATTGCCTATAAAAGATTTCTTGGGATAGAAAGTAAACTTCAAAAACATCCCCAACTCAAAATTGACTATACTGATTTTATTGATGAAATTGTTAAATTAGGACATGGCTCATACATTCCCTTGAAACATACTTGTCTAGTTGACCAGCAAGTGTCAAATAAGTTCTTTTTACCTCACCACGCAGTTATTAGATCTGAAAGTGTCACTACTAAAACCAGAGTGGTTTTTGATGGCAGCTGCAAGAGTGATACTGGTCTTTCATTGAATGACATATTGCTGAAGGGCTATCAAGTTCAACCCAATTTGTATGACATTTTAATTGGTTTTCGTTGTTTTTGCTACTCTCTGACTGCTGACATTGAAAAAATGTTTCGGCAAATAAAAGTTAATCCTGATCATCGGTTTCTTCTAAATATTCTTTGGAGAAGCAATTCACAGGAGCCCTTACGCTGCATTGAATTGTCCACAGTCACGTACGGCACTAACTGTGCACCATATTTTTCCACACGAGTACTAAAACACCTAGCAGAAAAATATGCTGAACAATTCCCTCTAGCTTCGGAAGCTCTTTTGTACCAGACATATATGGATGATATTTTGGCTGGTAGTGACTCCCCTGAACAACTAAGATTGCTGCACTCTCAACTTAATAATCTTTTGAATTCAGCTGGATTTAATTTGCATAAATGGAATACTAACGCACCTGAATTGTTGAATGAAATTCAGCATTGACCCTGCTCAACAAAATGACATTTCCCAAGAAAATTGTCCAAGTAAGATTTTAGGCCTTAAATGGAGCTAAAGTGGAGATTGTTTTGTTATCTCTGTTCCTGAGTCTATTATGATTGACACACTTACAAAAAGAAAAATCCTGTCTACTGTGGCTCAGATTTTTGACCCTTTAGGTTTTGTTTCCCCGATAGTGGTGGTTGGCAAACTTTTTCTGCAAAAGCTTTGGCTACAGAAATTGGGTTGGGACTGTGAGATTGATGATGAGTCTATTCTGGCCAAGTGGACAGATTTTATTGTAACTTACCTCGATTAAAGCAAATAAAAATTCCTCGCCCTCTAACTGTTTTTGGCCCCATCATCTCTATTCAGTTGCATGGTTTTGCAGATGCCAGCATGTGCGCTTACGCTGCTTGTATTTACATGAGAGTCCTCTATGCTGATCAATCAGTCTCATGTCAGCTTGTCACCTCAAAGTCTAAAGGTGCACCTCTGAAGGTACTCTCCCTACCCCGATTGGAGCTATGTGCTGCTTTCTTGCTCGCAAAACTCGTGACCCAAGTGCGTGAGATTTTAAGCCGCAAATTTGATTTTGATTCTATCAACTTGTGGAGTGACTCCACTATTGCCCTTTGTTGGTTGAATTCGCCCCCCCCCCCCCCCCCCAGGCCCCAGGCGTTGGACTACCTTTGTATCAAACAGAGTAGCTCAGATTCAGGAGCAGACAGTGGGTTGTGTGTGGAGACACGTGAAATCTGAGGATAACCCGGCTGATCTCTCATCTCGTGGAATTTCCCCTCAGGAACTTGTCCAGTCAAGTTTATGGTTCTCTGGTCCAGAGTTTCTTCATAGAAATGATCTTGAACTGAGTGAGCATGATTTTGATCCTAACCACCAATCTGACTTTGAGACTCTTCCAGAGATGAAAAAGGTAGCACTTGTCAACGCTACATCCGTGGACCGAAATAGTTTTTGGAATGATTTATTTGGTCGCTTCTCTTCCTTCACTCGATTGCAGCGTGTCTTAGCTTACATTGTTAGAGCGGTCAAAGTCTTTAAAAGGAAAAACTCTGATGTTGGTCCACTCACTGTTAATGAATTGAGACAGTCTCAACATCTGCTCATTGGAAATTTACAGCGCATTCACTTTGAAAATGAACTCAGGGAATTGACTAATGGTGTAACACTCGCTAACAAGAACTTGATAAAATTTAAACCCTTTATAGAACAAAATGGAATTCTCAGAGTAGGAGAAATACTCACTTACTCAAATGTGCCATATGATCAAAAACACCCTGTACTATTGCCTGCAAGGAATCATGTTGTTTCTATGCTACTTAAATTGGAGCATATTCGTTTGGGACATGCTGGCCCACAAACTGTTCTTTCTCAACTGCGACTGAGATACTGGCCCCTGAATGGTCTTCGAGAAATTAAGAGAATAATACACAAATGTTTGATATGTCATAGACTGAATGCCACGGCCGCTCAACAGCAGATGGCTGACCTGCCAAGATATAGAGTCCAGCTCACCCGGCCCTTTGAAAAAGTGGGAGTGGGTTTTGGTGGTCCCTTTCAGATACAGTCTTCCCATCTTCGCAAAGCACCTGTTACTAAAGGCTATCTGGCTCTTTTCGTATGTATGGTTACCAAGGCTGTACACTTGGAGCTTGTTTTCAGTCTCACCACTGAAGCGTTTCTGCAATGTTTGAGTAGATTTATTTCTAGAAGAGGAAATCCCACAATCATCTATTGTGATAATGCAACTAATTTTCAAGGAGCATCTAACTATCTAAAAGAATTTCGTGAATGTTTCAAAAAGCAACCCGTTTATGACAATATAAGAGAGTTTCTGTCGAGAAATGAAATTAACTTCAATTTTATCCCTCCTCGCTCACCACATTGGGGTGGTCTTTGGGAGGCTGGTATCAAGGGTGCCAAGTTTCATATCCATAGATTGATTGGAGAAACTACGCTGACGTTTGAAGAATTTAGTACCCTCCTCACTGAAATTGAAGCCATTTTGAACTCCAGACCTCTCTGTGGTCTATCTTCCGATCCTGGTGACTTACAACCATTGACTCCTGGACATTTTTTGATTGGTAAAAGTTTGATGGCATACCCAGATAAGGACATTACCCAGATTTCATCTAACCGACTTTCTCTTTGGAAACAGTGTTCTCGAATTTATTAATTGTTCTGGAAGAGATGGCATGTTGATTATTTGAATCGCCTGCAACATCGACCAAAGTAGTTTTCTCCTGTTCCCAACCTTAAGGTTAATGATTTGGTACTGGTTAGAGATGAGAACAATCCCCCTTTGAGATGGCCTCTTGCTCGAATCATTGAAGTTTACCCGGGTCGTGATCAGAAGTTGAGAGTTGCCAAGGTGCAGACTGCAAATGGAATCTTCACTCGCAGTATCACTAAGCTCTGCCCGCTACCTATTGGTGACACGGATGATGAGTTCCTAGATTCAGACCTTGTTTCTCCTCACTTATCTTAGTTTTTGGTTGCAGTTGATAACTTAAACAGGGGGCAGTATGTTGAAGACATGATCTCCAACACGGAAAATAAATATTTGCATATTCGCACGCCTATGCTTATTACTCCGCTCTGTGTTGTCTCTGTCTCTTTCTGTTGCCACCCTGAAAACTTGTATGAAAACTTGTACTAATACCTTTCAACAACATTTCATGTTTTTTTATTACTAGTTCTATTAGTTTTTCAATATTTGCTATTTGTAAACGTACTTCCTTAAGCTCATTATTTTTTGTCTTTATAAGTGTTTATTTTTTCTTTACTTTCTTTTAATTTTTGTTCTTCCGCCTTAATTAAATAAATTTTTTTCCAAAGTTCGTCTATTGTAATATCTTTAAACTTAGTGTTCAATAAGTCACGTAATTTGTCATCTTCTTCTCTAACATGTTTTTTAATGATTTAATATCTTCACTAAATTTGTCAATACCACTAACTGCTTTCAATAACTCCTTTAATTTTTTATCTTCTTCTACTATAGAAGATTTTAATGATTGAATATCAATATCGATTGGATGCACTTTGGATATGATTTCTGTATCTCCATTAATTGTTTTTATATTAATTTCATTTTTTAAAGCTAGAATATCTGCTGAAATATTTTCAAATTTGTCCTTCAGCTCAACAGTTAGTTCATTCATTTTCATTAAATCACCTTCAACTCTTACTTTCAACTCATTAAATTTATCAATATTATTTTTATGAATCATTAAATGTAGTGTTAAGTTTCTTTCAATTTCTTTTATGTTTTTGTCAATTTCGCTATGAGTGTGGCCAAAATGCTTTACTACACTTTTTATTTCTTTTAATTTATTTACTTCCATTTCTAAATTATTTTTTGAAACGTTCAATTCACTTTGGTAGTTTGTTATAGTTTTTATGTTATCTTCAATCAATGAGTAATTTCTGTTGAAATTAATTCTTTTTTCGAGTTGCTATCTTCTAAGTGCTTTACTTTTTCGCAACATTTTCAATAGCTAGTTGTTTTCACTGATTTTAGTAACATCAGTATTTGCTTTTTTAAGTTCACCTATTTCTGTTTCTAAATTATTTTGTATAGCTTCCACCTCATTTTGATGACTACTTATTGCTTTAATTTCCAATTCAATCGATTCTATTTTATTTTCAAGTTTTTGTTTTGAGGCGTCATCTTCTAGAAGCTTTAATTTTTTTGCAACATTTCCAATTTCTGCTCTGTTTTCATTAAGTCTTTTAGTTACGTTATTATTATTACTTAAGTTTTGAAAATTTTCTAGAATTTGAGCTTCAACATCTGCGATAATTGACTTTTCTAAATATGTTATATTTGGCTGTGCCCGCTTTGAAATATGACGTCCGAATTTATCCATAGTCATTTTTTAATAAACAACAAATGCTTTTAGACTTTTCTATTTATAGTATTACCTTAGCCTCTTTTAATTCCTCTACAATAGATATAATTTCATTAGAATGAGCAATATTTCCTGCAACGGTAGAAGCTACTAGCAACCGCAGTCTGTCTACTAATTCATTGACATTATCCCAGTGTACATAATCAGTGTTCAATTTGTTTCTTTTTAAAGTTAACCCTTTCCCAGAAGCTGTTGCTCTTGTTGCTCTATATGGAGCTTTGGGCTTGCCAAAGGCTTCAGCCAATTTTTGCATCGCTGTAATTCTTGTTTTAGTGATTCCCTGTTTATGTAAATATGGTCCTATAATTTGTATATATTTGCTAGATGAGTTTCCCTGAACTTGCTCATTGGGATCATGGTTTCTTCGATATGCATTAGTTCTCGCCAAAATGTCCATATAATTATCTAAGTCTTCTTTCTTATAGGTGACAGGACGCTTTTTGAAGAATAATTCATATAAACCTACTGTTCCATTATATGTTTTTCCTTCAACTTTAATATCTTTGCCTATTATGTCAACAGGTTTCTGCGTTGTACCCAAAAAAAATTTCTCTGTTTGAAGATCATGAACTATTCCATAGTTGTGATCAAATTTATGTTCTGTATCTCGTACTCCTTCATCAATATATGTTCTAGGTAATTCATGAAAATCTTGCAATTAATCTGCATATGAAGGTGTGGAAACATAATTTTGAATCGTTTTCTTAGTTTGTTCCAAAATGTCAGACAAGTTTAGATCTAACGTTGAACTAGATGGGTCACTAGTTTCAGCAATTACGTTTGTTTCTAATATTGACGGTAGTTGGCTGGCTTCAAAAAATGAAGGAATTGATGGTGTCAAAACCGGTGCTTTTTTCTTTTGTTTTGTCGGTGTAGATGTTTCAAAAATTTTTGATGGAGATTCAACTTCTTCCTTTGGTTCTACTTTTACTTGAAAAGGTTCAGTATTTCCTATGGTGGAGAGTAGTTGATTAAGTGGTTGGGTAATTGGTTTATAAGATTGTTCTAGTTCTGATTGGGTCGAAGAGGCAGCCAATTTTAAACCACGATATTTGTCCTTGAATGCTTTTCTAGATTTTATCAATTCCCTAGCTACACGTTTGACCATGTCAAATTAATTTTAAATGATGGAAAATTATGAAACAATTACTTTTATAGGTAAATGTAGGAATCAAATTCATTTCTATATCTGCCGTTGTTTATCTGACAGTCTTTGTCTATTACCAGAAATCCATAGGGCTCTTTCCAACAGTTGGAACAAATATTTTTAAACTGATGCCACGACCCGTTTGTGGTCGTTGTGACTTATTTAATTTGCCTCGGGATCGATTTCTGAAGAGGGGTTGAAAACAACATTTATATTCTAACAACTATATTTATTAAAGTTAAAGCAAAATGGTTAGAATGCGTGGGGTAAAACTTAACTAGAAAAATGGTTACAACTTAAAGTTAAAAGGTACTTACATTATCGTGGGCCAATGCATCATCGAATGCTTTAACAGCTTTGGAGACCGAAGGGCACTTATTGGGTTATGGATACATTAAATAATAAACTTGTACTTCACTAATAAATTACTAAGACAGACTGGCCTCCTCTGAGGTTTAATTTCTTGAGAGTAACATCATGGCCGCGAGACTAAAGCAAAAAGCCCCTTACTAACTCTGTTTATTTATTTTTATACAATTTCCTTCGTCCCAACTTCGAGTGGAAACGAATGGTATCCGAGTGGAAAAAATGATGATTTCATCAGTCAGCACATTCCAATGATTCGGGATTGCGCGTTTTTTAATTGTTTTGTTATTTCCGTTTGGACCGAGGTCACCTCTTGACCCGGGTGACTTTCAAGTAATGTGATTCATATTGTCGACGAGTGCATCATTTTCACCTTCAGGGGAATATAAAGTAAATTCTCATTTTACAGTATTTTCATTCGTGACACATGCCCTTCGCCGCGAAAAGCTGGACCCACAGCTTTCAAATCAGATAATATAAAAAAGAAAAAAAAATACATAAAATTAGATTAGTATCTAAATAGAGAAATGGAGGAAGGTGGCTAGGCTTACTCCGATGGAGGAAGGTTGCAAAGCTTACTCCATTTTTCGTTAATCGCTTCTTTACAAAAACGTCCTATTTAAAAAAGTTAAAAAAAAGGTATACAATATAAATATAAAAGTAAAAATATAACATAAAACAAACAATACCGACATTATTGAGTTCATGTTCACATTGCACACCAAATATCGATCTGGCCTTTGATCACTTCACAAAACAACAAAAATCACTTTATGTTATAATCTATAACATACTTTTTAAATTGGTACCAACAGTCTTTGATAACCAATTAATTATCGACACCATACAATCAAATATTGGCTGAGCTGTGATAAAGTTTATCAAGCCAACACTACACAGGAAGTTTTTCTTACATAAACCCTCACAATTGCATTAAACAGAGGGTCCAAACTGCTCCCATACTAGCTATGACGAATAAAGTCCAAAACGTCTGTAACGGCATTTTTGAGAACAGGTGAGGATCGTAGAAGCTTCTGTAGTATTTGAAGTTCATGGTGTAATAATGTTGTGGGTGTCCCTCGCTTTAGAGGGTAGGTGATGTCTCGTAGTACCGTCGTGTAGTACCGGAAGTGAAGTAATTGCCAGGTTGGAGGTTGTTTGTGTGTCTTCGTGGTGTCTCCATCGGGGTGGTTATTCATAAAATTAAAAATAAAGAACAAAGGTGAATATGTGTTACTTAAGGCCTAATGAAAATTATTATTAAAATTAAAACTACGTAGACGTATACTAAATTTGAAGTAAAACTCCGTTTTATCAAATTTGATCTCTCGGATCAGTATAAATTCGTTATAACTTCTAATATGTCGTAAATTGAAATCTCGTTTCATAAAAACTTCGATTAGAACTTTATAAGTTCTATATGACTTCTTATATGTCGCAAAGTAAATCAAAACTCATGTATAATCGAATTTAATCATTCGAAACATTTTAAATACTCAATTGCTTCTTATATATCGCTAAATATTATATTATTTCTTAGAACTTGTTTATTTCGAACATTAGAAGTTCTGTATCTGCACTTAATAACTTTTTACCGCTAATAAATATTTCATTTCATAGAACTTGTTCATTTCGAACATTATAAGTTCTGTATAAGTACTCAAAAACTTCTCATATACCGTAAATTAAAATAAAACTTTGTTTTATCGAATTTGATTAACTAAAAATTGAGATGAAAGCAAAGAGAAACAACTACTACGAGGGCTAATACCCCTACCGGCATTGAATTATACTGTCTGTTTCAAAGCTCAATTTAGAAATCAAAATTTTATCGAACTTGGTCATTTGACCGAGTGTGAGTACTCAGTTACCTTTTATATACCGCTAATTAAAATACCGATTTATAGAACTTGTTCACTTCGAACACTATGAGTTCTAAATTACTTCTTTTATACCGCTCATTAAAATATCAACTCTCATAACTTGTTCATTTCGAACACTGTAAGTACTAAAGTACTTTATTTTTTTTTATATGCTGCCAACTAAAAATAGAAGTTCTTATATCGAACTTGATCTACTTAAAATTGAGGAGGGAACAAAATAGAAACAACTACTCCGAGGGCCAATACCCCTACCGGCATTGAATTATACTGTTTGTCCCAAATATCAATTTATAAGTTTAAAAAAAACTGTACAACGCCTATGGCAATTGCAGTTGAGGCAGTATTTGCGGTATGCGGTGATAGCGGTGGTGCAGTGATATCCATGGTTTTAATATTAAAAATTAATAAAGGAAATCTTAACCTTTATATAAATTAGTCATGTATTAAATAAGAAGCCATCAGTACTAGAACTTCTTTTCCTTAAAAGAAAAAGATAATAATTATAAAACTATAAAACATTAACTTTCATTGAAACGTTAGGTACCTATGGCATTTAACCTTAAATGCGAAAATTAAAATAAAAAAAAAAAAAATTTCTTTTTGTTCGGTCCGCAATGAATAATTGTCGTAACACGGAAAGTTTGTTTCTTCCGAATCAAAATAAAATTCGTTCGGGAACCTTTTAAATGCGCATCAGGTTTGAACTAAATTTTAAGATGAAAAGGTTTCGACGAAATTTCCGGTCGTATCAGGTAGACTTAGAATCCGTATATGTGTCCATCTGGGAAGGCCTTCCTATAAAAATAAATTCATTAGTTGGTTTCAAAACAAAAATATAAAAATATGTTCCATAAAAATAAAAATAATCATGTGCGTTTTGCATCTTTGTTGATTACCGCTAGGGTAAAAAAATTGGTACGTTGTCAACATCATAAATTCAAAGCTAACCTCGGAGTCAAGGCGATGGAAGTAGGTAATAATAAAATATACAAAGTAGAGGATTGTCCGTCGCTCTATTAACCCGAAGGTTGTGTCAATGAAGATGTGCGAATTAAGTATTTCCACTCCTAAAAGCTGGGTATGTCCTCGAATATTGCAAGCGTCAGCATTTTAGGGATGCTTTGTGAGGGGTACTAAATGGTTAAATAGACTTCATGATGTGAAAAACACTCATTGTGTCTTGTTACCATTATAAGTCACAGTTGGTGTATGTGTCACGGTTCCTCAAATTTTATAAAGTCTTCTCATTTTCTTTTTGATTGGTGCTTTGTTGTCGTCTCAACAAAAAAAAATTCTCTTTCGTTTTGTGCTCTCTTTTTGTTGTGATTCATAAATCCGCCAAGGAATATCAAAGGAAAATCGAAAGTAAGTTCTTGTTAATAAATAAAAAAAAATTATTAACCGTCTTCTCCTCATAGTTATGAGTGGTCGTGGGTATCGTTATATTCCATACCCACCACCGAGGCGTGGTGGTGTCGTTATTAGAAGTGCGGCCTCCCTACGGGACGGGGTCGATGAGGTTGGGCAATTCGCGGAGCCAAGGGAGGGAGCCATGCCTCAAGGGGACAATCCGCAGCCACAGGCATTCGGAGATGCGGGTCCTTTGCCCAACGCAGTTCCGGGTGAACCGGAGGGACCAAGCCCTGTTGTCCCGGGTCAGCAAGGGCAGCCGAGACATCAGAGGAGGCAGCGTGTGGGGCGTCCAGACGATGTGCTGCCCATGTTGGTTCCCGGGGTTTGCGTTTACGCTCAGAACGTATTTATCAGCACTCAATGCCAGCAATGTGACAATCCCCGGCGGTAGGAGCAGAACCGTAGGAGATCGACGATAATGATATATTTATACCCAATCCATAATATATAATATAATATAATAAAACTTTGTATATCCTTAGTGTTTGTCGTTATTTTCTTTTTCCACTTCCTTTATACCTCGGAAAGTGGGACACAATCTGGTGTCCAGGGGTCGTAATAAGGTAAAATTCTGCTAACATGTACAATTTCACGTTTAGAATTTTTTAATAGGCCCTTTTGTATCTCATAGTCAACTGGTGAGGTTTGACGTGTTATATAATACGGTCCAAACCAGCGCAACAAGAGCTTTTCGCTTCGACCCACTGTCCGAACAGGTGTAAAAACTTTAACTTGTTCTCCTTCTTTAAACTGTAAGTTTCTGTGCTTTCCGTCATACCGAATCTTATCAAAATTTTGCCTTTTTTGTATATTTGAAGACGCTAAATTTCTTACTACCAATCCAATGTCTCTCATTTGTTCTGTACTTAACGGGGGAGGGGGTGGTAATAGTGTCGCTTCTGTAGGTAAAATTGGCTCTCTGCCGTATACCAACATAAATGGTGAAAAGTGAGTGGTATCCTGTTTAGCTGAATTGTAAGCAAAGGTTACGTGTGGTAAGTACACATCCCAATTAGTCTGGTCCGTGTTTGTATACATTGCTAACATATTCGCCAAAGTTTTGTTTAATCGTTCGGTTAAACCGTTTGTCGAGGGGTGATACGCCGTTGTAAACTGGCTTGTCGTTCCCATTTTCTTTAAAAGTTCTGTCACAAGTTCCGATTGAAACACTTTCCCGCGGTCGCTCAAAATTTCTTTTGTGGCTCCATGCCTAGTTATTATTTTTTCTAAAATAAATTTCGCTACAGGACCGGCTTTTCCACTCGGCAGGGCTTCTGTTTCTGCCCAACGGGTGGCATAATCGGTTGCTACCACTATCATAGTTTTTCCATTACTGCTTTTCCTGAAAGGTCCCAAAAGATCAATTCCAACTTTTTCAAATGGTGTTCCTGTAGGGATTGGTTGAAGGTAACCGACTGGTTTCATGTTTTGTTGGCCCTTGCGTGCTTGACAGTCAGGACAACCTTTTATAAATTTCTCAACGTCTTTCTGCAGTTTTGCCCAATAAAAACGTTGCTTAATTTTTGCTAGGGTTTTTCCTGTGCCTAAATGTCCACTAAGAGGTTCCGAGTCGTGGGAATATAAAATTTCCGCGACCAACTGCTTTGGAATTACCAAAAGTAAGTCTCTTCCTGGAAAATTCGGATTTATTCTATAAAGAGTTCCGTTTTCAAGCCTATAATTCTTAGCTTGTTTCCTAAGTCCGATACTGGCATTCTCGGGATTATCAATTGCATTTATAAGTTGTAATAGGTCAATGTCATCGCGTTGCAATTTCGCGATATCTCGTACGTCTAGTAAAAATGTGGGGACCTCATCAAGGTCGGTGTTTGCCGTGTGAGATGGAAGTACTGGATTGCGGCTTACGCAATCTGCGTCACGATGAGATAGTCCGCTCTTATGTACTATAATATAATCAAATTCTGATAATTTCAGGCTCCATCTTACAAGTCGTCCCGTCGGTTGTTTTAGCGATTTTAACCAACATAATGCGTGATGATCCGTTACTATCTTTACTGGTTTTCCGTAAATAAAATGTCTCAAATATGTTAGTGCCCATATTACTGCCAAACCCTCCATTTCTGTAATGGAATAGTTTCTTTCTGCCTTGCTAAGGGTTCTACTGGCATATGCAATAGGGTGTAATTGACCTTCGTTGTCTGTTTGTAAGAGAATGGCACCAATGCCGTCTTTACATGCATCTACGCGGAGTTCACAACCTTTATGTGGTTGATAATGTGTCAACACGGGCTCGCTGACTAATTTATCTTTTAATGTTATGTTGGGTTTCGATGATTTATGATTAGAAATTAGATTTCTACTGATTTACAACAAAAAACTGATGTTTTTATTGATCTACGATTTACAATGATGTTAGTAAGATGACGATTCGATGATGAATGAATGTTGCCGGTTGTTGTATTTTTCTCGCTCGCTCCTAGCTATGCGCGGTGTTGCCACTGTTAATATTTTAGTTGGGTATCCGACATACCGGCGTCCCTCGAAAACTATAGTCTTTCGAGCAAATAAATAGTCAAAATTTATATTTTAAAGAAAGTGCAGCAAAAAGCACTAATCGTTCATTGGCATTAAGCAAAGTTTTTGCACTGCACGCTTTACTACCCCATTAGCTGTTTTAAGTGTCACTACACGTGGTAATCCATCGGCTCCAGCATGAATTTGAAGAACTCTTCCCAGGTGCCAAAAGAGGGGAGGTAGGTTGTCGTCGACTATTACAACCAAAGATCCAATCTTGACGTTGTCCGCAAATGCTTGATGCCACTTCGAGCGTTGCTGCAGGTTCAACAAGTAGTCCCTTGACCATCTTTTCCAAAACACTTGAAACATCTGCTGTAGAGCTTGGTAGTGAGTGAGTCGATTTGGAGGAATGTCGATCAAGTCTTTATCAGGTATGGCTAATAAAGGTTCGCCGATCAAGAAATGACCGGGGGTCAAGCAGGAAAGGTCGGAAGGATCATCAGATAAAGGTGTGATGGGAGCTGAATTTATTGCTGCCTCTACTTGAGTGAACAATGTAGACAACCTTTCAAAAGTTAGATGCGATTTCCCAATCACACGAATCACATGATATTTCGCGCGTTTAACTGCGGCTTCCCAGAGACCTCCATGATGCGGTGCTCGGGGTGGAATAAAGTTCCAAGTTATGCCGTTTTTTAAAAGAAAATCTGAAACGCAAGTTGTTTTGACAAATTCAGGGATAGAATTAATGATTGATTTTAATTCATTATCAGCTCCAGTGAAATTTGTACCGTTATCGCTATAAATTGATTTACAAAGACCACGGCAAGATACAAATCGTTTTAAAGCGTCCAAGAAAGAATCGGTTCCTAGATCACCAACTGCCTCTAAGTGTACTGCCTTAGTTGTGAAACATATAAAAATGCAAAGATATGCCTTAACGATCGAACGGTTTCGCAATTTTCCATCTTTTATTAAAAATGGACCTGCAAAATCAACCCCTGTGACATAAAAAGGTCGATATTGAGTTACTCGATCAAAAGGCAAGTCACCCATTTTCTGAATTATTCGTTTTGGGTTTACTCGAAAACACACTGTGCACTGTTTTAATACGCTACGAACTGTCCGGCGGCCTTGAAGAATCCAAAATTTCTCTCGTAACGAAAAAAGAATAGACACTATTCCGGCATGTAAGTTTTTATTGTGCTCGTTGAGAATTATGAGTTTAGTTAAAGGATGGCCTGGCAATAAGATTATTTGATGTTTAGAGTCAAATGGAAGGTTCGATCGGCTTAAACGTCCGCCGACACGCAACAAACCATCGGGGCCCAGAATAGGACTCAAAGGAAGGAGCTTCGATTTACTGCTAATAACAGCAGAATCTTGAATTGATTTTAGTTCACGAGGAAACATTTCAAGTTGTGCAAGTTTCAGAACAGAGTTCATTGAGTTTTGAATTTCATCAACGCTCAGCGAACCGCGCATCTTGTTGTGTTTATTTTTACAATTATGATAAAACCGCTGGCAATAAGCTACAACTCGCAGTAAACGAAATAGGCTAGAAAAACGATTAAAAATATCTAGGCTTTCTTCATGAGTTCTGGAAAGTAAAACTTTATTAGTCTTAACTTCAGGAATCAATTCTGGAATATCACGACCGCTGGGCCAGCAATCTGGATCACTCTTACTTAGCCACTCTGGACCTGACCACCACAAACTACAGTTTTTCAAAGCATTAACGGTAGTGCCGCGTGAAATCAAGTCTGCAGGGTTGTCAAATGTTGGTACATGTTTCCAACCTGAGATGTTGCTAAGGCTTTGAATGTCAGAAACTCGATTTGCTACGAATACCTTAAGATTATTAGGCGATAGTGAAATCCAACCCAAAACAATCATGCTATCAGTCCAAAAATGAACTTTATCGATTTTTAATTTAAGTGAATTTTTAACCTTTTCAAACAATTTAACTGCCAAAACTGCGCTACACAATTCTAGACGAGGAATGGAAAGGGTTTTAATAGGTGCTACTCGAGATTTCGCACAGACTAGTTGTGTGAAACAGGAATTATTAGCATCCATTGACCTTAGATAAATGCAAGCGCCAAAAGCTGATTGTGAAGCGTCACAAAAAATATGAAGTTCTATGTATTTGGCTTTTGCAATTAATGTATGTCGCGTTATATTTATGTCGTTAAGTAAAGGAAATTCGCGAAGGAGCTTCATCCATTCGTTACTAATTTCAGGCGAAATAGGAGAATCCCAACCTTCCTTACATTGCCATATTTTTTGCATTAGTATCTTAGAACGCACAATTATAGGAGAAATTAATCCTAAAGGGTCAAAAATGCTAGATATTGTTGAAAGAATAGTACTTTTTGTTATCTTTAAAGTCTTGATATCGATATTCTTTACAGAATAAGTCAAAGTGTCTGATTTAGCGTGCCATACAAGGCCTAGAGTTCGAGCAAAATCATTTTCGTTTATGAAGTATTTGTCGTTAGTGTTGCCACCTTTATGCTGCTCAACAACTTGTGGTTTATTAGAAACCCATTTTCTGAGGTGAAATCCATATTTGCTTAAGATTTCATCAATTTCTGATTGTAAATTGATCACGCTTTGTACATTGTCACCACCAGTTATTAAGTCATCTACATAAAAGTCTGAGAGAATAACATTAGCTGCGTTTGGGTATTTGTCTTTATGTTCGATGGCAGCCTGTTGAAGAGCTCGAGTAGCCAAAAATGACGCTGATGCTGTACCGCAAGTTACTGTTGACAATTGATAATGCTTTATTTCGCTTTGAGGCTCATCTCGCCAAAGAATTCGTTGTAAGTCTCTTTGGTCGTCTTTTATTTTAACTTGTCGATACATTTTGGCTACGTCGGCTGTAACAACAATTGCATGTTGCCTAAACCTAATTAAAATTGATACTAAGTCATCTTGAATTGTTGGCCCTATCATTAAAATATCATTTAATGATACACCTGTGCTTGTGGGACAAGATCCGTCAAAAACTACACGTAGAGCAGTCGTAGCGCTCGTTTCTTTAATTACTCCGTGATGCGGTAAGTAACACAAGTTCTTGCCAGTATTTTTAATATTTACATCTCCAGGATCAACTCTCTGCATGTGCCCCAATTGTTCATATTCATTTATAAATTCAGTGTATTGACGTTTAAATTCTGGTTGTTTTTTGAATTTTCTTTCAATTGAATAAAGACGCTTAAGAGCAGAATCCAAAGAGTTGCCCAAAGTCTGTTCATCTTGTTTGATTGGCAAGGTTACTATGAATTTACCATCAATGTCGCGTTGTAGAGTTTCGTTAAAAAGTTTTTCACATTCGCCTTCTTCTTGAGAAAAGAATTTTTGAACAGGATATTCTTCTGTTCGCCAAAATTGCTCTAACTGATTTTCTAGATTAGAAGTACTTAAATTACAAGTGATTTTCTTGTGTTTTTTGTGAATATCAAGTGGTCCAGATAAGACCCAACCAAACTTTGTATTTTGTAAAATTGGCGAATCTATACCTAGTTGTTTTTGATCGCTACATAAAGTTTGATAAAAGATTGTTACTCCTAATAGCAAATCTACGTTTTGAGACGTATTAAAAGTTTGATCTGCAAGTTCTATGTTATCAGGTAAATTTAACATTGATCGGTTAAATGAACGCGAAGGCAATTTTTCAGTTATTCGATCCAAAACTAAGAATTGTACCTTTGATAAATTGTAATTATCATGTAAAGACTTAAGTTCACTAGATACTTGATTTGTGATATTCCTAGAAGAGTCTCCGATTCCTACAACAGGAATGTTTATCTTAAACATAGGTAAATTAAGCTTTTCCGCTAAATTTTTCGTTATGAAATTTGACTGCGAGTCGCTATCAAGTAATGCTCGACATTGTTGCCAGTTTCCGTCACGATCCCTAATCAAAACGGTGGCTGTTGATAGAAGTATTTCAGCCTCATTTTTTATGCTATGATTGACCGATAAACTTGCAGTTTGATTGGTTTGAACGCTTTCGATTTCTTTGTGTAATAAAGTATTATGTCGATTCGAACATATTTTACAACCTTGTGAAACGCATTCTTTTATATTATGATTTGAACGCAAACAGTTAGAGCACAATTTCATTTTTTGCACTTCTTCAGTGCGCGACGCTAAAGAAAGGTTTAAAAATGCTTCACATCGATAAATGTGGTGTCTTCCTTTGCAGAAGACACACTCTATGTTATTTTTGTAACCTTGCTGAAAGGCATAAGCTTGCTTGCTTTTGTCGTTTACAAAATGCTTGGAATAATCACGAGTTTGAAATTTAGAGTCTTTTTTGACAGCTTTTATTGACTCCGTGGTTTCTAAAAACCTGCATCTATCAGAAAGGAAGTCAAGAAAAATTGTTATTGTTGGACTATTGATTTTTTGGCTGATTAAATATTCTTCCCACTGAGAAACCGTTCGATGGTCTAATTTTATTGACAGTAAATGAATTAGAATGGTTGACCATGAATCTACTGGTTCACCTAGCAATTTTAAAGCTCTAAATCTTTTCTGAAAATCATCAACAATGTTTCTAAGGCTGTATTTGGCAGAGACAGTTGGCAATTCAAAAAGAGCCGCAACATGATTTTTTATGGTTAACGATTTGTTTTCGAATCGGTCATTAAGTAAATTCCATG
Source organism: Taphrorychus bicolor (assembly GCA_951812265.1). Taxonomy (NCBI): domain Eukaryota; kingdom Metazoa; phylum Arthropoda; class Insecta; order Coleoptera; family Curculionidae; genus Taphrorychus; species Taphrorychus bicolor. Next base: position 508,558 of record OX638304.1, read on the forward strand.
CTAGATCGTAGTTTTGTTCTGTGATTTCTATGGATTCGATTATTTTAGCGGCTTCACCCTTGAGAGAACTTAATAGATAATAAAACTTCCTTACTTTGTCAATAGACTGATCTTCGTGAACTAATCTTTTAAATAAATCTCGAAACTGAGCCCATTTGTCGTATTCCCCATAAAATTTTATTAATTCTATTACCGGAAAACCCTTTGTTGAATGAGAGCTTGTAGAAACTTTAGACGTTTGATTTGCTACACCTTGAATGCCTGAAGAGAAATTCGATTTATTTTCGTAAAATTGCCTAATTATTTTTACTGCTCTACTGGTATACGCAAAGTATAGCTCTTCAAAATCGTCCCGTTCACTTGATTGGGATTCCTGGGCGTCCAGAAACTCGATCTCGTTTTGGGTGGCGTTAAAGTCTCTCAAAAGTGAGCTTTCAGCGTTTTTTAAGCGTAATTCTAAGCTTTCGATCTTTTCTTCTGAGAACTTGTCAATAAAACATGCAAGTCGTTGTAACGAAGCCTTAATTTGCTCTCGTTCTATGCGTAATTTCGCTAAACATTTATTTCGTTCGTCTTGATCAGCTGGTTTCCCGCTGCTAGGCATGTTCGATAAGATCGATCGACCAAAACCAACGATAATGGTATTATTTGTTAATAAAACGATTGTGATGCGATATAGAACGATTGAATTGTTGTCTACAATGCTATACTGCTCAAGCAAAGCATGAAATAGTCAAGCGATAGCTAGGAAGCGGTACAAAAGGAACAGACTTACGACAGATTGCTCAGCCCTAGTTGTACGCAAACGTGAAAATGGCGTCGGCCGTGTGTTGAGCCGGTCGTCGACTCGTACCGATTTCAACTCTCGATTCTGCGGCTGTACGTTGTTTCATCCACAGGTTAATTAGCGATCCGGCTCGAAGGACCATGTTGGGTTTCGATGATTTATGATTAGAAATTAGATTTCTACTGATTTACAACAAAAAACTGATGTTTTTATTGATCTACGATTTACAATGATGTTAGTAAGATGACGATTCGATGATGAATGAATGTTGCCGGTTGTTGTATTTTTCTCGCTCGCTCCTAGCTATGCGCGGTGTTGCCACTGTTAATATTTTAGTTGGGTATCCGACATGTTACAAAAGCTGACTCATGCCTTTCCTCCCAATGAAAGGGAATTCCTTTCTTTGTTAATTCATATAATGGCCTTGCTAATTTAGAAAAATTTTCTATAAATTTACGGTAATAGTTGCACAGTCCTAAAAAACTCTGGATGTTCTTTACGCACTTTGGGATTGGAAAATTTTCAATTGACTCTACTTTATTCTTGTCTGGTGCAAGTCCGTCCTTTGTGATAGTGTATCCTAATATATTTATATGTTCTTTCAAATACTCGCACTTACTTGGTTTTAGGGTTAATCCTGCCGTTCGTAGGCGTTCAAAAACTTTCCGCAACTTATAGAGATGTTCTTCTAAAGTCTGCGAAAAAATGATGATGTCATCCATATATATTAGGATTTCTTTCCACTTTAAATCACGAAAAACACTGTCCCCTAGTTGTTGAAAAGTAGCAGGGGCGTTACAGAGGCCAAAAGGCATAACATTAAATTCAAACAACCCATGCCCTGGTGCTTGAAATGCGGTCAATGGTTTGCATTCTTCCTTGATTTTAACTTGCCAAAATCCTGAATACATATCAAGGGATGAAAAGTATTTGGCATTGCCTAAATAGGTAAGAATGTCTTCAATGTTTGAACTTGACCATGAGTTTTTCTGCGTCACATCATTTAGTTTGCGATAATCCACGCAAAATCGGACTTCTCCCGATTTTTTCTTGACTAGTACGACAGGGCTGGCCCATGGAGAATTTGAAGGGCGAATTATGTCGTATTTTTCCATCTCGTCGATTTGGTCACTAATTATTTCACGCTCGGTGTGTGAAACTCTATAAGCTTTCTGTTTAATTGGTGCTGTATGACCGACGTCTATGACATGTTCGATGACGTCGGTTTTTCCCATGAATTTAGGCGATTTTGAGAAAACGTCGCTAAATTCAGTAAGTAAATTTTCCATTTCCTCCCTTATTTGAGGGTTCGTTATATTTTCAACGTTATGATCCTCAAGATTTATTTTTTCTTCTTCGATTTCATTTTCAGACATTAAGTAGACTGGCACGTCATTTTCAATGAGGTTGACTCTGTTTTCTAAAGATTGTCGTGTTTCGGAAAATTTGTATAGTTCTGTTTCCTGCGTTCATACACACATCTTCATAAGTTTCTCATTGTGCTGGAAATACGGTAAACTTACACATATAAGTCCTTTAGGTCGTAGAAAATAATCTTTTTCTATAAATTGATATTCTTCCACATTAGAAATATCTCTGTCAATTATTAGCCTTATTATAATCTCGCAGTGGGGATGTATTATGTAGTCACCCTCGGCTTTAACCTTGATGGCTTTTGACGTGGTTTCATTCGTAAGATTTATTGAAATCTCTTCGAAGGGTGTATAATAATTAGGAAATTGTTCGTCTTTCCCAAAGGCTAACGAAATCTTTTCGTTATTGTGCCATAAAGTCACCAAATTTCCCTGGTAATCTATCAATGCTCTGTGTTCCCGTAAGAAATTATTACCTAAAACTAGTGGTCTACAAAAATTTCTTACGACCAAGGCTTGTACTTTTATTAATCTATTATTTATATATAGCTGGACTTTTGATAATCCGAGGGTCGGCACCTTGTTGCTCCCGGCGGATATTATATTTATTTTATTTTGCAATCGAGTCATGTTATTTATGTAATCTAAATCTATTACATTTCTACTTGATCCAGTATCTAATATTACATTCATTCTTTTAAAATTATTTATAGCGATATTTACAGTTAATAATCCATCATTTTGGCCCTGTGTTGATAAATGGACAATCTCCGAGGGCCTCGTTATTCACGTCCATCGTCGTTTTTTCGATATCTGTTATTGTTCGTTGAAGAATTTTGCCGACTGGTACAATTATAATGACCAGGTTTATGACAAATTATGCATTTTACGCGACCGTCTGGTGTGCGCGTATTAGGTAGATTGGGATTATAGTTATTATTGTTATGTCGTCTAGGCGGCTGAATAAAGTTCCTTTGCGGATTTTGCCGATTAGTTTGCATGTTTCTAGTTGCAAATCCAGATTGGTCATTCTGAAATTGGGGGTAATAATTATTATTAGATTATTAGAATTATTAGGCGGGCGTGGTGTGTTGCGAAAATAATTATTTGGTTGTCTATAGTACGATGGATTTGGTGTCCTATTCCCTTCTTGTCTACGTGGTGTTTGAACATTGTTATTATTAAAATTCTGTGGTCGAACTTCACGATTACTGTACCGATTATTATTCGGTTTATTGTCTTTTAGTGGCATTGTTAATGACTGCTGATTCATTTGATTGGCCAACGTGAATTCTTTTATCTCGCTCAATCTAAGAACTAATTGTTTCAGATCTCCCAGATCGTTAACGCCTGCACTAATCAAGTAGTATGTTTCTTGAAACACTGAGTGGAGTCCGTTCTCAAAACGGTCCCGAAATGTTTCAAAAGGCATGTTAGGATCTATTTCATATGCTAAATTAACAACATCGAAGTAATATTTTTTAATATCCTCATTGTCTTGCTGTTTGCGTATATTAAATCGAAATTTAATTTTTCTGAGGGGTTGATCGCCACTAAATTCTTTAATAAAATCGGTTTTAATTTCCTCCCAACTTTTATTTTGATTTTCTGGTCGTTGGCTGTATTCGAAAAACCAGCGATGTGCAGAATCGACAAGAAAATTATTTAAATATGCAATTTTAAGAGCTTCCGACCAATTGTTTAGAATTGCAATTCTTTCATATTTTGTCAAAAAGGTAACAGCCGAATCGATTGAAGGATCGAAGACTGGTGGAATCGTAAATTTTGGTGTTGCGGGAGCCCTAGTTTGTGCTAAAGCATCACCAAGCGTTGTATTGTTAGCCATGTTTCCGTGTTCTGTAAACACCGAAGAAGAATCACTAACAGATGAATTATCTGTTTCTGTTGGGGTTTGTATTTTTTCGTCGTGAACGACGATTTCTTTTTGCTCAATCAGATGTGAACTTGATCCCGTAGGAGGAGATCTATTTAAACTTGTTCGGGGAGTAAAAGGTGATTGTTTTGTGGTGCTACTTAAAGGAGGTTTAAATAAATTTAATTCTTATTATATTCTTCGCTTAATTCTTTTGAAGTGCTTCTAGTGCGTACCCCTTTTTTGTCCTTATCGGACATACGGTTTTTGAAAAAAAAAAATTGTAGAAAAGAAATAATTAAAAATTAAACTACCCAGTTGTGGGCTGCAATTTCTTGTCGAATTTGCTTTTTTAATAAAGTGAGAAGTTTCTTGATTCCAAAAAAATACAAGAAAAATTACCGCAATGCACAAAAAAATAATTACTAAAATTTCTTGGATTGACCAAGAAGCGGATGTATTTTTTGCAGCTTCATTTGAAATACCGCCACTATTGCCTGCTTGAGCAATAATAATTTCTTCCTCTTTTGATTTTACACTTCCCATTTCAAAAAATAAAGTAAATATATGAGGTTGCAATAGCGCTAGAAAATGAATGTCGCTTCACCCTTAAAGAAATCGAGGCGCCTCCACCATATGTCACGACCCGTTTGTGGTCGTTGTGACTTATTTAATTTGCCTCAGGATCGATTTCTGAAGAGGGGTTGAAAACAACATTTATATTCTAACAACTATATTTATTAAAGTTAAAGCAAAATGGTTACAATGCGTGGGGTAAAACTTAACTAGAAAAATGGTTACAACTTAAAGTTAAAAGGTACTTACATTATCGTGGGCCAATGCATCATCGAATGCTTTAACAGCTTTGGAGACCGAAGGGCACTTATTGGGTTATGGATACATTAAATAATAAACTTGTACTTCACTAATAAATTACTAAGACAGACTGGCCTCCTCTGAGGTTTAATTTCTTGAGAGTAACATCATGGCCGCGAGACTAAAGCAAAGAGCCCCTTACTAACTCTGTTTATTTCTTTTCATTCCAACTTCGAGTGGAAACGAATGGTATCCGAGTGGAAAAAATGATGATTTCATCAGTCAGCACATTCCAATGATTCGGGATTGCGCGTTTTTTAATTGTTTTGTTATTTCCGTTTGGACCGAGGTCACCTCTTGACCCGGGTGACTTTCAAGTAATGTGATTCATATTGTCGACGAGTGCATCATTTTCACCTTCAGGGGAATATAAAGTAAATTCTCATTTTACAGTATTTTCATTCGTGACAATACGTCATGTCCATGATGCAATGATCATTATAAATGTGCTTTATACTTGTTGAATCTTGTTTAAATAGTATTAATAAGTTTGAATTTTCCCTAATTAAACGTTTTAGAATGGAACTATACCCTTGGAAAATAAAGAAAACATCTGTGTTCCTATGTCTGCCATGTGTAAAATAACATTCTGAATTTGTGATGGAATATCGTCAAAAATTATAATAGAATTGGGTTTTATTTTATGTGGTGAGATGATGTCTTCATCATTGTCATATTCCTCATAGCCAATTTCTTTTATAGGTCCCAATAGATTTCTCAGATATTCATATTTTGGTTGACCTAAAGACTTTGAATATACATAGACATTTTCAAACCTAATACCGTTTGGATGTTCTAGCAGGGTGAGCATTACATTAGTTTTGCCACTGCCACTACAGCCTACTATCAAACATCTTTTTGATCCTCCTCCAAATAATTCACCATGCTTTTTAAACTGCCTTGAGAAAACTTTTTCATCATGATTCTTTACAGGCAGTGAGAAATTTTGTTTTTCAACCCTCATGTCTAACTAGTAGATTTGACTGAAGGTGAAAGTATTTATACCAGAGACATAATACATCTGTCATAATAACATGATGACTTGTAGGAAGAAACGTATAAATAGAGCCGTCAAAACAGGTTCTGGTTTAGTAAATAAATTAGTTGCTAAGCTTCCGTTTGAACTCCATATACCTGGATATAATTACTGCGGACCCGGAACAAAATTAGAGAAAAGAATAAAGCGAGGAGACATTGGAGTTAATCCATTGGATGCTGCTTGTCAAAAACATGATATAGCATACTCTCAGTCGGAGCAGTTATCAAAAAGACACGAGGCGGATAAAATTTTAGCAAACGAGGCTTGGAAAAGGGTGAAAGCTAAAGATTCTTCGATTGGAGAAAAAATCGCAGCATTGACAGTAGCTGGCGTAATGAGGGGCAAGAGAAAACTTGGAATGGGCTTAAAGAGGAAAAAAGTGGGAAAAAAGCGTGTTATTCGCCCTTCTAAGAAAATTCGAGGTTTTTTACCATTATTACTACCAATACTTGGTGCGATTGGAGCATTGGGTGGTGGGGCGGCTGGTATTGCTAAAGCAGTGAATGATGCTAAAGCAGATAGAGAACAGTTGGAAGAATTGCATAGACATAATACAGCAATGGAAAATATGTCACAAGGCAAAGGTCTTTTTGTAAAACCCTTCAAAAGTGGCAAGGAGGTCCAAGGGAAAATGATTATTTATTAAACCCTACAAAGGAGGTTCGGTTAAGAGGAAATCACAAAAAAAAACACCAAATAAAGATTCCGAAAAGAGCGTTAACCAATGTAGAAATTCTAAATTATTAAAAAATGTTGAAAATTCCAAATTTTAGAGGAGTATTCATGCGTGATAATTTGCCAAACAAAATTAACTTTGTTGAGCGAGGAATTGTTAATTTAGATAGTGTGAAAAAAGAAGAAACCCATTGGATAGCTTACAACAAAAATAAAAGCAAAGTTATATATTTTGATAGCTATGGCAATTTAAAGCCTCCAAAAGAACTAATAAAATATTTTAATTCGAATGGCAACGTGACAATATTTTATACCTATGAAAATCAACAGAAATATAATTCAAATTATTGTGGGCAGCTGTCACTAAGATTTCTACAAACAGATATATAAGCCAATCACTGAAAGACTTATCAACATAATGTCTACAACTATTGCCATATCCGGAAATAGTTCCGTGTTATCTGCTGATTTTAATCCTCCCATTTACTTGGATGATGGAAGACAATATTACTTGGGTTTAGCGGATTTTGAAACTTTTATGACCATACCAAATATTGAACAAGGTCATAACAAAATATATATAGACAATAAAGTTATAGTTATTCCGGACGGAACTTATGATATTGCAGATTTAGACTCCTTTATTAAATCGAAAATTAAGGAAACGTTTCCAAACGAAGATGTTAATTTTCGATTACTTGCAAATACCAACACTCTTAAATGTAGTTTGGTTTGTAGCCAACCAGTCGATTTCACAAAGGAAGATTCAATAAGAAAGATATTGGGTTTTACAAGTAAAGTTATAGAAGCAAATACATTTGACATATCTGACAATGTAGCCAACATAACTAAAGTAAATGCCATATGCATTGATTGCAATATTTGTGTGGGATCCTTTAGTAATGGAAAACCAGTTCACATTATTCATCAATTCTATCCAACTGTACCACCAGGGTATAAAATAGTGGAATCTCCTTTACCTGTGTTATATTTTCCAGTCAGCGTCAAAACGATAAACAACATTACTGTTAAAATAGTTGATCAAGACGGAGATCTCATAAGTTTTAGAGGTGAAACTATAACTGTCCGTTTACATTTAAAACCAAATAGTGAATAATATGGTGGTTAGATACAATAGAATACCCATAGTTACACTTTAGATCAAAAACCCTATAAAAAGAAAACATCAACTCGCAAGCCCAGTATCAGAAAAAGCAGCAAGAGATTAACACGAGAAAGTCGTCAATTCCTCACATCTCTCGGTTTTAAAGTTTTATAATGGACATTTTAAATGTTACTGAAAAACTATATGTAGATAATTTAATTGTTAGTTCTGAACTTCATACATATCAACCATACATCTCTTCAAAATTTGATTATAATGATGAAATTCGCATACCCATTCAAAAACTTGACGCCTACACTTTACCTACAGAAAGTTTACTTTATATCGAAGGCAAATTAACTAACACTGAAGATAAATATACAAAAAAATTACGTTTCATTAACAATGGCATCACCTTTCTTTTTCGAGAGATTCGCTATGAATTAAACGGTATTACTATAGATTCTGTTAGAAATGTTGGTTTAGCTTCGACCCTCAAAGGATACCTCCCATACAACACAAATGAAAGCTTAAAATTGCAAAATGCTGGTTGGCTTCCTCACAGAAAGGAATTTGATCGAATTTTAGTTGGCGATAAGGGAAATTTTTGTGTGTCTATACCATTAAAAATGTTGCTAGGATTTTTTGAAGACTACAAAAAAATAATCCTAAATATGAAACAGGAACTGGTTCTTATTAGGGCTAGTAATGATTTAGATGGAGTTATCTTTAAAGATGATGTAGAACCTCCTAATCCCACTGTAGAAACACCAAAAGTGTCGTTTGATAAAATATATTGGAAAATGCCTCATATAACAGTAGATATTCCACAACAACTGGCTTTAATGAAAATATTAGAATCTAATAAAGAAGTTTTGTTAGGTTTTAGAAGTTGGGAACTTGTAGAATATTCTTCACTATCGGAGAGTCTTAGACATACTTGGCCTGTAAAAACCACAAATAAACTTGAAGCTCCTCGTCATGTTGTTATCGCTGTTCAAGAAGACAGGAAAGGACAGATTAAAAAAGATATGAGTCAGTTTGATAATGTTGACTTAAGAAGTATTAGAGTATTTATAAATTCTGAGCGATATCCAAATCATGACATGTTTTTGAATTTTAAAGAAAATAAATTTTTAACATTATATGAAATGTTTTCAAATTTCCGTCATTCATATTATGGGTTCAATTCTATTGAACCTATTTTTAATCCAGAAAATTAAAAAAATATTTCTCCAATTACTCATATTGATTGTTCCCATCAGAAAGAGTCAATTCAAACTGGCTCTATTGTTATGAGGGTAGAATTTGAAACCAATAAGGTTATTAAAAAAGATACTTCAGCGTTTTGTCTCATTTTGAATGATAAAATTTTTAGTTACAATCCTCTCTTAAAAATTGTGAAGCAACTGTAGTGCCCATGCTTTCTTCTATAAAAGTGCTAAACACCTTATTTAATTATTCATTATGAGTTTAGAGCAACAAGTGGCAGACTTCTTCAAAAAATTAAATGTGTTAAAGAAGCAAATTCAAAATTATAGTGATCAGAAATTTTTGGTAAAAAAATTATCTCAGTTGAAACTATGAACATTATTCTAGACGTTCAAAGCTTTCGAATTGAAAACAATAAATTTGTTGCAAAAGAATTAGCTGCTTATGATGGAACACGAATCAGTCACTATATTTTCAAGCTTCCGTTTCCAATAGATCATTTACCACCACAGCTGCATAAGCAGGCTGTTTGGTTGATGAATAATCGTCATTGTATAAAGTGGGGTGAAGGATTTACTCAACTTCATAAATGTGGAGATATAATTAGAAGTTTATGCAGTAAAGCAGAACATGTGTATGTGAAAGGAGCAGAAAAAGCTGACTTTGTAAGGAAATATTCAGCTAAACCAATAATTGAAATAGATGAACAATCCACCATAAAACAAATGAATCCTAGCTGCTTTTACCATCAACAGACATCATCTGTTTGTGCCTTATCTAATGTTTTTTATTTGTATGAAGAAATTTTTATGTAATAAAACATTGAAATTTATAAATGTATTTTATTTATTAATAGGTATACTTCTATTACATAATAGATATATCAAAATATGTGGTCGGATATGGTGCTGCTCCAAGCTGGTCCCAGTCTGTCTTTCCCATGTGGAAAGGGCTCCGCGGCCCTTTCGCGATGCCGCAGGCCGAGAGGCCCAAGAGACCGCGAATCCGACAAGCGGCCGAGCGCCCTGCGATTCCGCAGTGCTATCGAGCGTGGAAATTTTTTTGCATAGATTAAAATAAAACCTGTTTTTACTTTGCCCACTGCATGATTAGGGAGTGGCGGTCGATTACTATATATTTCAATGCCTGATGCACCTCTGTACTCAGTATATTTCTAAAACAAGTAGAAAGTTGCTCTTGACTCTTAAATTTTAAAAAGTATTCCATTTGATCCGCCAGTTCAACGTTAGTGCTAGTTGCTTTTGACCCGTTTTTAAGTATTCCATTTGCCGGTATTACTTTTGCCAAACGATGCAGAACTACTATTTCCTGGAATTTGAAAGTGAAGTCAGTGGTGAAGTTGTAGACGTACCCGGTGCTGTACAACGTTTAGAACGGTTTGTTTCTATTGATCATCAAGAAATTGTGAAATACAGGCGAGATAACAACGACTTGGAAAGACGTGAGTTCGCTTTGCAAAATATAGACTTGAACTTAATGGTGGAAACTTCTGAGGAGGAGGAAAGTGAAGATGAAGGAATAGGTATGGACATTCAATCAGAAATTGCAGACGTGGGTGAAGTGAGAGTGAGTGATGTGTCACTTCAGGAAGTGAACCAATTGTGGTATGAAAGAAAAAGCTTTTGCGTATTTCAATCATATGCGCAAATAACCTCAGTGTTTGGGGGTACGTATGCCTTGTGTTTCTTATACAATGAAAACCACTCTATTGGTCCATATGGTGGGACCTTTCAATTTGTTATTTGTCATTACAAACGAGCCCTAGAATATAATATTATCGATTTGAAATGTTGTATGTGTTATATGACTCTGTTCTTTGTAACACCGAGTCAGGCTTGCTTATTCTGTAATACATTTGAAACTAAGCCCATAAACACTAATGGATCCATTCATCCAGAACTTTAATTTCTGAACATTTATTTATGTATTAATTATTTCTTTTTTTAAATAATTCATCATTTCATCATTTCTTCTAGACATGTTATGTAGCAATAATTTTTTAATAGTTAATCGGTCCAACAAAAAATTGGATTGTAATTGATGACTATTTTTTAAATTTTAATAGTTAAGAGCAATTTGTGTTTTTAGAAATATACTGAGGCAAAACAAATGTAATATTTTTATTTCCCAATTTCCTTAAACTACACAACTTCATAAAACTATTAATTTTTTCTCATTGTGAAAATATTATGATGTCTTATTACATCTTTTGAAGTTTCAATTAAATAAGAATAACTTTGACGACAATATGGACATTTTTTTGACTTCAATGATGACAAACAGCATTTATCTGTCCATCTTATAATACATTGCAAACAAAATTTATGATTACAACTATTTGGGTGACAGACCTCATTCACTTCTTCGAAACAAATAATACAAGTAACTATTTCTTCTTCATTTTCTTGTTCCTTAGTTGCACATTCCATTTCAAAATCGATTCTGTCTTCCTCACTTGGATAAGGCGGAGAGGAAAAGATGCTCATATCTTCAGTGATCAAATTGATAAAATGACTAGGTCTTGATAAGTCTACACTTGGATCAATTGTAGACAAAACACTGTCTATGTCTTCATAGCTCAAATCAATTAACTCATTATTTGGTAAGTCAATTAATGGTGTCAATTCCGTTAATTCAGTTGTGGGCTCTATGGGTCCATCTTCTTCAATTATTGGTGTTAACTGAACTAATTCACTCATACTTATTTTACTAATATCTGTCTGCTTATACTTTGTAAACCAAACTAATCTTCTCCGAACGTAACCGCTTGTATAAGTATCATGCAGTGTTAGTGGTGGGGCGATGGTTATGTATCGGACGGAGGAGTGAGATTGGGAGGAGGAGGGTCTCCCACAAACTCTCTACTGACGATGTTTCATACTCAAGACCTGTCGGTGGGTTAAAAGCTGCTACAATGGACCAGGCAAAGCAATAGTCATCATCATTTCTGATGTTGACGATGGCGTTACGTCGTTTGATTGCTTCGGGAAGGTCGATGAAAGATGATGTTCTCAATGGGTTGTACTTGTTGATGTTGATCTCAAGGCAAAGAAGATTGAGAAGAATCCAACCTAGAAATAAAAAAAATTGCAAATTTGTATAAAAAAAAACTTTAAAACGCACCTGCATCTTTTTCTGCAAATTCATCTGCTTTTTTATCAATAATGGTGCAGAATTCATCAATGGTCTTCTTAAAATCCGTTGCCTCACATATAACATGAAAAACAGTGTTAAATGACTTGACGTCATAGTTTTCAGTGGTTGGGTTAAAGAAGTATTCAAATAGTTCCATATTTATCTTAATACATCTATGTTTTTCTAGCTCTTGATCCAATAAGTGTAGTATTTTTTCCTCCAAATTTTGGAAATGGAGTGTGGAATCTTGAGAAGTAGTTCTTCAGTAGAAAGTCTATAAGTAATTATTCGTTTCTTAAAAGCTGTCTGGATAATTTGCACTCCTTTTTCCAAAGTTGTCTTGCAGTTATTTTTGTGGGAATTTGAATGAAGATGTGAAGACCATCTATCACGTTTAATGTCTTTCTTACACTTTTGGCAATGCCTATCTATAACAATTAAAAAAAAACTATTAGAAATAAAATATCTAAAGCAAATAAAAATTTATAGATGGTAATATTGGATAATTTTTCATTAGTATTTTTTTCAATACTTATTCAAAAATAATCTAGTATAAATGATATGTTTTTTTTTAAATAACTAATATTTAATTAGATATATTCTTACCTGTTTTGTCTACAGACTTAAGCCATTGTGTTAATGGAAGTGTCTTGTTGCATGCCTTCTTGCTTCTTAAATACCGTAGCAAATTGTCTTTGCGAGAGAATTGTTTTTTACAAGTTATGCATTCGAACGCCATTTGTGAAACCTTTTGAAGATATAAAATTTATAATTATTTTAAATTTGGAAGATAATTAATTGAGAATTTGGATTAATTTAGAATTTAGATTAATTTTCCATACAATCATCCACCGCTTTTTTAAACCTTTTAGAAGCACATTCCCACTTTCCTACATCTTCGTTTTTCATTTTGGAACTATCTAATAAACTTTGCAAAGAAAAACTCAAATACTTTAGAGAGGCCAATTTCTTCCTATTATTTTTATTTACTTTAAATTCTTTTTCTATGAGAAAAGAAAAATTTGGTTTAAAATTACTTGCCTCCTCCCCTTCTGAATCACTAAAAGATTCAATAATGGCAGAGGGGCAAGGTAAATTTTGATCATTATCGTCTTCCAAAATGAGAGGAGATAACTTAGGACTAAAAGGGGAACATGGTTTATTTCTTAAATAAAAATTTGTGCCAGATGGTGATTTCTGCCCGCAAGGAATATCTTCATCAGACTCATAGTTCGTCTCGTCACTTTTTGTTGTGGGTTGGTCGGTATTAATTTTATTTTTGTCTGGCATAGCACTGCTCGTTTGCGGGTCGACTGTTTGGTCAGGTTGAGTAATTATGTCGTAATTGTCATCTAATATTAAATTCATTTTTGTCTTATTAGTATGGCCGGGTTGTTTGTTAGTTGGGTTGTATAAGTGATAATTTGTTACTATATTGTTAATAAGTTTGTCTGTCTGTTGGTCAGGTTGAGTAATTATGTCATAATTATCATTTAACAAGAAATTTGTTTTTGACATATCACTTTGGTCTGATTGTTTGTTGGTTGGGTTGTATAATTGATAGTTAGTCACTATATTGTTAATTAGTTAGTCTGTGTGTAAGTCCTTTTCAATGTTTGATTCACACATGGCGTTCAGTTGTGACAAATCAAACATTAAGTCTCTAGTGTCTTCTTCGGTAAGTGATATGTCATTATTTTCTAAAATATCCAAAAGTTCTTTGTCTGTCTGGTTTAAATTTGTTTCGTTAACTTAATTGTCAAATTCAGTCAAATCGAACAGTGAGCCAGAGAAGACTTCTTTTATTTGGTGTGTGTTAGCCAAGAATTTTTCTAGTTCATTATTAAAGTCAATGTCCATATAGTCTGAATGAGAATATGGTCCTCTAATAATAATGTAGGATATAATATGAGTTTTGGCGAAAGTGGTGGATGTTGAGGCATAAGACTTCATATTACTTACAATTTAAAAAACACAATACACAAACACAAAATAAACAAGAATCAGATAAAATTGAGAAAGTAAAAATGAATTTATAGTGAGCAAATTGGATTTCACGATGGTTATAGCGACGGGCACCACGCACGCACAAGACGAACAATGAGTGAAGCTTAGCTTGCAAGCACAATTTTATATCCTTCTAGTGACCCCACGCTTTAAGAACGATGACTCCTGTGTTGCAGCATACCAAAACCAGTACCATAAGTGGATATCATCGAACCCACGCTGTAAGGACGATAACTCTTGTATAGCAGCACATAAAAAACCTGCACAATAAGGTGTATAATGAACATTCCAGTTTTTTTTTTCTTTTTTTTTTTTTTTAATTTAGGTTTGTTGGCAAGATACCGCGAATCGGCCGAACGCTCTAATCCTCATAGCTATCGAGCGTGGAAATTTTTTTGCATACATTAAAATAAAACCTGTTTTTATTTTGCCCACTGCATGGTTAGGGAGTGGCGGTCTATTACTATATATTTCAATGCCTGATGCACCTCTGTACTCAGTATATTTCTAAAACAAGTAGAAAGTTGCTCTTGACTCTTAAATTTTAAAAAGTATTCCATTTGATCCGCCAGTTCAACGTTAGTGCTAGTTGCTTTTGACCCGTTTTTAAGTATTCCATTTGTCGGTATTACTTTTGCCAAACGATGCAGAACTATTATTTCCTGGAATTTGAAAGTGAAGTCAGTGGTGAAGTTGTAGACGTACCCGGTGCTGTACAACGTTTAGAACGGTTTGTTTCTATTGATCATCCAGAAATTGTGAAATACAGGTGAGATAACGACTTGGAAAGACGTGAGGTCGCTTTGCAAAATATAGACTTAAACTTAATGGTGGAAACTTCTGAGGAGGAGGAAAGTGAAGATGAAGGAATAGGTATGGAGATTCAATCAGAAATTGCAGACGTGGGTGAAGTGAGAGTGAGTGATGTGTCACTTCAGGAAGTGAACCAATTGTGGTATGAAAGAAAAAGCTTTTGCGTATTTCAATCATATGCGCAAATAACCTCAGTGTTTGGGGGTACGTATGCCTTATGTTTCTTATGCAATAAAAACCACTCTATTGGTCCATATGGAAGGACCTTTCAATTTGTTAATTGTCACTATAAACGAGCCCTAGAATATAATAGTATCGATATAAAATGTTGTATGTGTTATACAAGTCTGTTCTTTGTAACACCGACTCAAGCTTGCTTATTCTGTAATACATTTGAAACTAAGCCCATAAACACTAATGGATCCATTCATCCAGAACTTTAATTTCTGAACTTTTATGTATGAATTAATTATTCCTTTTTTTAAATAATTCATCATTTCTTCTAGAAATGTTATGTAGCAATAATTTTTTAATAGTTAAGCTGTACAACAAAAATGTGGATTGTAATTGATGATTATTATGTTATGTAGCAATCATTTTTTAATAGTTAAGCTGTACAACAAAAATTTGGATTGTAATTGATGACTATTTTTTTTAACTTTTAGTAGTTAAGAGCAATATGTGTTTTTAGAAATACAATGAGTCAAAACAATTGTAATATTTTTATAAAAAGTTTGGATTGTAATTGATGACTATTTTATTAAACTTTTAGTAGTTTTTAGAAATGTACTGAGTTAAAACAATTGCAATATTTTTATTTTCCAAATTCCTTAAACTATACAACTTCTTAAAACTATTAATTTTTTCTCATTATGAAAATATTATGATGTCTTATTACATCTTTTGAAAGTTATGGATACATAAATGATGACCACATAGGTATCTGCATGAGAATGCTGCTGAGCTTGCATTCCCACGGAACGTTTACTTTAATTAGTTAAAACTGTATTATTACTATTCCTAGACTATCCTCATAACAGTAAGCTTGTGTGTAAGAAATAAATATTGTTTTTAAAAACAGTTTTTCTTTATTGAAAAACATAAGTGGCGCAGTCGGTAGGATTGGGGCAGTTTACGGTCGAAGCCACGTCATCGAGTACGATTCGATCGAGAAACGTGAGTTTTAACTCTTTGGCACCAATCGAACACTGTTGACTTTTTCGGGTGTCCAAAAAGTGATTGAGTTCAACTGAGTATCCAAACCTGAGAAGTCAGAACCACGCGAGCAACTACTGAGAAGTTTAGGAGTCCAGCAAGAAAAAACTGACGACCTCTACGAAGACGGTGAGTGTCCAATTATTCCTGTAATCCCCTTTCACCCTCCTCGGTTAGGAACGGCGAAAAGATAGATAAGTTACTCTTAAATCTTATTCTAACTTTAACTTTAAAAGCACTAGATAGGTAAAATATATTTTTATTAGTTTTATGACAGATAACTCAGATATTGACGATTTAGTTAGTCAATTTTTCAATTCTTTGAATATAAATCGAAATCTCAGAATGCCTAACAACGCAGGAAATGCTGGCCCTCAGGCTCAGCCAGGTGTTAATTATACACTCTTAAAAATTTTTACAGAAACTATTTTACCTTATGATGGTAATCCAAACACTTTAGGTAGTTTTCTATCAGCTGCAGACTTTCTTTTTAATACATATGGACAAAATAATGATGTTATTTTGAAAATCTTTCTACTTAGAAGCATCAGAATGAAATTGGTAGATAGGGCACAAATATTAGTAGGTTGTAGAATGGAACTAACAACATGGGACGAAATTAAAAGATCTTTAAAAGATTGTTTCGGCGATAAACGAAACCTAGAATGTTTAGAGCAAGATTTAGTTATGGCGGCCCCTTATAAAAACGAACATCCTCTTGATTTTGGCAAACGCTTACAAGTTTTGAGAAGTACCTTGGCACAAAAAATAAATTCGTTTACTGCCGTTGAAATGGACAATGGTACAAAAATCATTTATTTGCGTCAATATGATCAAGTTTGCTTGAGGACTTTTATTAGAGGCTTACCAGGACCCTTGCAAAGTATAATAAGACTTAAAAATCCAAATTGCATCGAACTTGCGATGACACAAATTACCGAAGAAGAAAATTTTCAATACACGCAAAACCTTTTGAAAGCTCCTATAAATCAAAACAACTCTGTTGCCAATTTTAAAACTCCACAACCAGCGAGATATTCACAATCATTTTATAAAGCACCCAATATACATTCATCACCTTATAATTATACTCAAACCTACCAGCAACCACCAAATTTCAACAATTTCGCTGCTAACACTAATCCGCTTACACAATATTATCAATCCATGCCAACGAGATTCCCAGGATCACCACAACCATTTCAAGACAGACCAGGGTCATTCAACCCACAATTCCCAAATGGACCAATAAATTACTGTTGCATCGGCAACACCGCCGGAAAGCGAAGCGCGGAAGGGGGACGAACGTGCCGGGCCGAGGCGGCAAGAAGACCTGAACGACACTTGTAGGCGAGCAGCGGAGAAGTGCAGTCCTTAATATTATTACACGATTTTCGCAAATTACTGTCGATGTTCTTAATATTCAACAAATAAATCATTATTAAACATGGTCCTTCGAGCCGGATAGTGATCGGGGTAGTGTAGGGCTGCTCGTCACACAAATATTGCTGGGTAAGTCCTTTTATCCACAATTTCCTTTCGAGACGACACGGGTTGATCGGTACGGTGTACGATATACATACGTTAGCATTCGTTCATGCTTTGTTTCTCGTTAATACGTTAAAACATTAAATAATTATAAAATGCCGAATGATGAAGAGGTTAGGAAACTTAGGCGAAAGCGAGGGTCAATTAAGACGAAACTTACGATATTTTCCAAATTCGTAAACGATATGCGAAATAAGGGGAGTTTGGACGAAATCGATTATTTTAATGTAGTTACGCGTTTACCTCAGTGTGAAGACTTGATTGATGAATTTAATAGCGTGCAAACGGAAATAGAGCTGGAAGTTGGTGACGCAGATTTGCAGAGCGAATATTTGGAGCGTGATAATTTCTCAAAACATTATTATGACACAATATCAGTCGCTAAGTTGATTTTGACAAAACATAGTTCTAGTCAAGCATCGGGTGCACACACACAAAGTGTTCCTTTGCAGTCTGGCGCCAAGCTGCCACCGTTAGAAGTTCCAAAATTCCGGGGCAACTACGAAGATTGGTTGGAGTTTCGGGAAACCTTTGAATCCTTGATAAATGCGAATGGTTCGTTAAACAACATTCAAAGGTACCACTATTTAAAATTAGCACTGTCCGGAAACGCCGCTGAGGTTATCGCTTCTCTGGAGTTCTCTGCGGATAATTACTCAGTCGCTTGGGACCTTTTGAATGAAAGATATAATAACACTAGGCTTTTAGTTCAAAATCATATCAAATCGCTTTTTGGCATCGAAAACATATCAAAAGCTTCGTCAAAGGCCCTTCGAAATGTAATTGACACGGTTTCTAAACATTTAAAGGCTTTAAAACAATTGAAGGAGCCTACTGATCATTGGGACACACTGATAATATACATCGTTAGTTCTAAACTAGATAATTCCACCGCACGTGACTGGGAAGAGTATATTTCGAAAATTTCTATCCCTACTCTCGATGACTTTAGAACGTTTATGAAATCAAAGGCGGACTTATTAGAAACATTAGAACTAAAAAACGACAAGGCTCCTAATAAAGGAAACAGAAACGACACAATGCGCACTTTGTTAACCGAGCAGTTAAATCAAAACGCGAATCATGATAGGAATCGAAATGAAAATTCTAAATTAAACGTAAATTGTGCATTTTGTAAGTCAAATAAACACTATATACGAAATTGTGAAGAATTTTTAAAATTAGCCGTAAATGATAGGTTCGATCGGGTAAAAGAACTTAAACTATGTTTAAATTGCTTACGTTATGGTCATCAAAGCTCTGTTTGTCGGCTAACAAACTGTAGGAGATGCAATGCGCGCCATAATACCTTATTACACATGCCTAGGGTTTCGCATCCAGACCTTACACAAAGTGTTCAAGTGGATAATAGCAAGACTGTAGATACAAAATCCACGGCGCTCACAAGTCATCAAACAAACAATAATAATACTGTTTTATTGTCGACAGCTTTAATACAAATTGAAGATCAAAATCGAGAGGCGCATACGGTTCGAGCCATTTTAGATTCTGCTTCTCAATCCAGCTTTATAACAATCGATTTATGCAAAAAACTAAGACTGCCCATAAGAGATGCCTGTATCAGTATTGTCGGTATAAATCAAGGCAAGTCACAAATAAAACACAAATGTGATTTGGATTTGCAATCACAACACGGCACTTACCGCGCAAAGGTAACCTGTTATTTGATTGAAAATATTTCGGGTAATCTTCCAACTTTCCCAATAAACGTTGATCATTTAAAAATTCCACCAAATGTGGTACTGGCAGATCCGTCATTTTCAAAGCCGGGTCCGGTTGATGTTCTAATAGGCGCCAACTTATTTTGGGATCTCATATCTATAGGTCGAATTAAATTAGGACCAAACATGCCGGTTTTGCAAAAGTCCGTATTCGGATGGTTAGTGTCAGGGCCCATTTCTGCACAATTAACGAACGATATTGTTCACTGTAATTTTAATAAAAACTTAGACATACAGGAACAATTAGTAAAATTCTGGGAGCTTGAAGAGTGTTCGTTTCAAAACAATCACTTATCAAAAGAAGAACAATTATGCGAACAACATTTTAGGGAAAATACTACACGTAACATTGACGGCCGATTCGTGGTTTCCATACCATTTAAAGATAGTTTAGACAGGTTAGGTGATTCAAGAGAACAAGCTGTAAAACGATTTTTGTCATTAGAAAAGAAATTGAATCGTAATCCTATTCACAAAGCGGAGTACGTAAACTTTATGCGGGAATATGAAACTTTGGGTCATATGCGAAGAATCTCAGAAAATGGTAACGCATTAACATCATATTACATGCCTCACCATGGGGTTTGTCGCGAAGAAAGTTTGACTACGCGTCTTAGAGTGGTTTTTGATTGTAGTGCCGCCACAGAAACGGGCATATCTCTGAATGATTTACAGATGGTAGGGCCTACAATCCAGAACGACCTGGAGTCCATTCTTTTGAGGTTTCGAACATATGACGTTGTACTAACCGCAGATATAGCAAAAATGTATCGGCAGGTATTGATTAAGCCAGAACAACGTCCGCTGCAAAGAATTATTTGGAGATTTGACCCTGCAGATACACTCAGCACATACGAACTGCAAACCGTTACGTACGGTACCAGCAGTGCGGCCTTCTTAGCGATAAGGTGTCTGATTCAACTTGCGATAGATTTTCAAAATTCCCATCCTGAAGCGGCCGAAATAATAAAAAATGACTTTTACGTGGATGACCTTTTATGCGGAGCTAGTTCAATCGAAAGCGCCACTGAATTAGGCTTAGAAATCTCAAAAATATTGCGAACAGCCGGGTTCGAACTTCGAAAATGGCATTCCAATTTTCCAGAAACGGTAAAGCTTATAACTTCAAGATCGGAAACCACAGACAACGTCATACCGATAGGTACAAGCGAAAGTAATAAGGTTTTGGGAATAACCTGGAACAGCAAAAACGATACTTTGAATTATAAAAATGATAATTCGAGTTGGGTAAAAAATAGAGTCACAAAGCGCGTTATACTTTCTTCTATAGGAAAAATATTTGATCCTTTAGGACTTTTGAGCCCCTGTATAATATCCGCAAAAATATTATTGCAGCGGCTTTGGTTAGAAAAGTTGGCTTGGGACGAATCGGTGTCCTCCACAGTACATACTGCTTGGTTAAAATTTAGGGATGAAGTCCTTGCCCTAAAGGATATTGAGATTAAGCGTCATGCTTTATGTAAGAGCCCTAAGCATATAGAAATCCATTGTTTCTCAGACGCTAGTGAGCAAGCTTACGGCACCTGTATTTATATGCGTTCCATAGATCAAAATGACAGGGCGTACGTGCACTTACTTTGTTCAAAAACTAAAGTGGCTCCTCTGAAGACCATTTCAATTCCTAGGTTGGAGCTATGCGGCGCTTTGTTGTCTGCTCGTCTTGCCAAAAAGGTAACTTGTTCACTTAGACAGGAAATCAGTGACATCGTGTTTTGGATTGATTCCACCATAGTACTCGGATGGCTAAACACCTCACCAAGGCAGCTACAAGTTTTTGTGGCCAATAGAGTATCGGAGATACAAGAATTGACACAAAATCGAGCATGGCGTCACGTTCCCACAATTTGTAATCCAGCTGACATTTTGTCACGCGGATTATCACCAGAAAAGCTAAAGGCATCTAGTTTATGGTGGAGTGGTCCCGAATGGTTAGCGGAAGAAGATAGGGAGTGGCCCGTTTCTGAGTTTACCCCCAAAGATTTACCCGAAATGAAAATGCAGTCTTTTGTAACGTACGGCCCGAGTAATGTGATAAATTTTGACAGAGTTTCATCTTTATCTCGGCTAAAATATTCTACCGCTTACGCTCTTAGATTTATACATAATTTAAAAAATCCTAAGAGTAAAAGAGTGGGCATTCTATCACTAAAAGAACTTAAGGAGGCTTTCAAAATCCTCTTGAAACAGTCACAGCGTGCATCTTTTTTATATGAAATAGAAATTATTTCAAGTGGTCAGGGTGTCCCAAAGAGCAGTAAGCTTTTTAATTTGAATCCATTTTTGGATGACTCCGGATTACTAAGAGTGAGGGGTCGCTTGAAAAATTCTGATTTTGGTTTTGATAAAAAGTATCCAATTATAATAGAGGCTAAACATTCATTGTGCAGGCGTATTTTTGAGAGCGAGCATAAAGCAATGCTTCATGCTGGACCTCAACTTTTGCTTGCAAATGTGCGGGAAAGCTTGTGGCCTATATCAGGGCGAAATTTGGCAAAGGCTACTGTAAGAAAGTGCGTAACTTGCTTTAGACAAAATCCAGAACCAATCACTCCATTGATGGGTGATCTTCCAAAGAGACGTCTAGAGGGTGGTCTTGTGTTCAATGTATGCGGCGTGGACTATGCTGGTCCGTTTTATATTAAAGATGGAAAGGGAAGGGGTTCCCAGACTCACAAATGTTATTTAGCGCTATTCGTTTGTTTTGCCGTAAAGGCAGTTCATTTGGAGTTGGTATCCGACCTTACTACTGATGCCTTCTTGCTGGCTCTAAAACGATTTATAAGCACAAGGGGCAAGCCGGCGCTAGTTTATTCTGACAACGGGACCAATTTTGTAGGTGCCCAGGCGGAACTACGCGATTTTTCGAACTTTTTGAATAAAGAAAAGGATCATATAGTGGGTTCTTGTGCAAATGAAGGCATTGATTGGAGATTTATACCTCCAAACTCCCCTCATTTCGGGGGATTGTGGGAGGCGGGAATAAAATCAAGTAAATTTCATATGAAACGCGTAATAGGGAATAATAAGTTAACTTTCGAAGAAATGTACACCGTATTGACCCAAACCGAGGCGATCTTAAATTCCCGTCCTATCTCACCCTTAACAACTGATCCTAATGACCTGACTCCTCTAACGCCCGCCCATTTTCTCGTCGGAAAGAGTTTATTAACTACTCCCGAACCTAACATCATGGAGCTGCCAACTGGAAGACTTTCTCGCTACCAGATGCTTGAACAGATGAGGCAAAATCTATGGTCCCGGTGGTCGAAAGAATATGTGTCCGAGGTCCAGCAACGAACAAAATGGAGGAAGAACTGTGAGCAACCCAAGGTCGGTTCGATGGTTCTAATCAAGGACGACAATATCCCTCCTATGCGATGGAAACTAGGAAGAATCGAGGCCTTGCATCCGGGCAACGATGGAGTGACCAGAGTGGTATCAGTTCGAACCAGCTCAGGAGTTGTAAGAAGAGCATGTCAGCGCATTTGTCCCTTACCACTGGATGATGTTGAAAGCCAAGCTGTTCAAGGTGGGGGGCATGTTGCATCGGCAACACCGCCGGAAAGCGAAGCGCGGAAGGGGGACGAACGTGCCGGGCCGAGGCGGCAAGAAGACCTGAACGACACTTGTAGGCGAGCAGCGGAGAAGTGCAGTCCTTAATATTATTACACGATTTTCGCAAATTACTGTCGATGTTCTTAATATTCAACAAA